>RPFO01000333.1:2109963-2397463 GCA_009746045.1 Mesostigma viride | reverse complement strand
CACACAGCCACGCAGCCACGCAGCCACGCAGCTACCCAGGCAGCCACGCAGCCACACAGCCACACAGCCACACAGCCACACAGCCACACAGCCACGCAGCCACACAGCCACACAGCCACACAGCCACACAGCCACACAGCCACACAGCCACACAGCCACACAGCCACACAGCCACACAGCCACACAGCCACACAGCCACCCACTCGCCGACCTGCCCTGCATGGCAAGCAGCCTGCCCACTAGCTGCCCATGCACACTCAACCGACCAACCACTCAGCCAGTAACGTACCCAACTAATTGCACCTGCGCGTTCGGCCACCCATGCACCCATACACCTGGCGAGCCACCCAGCCTCATAGCTACCCTGTTGCACCCCACCACCACCACACCACACCACACCACCCACCCACCCACACAGCCCCACCCACCCACCCACCCACCCACCCACCCACCCAAACCACCCACCACCCACCCACCCACCCACCCACCCACCCACCCACCCACCCACCCCCACCCACCACCCACCCACCCACCACCCACCCACCCACCCACACCCACCCACCCACCCACCCACCCACCCCACCCACCCACCACCCACCCACACCCACCACCCACCACCCACCCACCCATTCACCCACCCACCCACCCACTCACCCACCCACCACACCCACCCACCCACCCACCACCCACCCACCCACCCACCCACCCACCCACCCACCCACCCACCCCCACCCACCCACCCACCCACCCATCAAACATGCACCTGCACGCAGTCACGCAGCCACGCAGCCACGCAGCCACGCAGCCACGCAGCCACGCAGCCACGCAGCCACGCAGCCCACGCAGCCACGCAGCCACGCAGCCACGCAGCCACGCAGCCACGCGCAGCCACGCAGCCAGGCAGCCAGGCAGCCACGCAGCCACGCAGCCACGCAGCCACGCAGCCACACAGTCACGCAGCCACGCAGTCACGCAGTCACGCAGCCACGCAGCCACGCAGCCACGCAGCCACGCAGCCACGCAGCCACGCAGCCACGCAGCCACGCAGCCACGCAGCCACATAGCCACACAGCCACACAGCCACACAGCCACACAGCCACACAGCCACACAGCCACACAGCCACACAGCCACACAGCCACACAGCCACACAGCCACACAGCCACCCACCACCCACTCGCTGACCTGCCTGCATGGCAAGCAGCCTGCCCACTAGCTGCCCATGCACACATACCCACCCAACCAACCAACCACTCAGCCAGTAACGTACCCAACTAATTGCACCTGCGCGTTTGGCCACCCATGCGCCCACACACCTGGCGAGCCACCCAGCCTCATAGCTACCCTGTTGCACCCCCACCACCACCACACCACACCACACCACCCACCCACCCACCCAGCCCCACCCACCAACCACCCATGCACCCACCCATGCACCCACCCACCCACCCACCTACCCACCCACGCACCCACCCACCCACCCACCCACCCACCCACTCACCCACCCACCCACCCACCCCCACCACCCACCAACCACCCAACCACCCACCCACCCACCCACCACCCACCCACCCACCCACCCACCCACCCACCCACCCACCCACCCACCCACCCACCCACCCACCCATTCACCCACCCACCCTCCCACCCACCCCACCCATTCACCCACCCACCCACCCACCCACCCACCCACCACCCACCACCACCCACCCACCCACCCACCCACCCACCTACCACCCACCCACCCACCCACCCACCCACCCACCCACCCACCCACCCACCCACCCACCCACCCACCCACCCACCCACCTACCCACCCACCCACCCACCCACCCACCCACCCACCCACCCACCCACCCACCCACCCACCCACCCACCCATGCACCTGCATGCAGTCACGCAGCCACACAGCCACGCAGCCACGCAGCCACGCAGCCACACAGCCACGCAGCCACACAGCCACGCAGCCACACAGCCACGCAGCCACGCAGCCACGCAGCCACGCAGCCACGCAGCCACGCAGCCACGCAGCCACGCAGCCACGCAGCCACGCAGCCACACAGCCACACAGCCACGCAGCCACACAGCCACGCAGCCACCCACGCAGCCACGCAGCCACGCAGCCATGCAGCCACGCAGCCACATAGCCACGCAGCCACACAGCCACACAGCCACGCAGCCACACAGCCACACAGCCACACAGCCACACAGCCACCCACCACCCACTCGCTGACCTGCCTGCATGGCAAGCAGCCTGCCCGCTAGCTGCCCATGCACACTTAACCAACCAACAAACCACTCAGCCAGTAACGTACCCAACCAAATGCACGTGCGCGTTCGGCCACCCATGCGCCCATACACCTGGCGAGCCACCCAGCCACATTGCAGCAATAGCTTTCTGTTTGGTTCTGATATGTTGAAAAGATAGCCACCGCTCTTGAGCATTATATCAGAGCATGCATGAGGAAAGCAATAGACTTGCCGACGCTGGAAGCCCAGGGGCCAGCGCAGGGCCGGTGCCTCCTGGGGGGTTGTTTTCCTGCCGCATTGCCGCTGCCATGGCTGCTCCAGCAGTGGGTGCTGCTGTCGCAGCCGCCGGGGAAGAGGGTTGTTCGGTGCCCCGTAGGGGAACCGGCTCCGCCACCGGCTGGCGCACAGGGGAGGGGGGTTGTTCGGACTGCCTCGCGGCAGCCGGACCCTCCACCGGGCTGGTATTGTCATTGTTGTTCTTTGTTTTTCCTTGTTTTTTTTTGCCATTGCCGGTTTGAACCATTGTTGAGTTTGATGTTGCTGAAGAGCATTTGAAAATTCAAGTTAGGATTGACAACGAGCGACGTAGTATAATGCTTGAGAGCACAGGATATGGTTGGCAATGAATTGCTTCCTTCATTAGAAAATAGGTTTACCCTTTATCAACGTTCCTCACCCACACCCACACCCACACCCACACCCACACCCACACCCACACCAACACCCACACCAACACCCACACCCACACCCACCCACACCCACACCCACACCCACACCCACACAGCCCCACCCACCCAACCACCCATGCACCCACACCCCCCCACACCCACCCACCCCCACACAGCCCCACCCCCCAACCACCCATGCACCCACCCACCCACCCACCCACCCACCCACCCACCCACCCACCCACCCACCCACCCACCCACCCACCCACCCCCACCCACACCCACCCACCACCCACCCACCCACCCACCCACCCACCCAACCAACCAACCAACCAACCAACCAACCAACCAACCAACCAACCATGCACCCACCCACCCACCCACCCACCCACCCACCCACCCACCCACCCACCCACCCACCCAACCACCCACCAACCACCCACCACCCACCCAACCACCCAACCACCCAACCACCCAACCACCCAATCCCCCACCCACCACCCACCCACCCACCCACTCACCCACACACCCACACACCCACTCACCCACCCACACCCACACACACACACACGCACACACACACACAAACACACACACACACACACACACACACACACACACACACACAACACCCACACCCACACCCACACCCACACCCACACCCACACCCACACCCACACCCACACCACACCCACACCCACACCCACACCTACACCCACACCCACACCCACACCCACACCCACCCACACCCACACCCACACCCACATCCACACCCACACCCACACCCACACCCACACCCACACCCACACCCACACCCACACCCACACCCACACCCACACCCACACCCACACCCACACCCACACCCACACCCACACCCACACCCACACCCACACCCACACCCACACCCACACCCACACCCACACCCACACCCACACCCACACCCTCACCCACACCCACACAGCCCCACCCACCCAACCACCCATGCACCCACCCACCCACCCACCCAACCGCCCAACCACCCATGCACCCACCCACCCACCCAGCCCCACCCACCCAACCACCCACGCACCCACCCACCCACCCACCCACCCACCCATCCACCCACCCACCCACCCACCCACCCACCCACCCACCCAACCACCCATGCACCCACACCCACCCACCCACCCACCCACCCACCACCCACCCACCCACCCACCCACCCACCCACCCACCACCCACCCACCCACCCACCCACCCACCCACCCACCCACCCCCCACCCACCCACCCACCCACCCACCCACCCACCCACCCACCCACCCACCCACCCACCCACCCACCCACCCACCCACCCACCCACCCACCCACCCACCCACCCACCCACCAACCCACCCACCCAGCCCCACCCACCCACCCACCCACCCACACACACACACACACAAACACCCACCCACCCACCCACCCACCCACCCACCCACCCACCACCCACCCACCCACCCACCCACCCACCCACCCACCCACCCAGCCCCACCCACCCACCCACCCACCCACCCACCCACCCACCCACCCAGCCCCACCCACCCACCCACCCACCCACCCAGCCCCACCCACCCACCCACCCACCCACCCAACCACCCAACCACCCAACCACCCATGCACCCCCCCCCCCCCCCCACCCCCACCCCACCCCCCCACCCCCCCCCCCCCCCACCCACCCACCCACCCACCCACCCACCCACCCACCCACCCACCCACCCACCCACCCACCCATTCACCCACCCACCCAGCCCCACCCACCCACCCACCCACCCACCCACCCACCCACCCACCACACCACCCACCCACCCACCCACCCCCACCCACCCACCCACCCAGCCCAACCCACCCAACCACCCACCACCCACCCACCACCCACCCACCCACCCACCCACCCACCCACCCACCCACCCACCCACCCACCCACCCACCCACCCACCCACCCACCACCCACCCACCCACCCACCCACCCACCCACCACCCACCCACCCACCCACCCACCCACCCACCCACCCACCCACCCACCCACCCACCCACCCACCCACCCACCCACCCACCCACCCACCACCCACCCACCCACCCACCCACCCACCCACCCACCCACCCACCCACCCACCCACCCACCCACCCACCCACCCACCCACCCACCCACCCACCCACCCACCCACCCACCCACCCACCCACCCACCCACCACCCACCCACCTACCCACCCACCCACCCATGCACCTGCACGCAGCCACGCAGCCACGCAGCCACGCAGCCACGCAGTCATGCAGCCACGCAGTCACGCAGCCACGCAGCCACGCAGCCACGCAGCCACACAGCCACGCAGCCACGCAGCCACGCAGCCACACAACCACGCAGCAACACAGCTACACAGCCACGCAGCCAGGCAGCCACACAGCCACACAGCCACGCAGCCACGCAGCCACGCAGCCACGCGTCCACACAGCCACGCAGCCACGCAGCCACGCAGCCACACAGCCACACAGCTACGCAGCCACGCAGCCACACAGCCACACAGCCACACAGCCACACAGCCACACAGCCACGCAGCCACGCAGCCACGCAGCTACCCAGGCAGCCACGCAGCCACACAGCCACACAGCCACACAGCCACACAGCCACACAGCCACGCAGCCACACAGCCACACAGCCACACAGCCACACAGCCACACAGCCACACAGCCACACAGCCACACAGCCACACAGCCACACAGCCACACAGCCACACAGCCACACAGCCACCCACTGGCCGACCTGCCTGCATGGCAAGCAGCCTGCCCACTAGCTGCCCATGCACACTCAACCAACCAACCACTCAGCCAGTAACGTACCCAACTAATTGCACCTGCGCGTTCGGCCACCCATGCGCCCATACACCTGGCGAGCCACCCAGCCTCATAGCTACCCTGTTGCACCCCCACCCCCACCACACCGCACCACACCACCCACCCACCCACACAGCCCCACCCACCCAACCACCCATGCAACCCCCCCCCCCCCCCCCCCCACCCCCCCACCCCCCCCCCCACCCACCCACCCACCCACCCACCCACCCACCCACCCACCCACCCACCCACCCACCCACCCACACCCACCCACCCACCCACCCACCCACCCACCCATCCACCCACCCACCCAGCCCCACCCACCCACCCACCCACCCACCCACCCACCCATCCAGCCACCCACCCACCCACCCAGCCCAACCCAACCAACCACCCATGCACCCACCCACCCACCCACCCACCCACCCACCCACCCACCCACCCACAGATGCTGGCAAACCAGGCCCACATGCCTCTCAACTCAGGTCCTGCAGCCTGGGTGATCTTCTCTGGCAAGGCCTTCACAATGGTCTGTTTATAATCTCCTCCAGCCTGAAGCCTGATACTCCACTCCCCATCCCTCCTGAACAGGGTAGCCTGCATTCCACAGAACACTACAGGCTTGTTGGGCTCCTGCCACAGCTCCTTGCCCAGTGAAAACTTGCCACTGATGACAGGAATAAACTTCTTCAGCCAGGTCGTGGGGGCTAGCCATCAAGTTTCGTTTAAGTGGCCAGCCGGAGCGGCTGCTTAGGTTTTAGCGGACAAGTGTTCGAAGCGCGTCATTGGTGAATTACTTGGGAACTTGGGTTTCCCCGCGAAACTCCAACCGCACGTTCAGATTTTCAAATCTCAAGTAAAGTTCGGCGCAACTTTCTGAACGGGGGCAGTTGACGAGCAGCATTCCTCCGGACGAATGAATTGCGTTCCATACTTGCGCAAAATTTTGAAAGGTAGCTTGCGTGCAGCCCTACTAAAATTTGCGCGGACGTTCAGATTTCCAAATCTCGGGTAAATTTCGGCGGAACTTTCTGAACGGGGGTAGTTGGCGGGCAGCGTTCCTCCAGACGAATGAAATGCGTTCCATACTAGCGCAAAATTTTGAAAGGTAGCTTGCGTGCAGCCCTACTAAAATTTGCGCGAAGTGTGGGACTGAAAATTCGTAACGGAAACTTTTTGGTAGTTGCCGTCAAGTCTTTTGTGCAAACGTGTGGGAGTGAAAATTCGTAACGGAAAATTTTTGGTAGTTGCCGTCACTTCATTTTGCGCGAGTGTTGGTCTGAAAATTCGTAACGGAAACTTTTTGGTAGTGGGCGTCACTTCCTTTGGTTCGACTGAAAATTCGCTGAAATTCGCTGAATTCGTACCGTAGCCTAATTTTTAGTACCTCGAAGTGACGGGGCACCTAAAAATTTGCCCACAAGTACACTTGGCAGCGCGCTCACTGGGAAAAATTGTACAGCCGCTCCGGCGGGCCACTTGAACGAATTGTAATGAAATGCAGATCATCTCCTTGCATGCAAACTAGCATACACTGGCAGACCCTCCCATTGGGCCAGCAGCAAACAGGGATCAACTGAAGACACTCTCAAGCCACACTCACTGATCAGAGCTTCCTGCAGCGTGAGTCTCCAGATGATTGGGCTCGACCTGAGTCCTTCCAGGCCCTTCAGAATAACCAGGAATTGTTGATGCAGCTCCAGCTTCCAGATGGCAGGCACCTCAACACAGTAAGGCTCATCCTGCTTCCACACCCTCCTGGCCACTTCTGGATCAGATTTTAAAAATGCCCTCTTGAAGTCCAGCAGCACTGATGACATAGCTGCTCCCCTGTTCAGCAACCCCACGTAGAGACATAGCAAAATTCTCCATGTGTCGTGTAGCATCCCTGGCGTGTACAGCTCCTCTCCTGGCAGACTCCCCGTGCCGTGATACTCATTCAGGACAGGCCTGACATGGGGCACTGATACCTCATCCACAACCTTCCTCTTCAGCACAAATCTCAAAGCAAGCTTCCTTGATGCTGGGGGACGTCTGTCTGTTGGTGCAGCACACTCAAACTGCAACCACTCCTCCAATGCCTTGGAGAAGGCGAGCTTCCAAGCCTCAAACAAAGTAGGCGAGCTCATCTCTTGGACCAGCTGGTCATATGTCAAAGGAGAGTGTGCAGCAAGGCTCCTGTGAGTTATGCCAATACTGCTGGGGTGCAACACAGCTGGAATCACCAAACTGGCTGCTGGGGGCACCTCCCCTTCATCCCATTTTACACCCTTGACCGGCTTGGCCCTGCACCTGACTGGAAATGTTGTCCTGAAATTTTCTAGGGGAATCATCCCCCAGCCATCTCTTCTCAGAGCTGTAGCTCTGATAGAAATCCCAGGATTGCCCAGAAAATTCTGACCCAAAATCACAGGGCCATCATAGTCCTCTAGGACAAGGAAGGTCACATCCACACCCATGACAGGGGCAGTAACCTCTCCCAACACCCTTAGATGCGTCCTACCACTGAAATCAGACACCCAGGGGCAACTTGGTTCTCCGACCAGCAGTTCTCCTGTATGCTGAGGTCCCATGACAGAAACCTGTGCATTGGTATCTATCTCCATGGCAGCTACCTCAGGTTCATCCAACTGGACAAGCTTGGACACCTTAGGCTCCTTCTTGGCTCTTTGCAAAGCCTGTACAATATCTGATAGACGCACACCCCTAGGCCTGGTGTCGGGCCGTTCCGGAGGTGCAGCCTGTCCGCCTGCTTGCCCAACCACCGTATGTGAAGGTACCCCAGGGGCCGGGCCAGGGTCACCCTGAGGGCTCGATACAGCTGTAGCACCCTGATCAGGAAGCTCCACGTCACCCCCGCCTTGTACACCAACGGGCACCTGGAAGAGGTCTCCTTGATTACCTCCCCGGGGACGGATCTTTGACCAGGACAGACGGTGCACTGCTTGGGAGCCATCAATGGCCACCCAGCACTTATGGCCAGCGGCTTCTACTCGGGTCACCACCCCATCATGCCAGCTGCCACGTTTCCCTGGAAAGCTTGGTTCCTTCCACACAACAACCTGTTGTCCAACGTTAGGTTCTAGGACACTCCAGCCCTTGTCTTTCTGCCTCAGCTTGAGGAACTTGGCCTCTAGCTTCTCCTTCCATGCCTGCTCAGCATCAGCTGGCAGCATCCTGGTGTGCAGCATAAGAGGATTGATGGCAATGTCACCAAAGAACATGGGAGTCCTGAGGTTCAGCCTATCCTCCACAGAACGTAGCCATGCAGATGTCACAATGGCAGATGACGTCCTTGGAATCCTCTCCACCAGCAGCACAGTCTTGATCTCTTGGATGGCTCTCTCCACCACCCCTTGCTGGCCGTGGCTCTCCCTGGGTGTAATCAGCAACTCTGGAAACTCTGGCAGGTTCTCACAGCACTCAAACTGAATGTCACACTGCAACAACTCCAACCCAGGGTACCTGCTCCTTGTCAACTTCAGAGCAGCAATTAATGTAGGCTTCTCCATGTCAGGCAGGATCTCTAGGGTCTTGTACTTGGTATATCTGTCCACTGCCACCAGCAGCTTCAAACCCCTGATTCTCTGAATATCTACCTGCACATGGCCTGGCTGCAAAATAGGAGTCCTGGCATGAGACTGCTTGGGCTTTCTAGCAACTAGCCTGCACTTGCAAGCTTGAGCAACCTGTTGGCAGATGGAGTACAACTCACTTCCTCCCAGCCGTCTAGCAACTTGCAAAGACTGAGCTGCATGGCCAAACATGGTATGCAACCTTGAGGCAATGTCATACAAGAGAGAAAACCTTTTATTGTCATTATTAGCACTCAAGGTATGTACAGATCCCTTATGTACAGGAGGCACCAGGGTCGTGCCTGTCAGACTGTCTCCAGCCCTATCCTCATCCTGACCATCCTGTGCCAGTCCTGCACGGTCAGAATGCTTCTGAGATCCACCTGGGTCCACATCACCAGGTCCTACCTCAGGCTCAGCACCGCCATGGCGGGCACGTTGGCGAGTAACCACTGCAGCTACAGCTGGCATACTCTCTGTGGTAACCAAGCTTGCCCCATCGTGTCCAATAGGCTCTGTCACTAGAGCATGGGGCTGCCCCTCACTGCCGTCACTAGCAGCTACATTACACACCCCTGGGGGCACCCTCCAGGGTTCAGGGATGTGTGCAGGCTCAAGTCAATGATCAGCAGCCTTGCCCTTGCCCTTATCCTGGGATGGACCAGCCTTCTCCTTGCTGCCACCCTGAGCTGGCTTGCTCTGACCTTCCTGCCTCAGGTACGAGGGACACTCATTCCTGAAGTGACCCTTCCCTTGGCAGAAATAACATTCCACCTGACTGATGTCCCGTGAGGTCCCACTGCTGGGCCCAGCCTTGGGAGGACCACCCACCCTCTTGAAGTCAAACTGGGACTGTGGATGTCCCGACTTCGGCGGGGTCCCCCGTCCAGCCCTTCTGTCACGCCCCCTCCTGGACCTTCCTCGACCCCTTGAAGAGGTCTCAGGCCCTCTCGAGGACGCTGGGCCCCCGTGGCCCGATCCCCTCATGGACTTAACCGCAGGTTCAGCTGCCTCCTCGTCTCCTTGACGTGGGCGCTTACCACCTACGTACTTGCCGCTGAAACACTCATACAACTGGTCCGTCATGGCGGCCCAGCCATGGACTTGTCGCATGTGGATGGTCACATTATCCATGGTGACAGGATCCAGCTGCAGCGACTTGAGAAAGTCGCCCATGGCCATCCGATCTGCAACGAAGAACCCTTTGGCCATGGCGTCCTCCCTCAGCTTGACGAAGTCTTCAAAGGCGTGGACCACTAGCTGCCCCTTGATGGGCTTGTAGTCCAGGTACTCTTGCTTCAGGTGAGAACCATCTATGGTCCTCTTGTCACTCAGGAACGACCTGAGTCGCGTCATAAACGCCGCCCAGGTGTCCCCCGCCGTGTGTCGCTCCCGAACAAACTTGAACAGCCGCCTCGCCGACTGCCTTATGTAGGCACTAGACGCCAGGATGCGAAGCTTGTCACCGGTGTAGATGTCCGTGTACAAGTTCATGTCCTCTAACATCCTCTCAGCGTCCCGGGGCTGCCAATTGTCCTTGATGGACTGAAACTGACTTAGCACCGCGTACCCCTCAGCCACGGTCGGCCGCTTAGGTGCCGCTTGATCTGCAGCTGGCGCGTTCTGACCGCCCTGAGATCCTTGGCTCTGATCATCTGGCAGCGCAGCCTGGTCTCCCAGCGCCTGGCCGTCACCGCGTCCATCGCGTCCATCGCGTCCATCGCGTCCATCGTGTCCATCCATCCCAGCGCCGCGCCGCGCAAAGGCCATACCGCGCCCTCGTTGGTCAATAGCTCCCTCACTCATGATGGCCTCTGTTCAGATCTGCTACAGCCAGCCAAGTGGCCAAGCAGCAACATTACAATTCGTTCAAGTGGCCCGCCGGAGCGGCTGTACAAATTTTCCCAGTGAGCGCGCTGCCAAGTGTACTTGTGGGCAAATTTTTAGGTGCATGCCCCGTCACTTCGAGGTACTAAAAATTAGGCTACGGTACGAATTCAGCGAATTTCAGCGAATTTTCAGTACAACCATAGGAAGTGACGCCAACTACCAAAAAGTTTCCGTTACGAATTTTCAGCCCAACACTCGCGCAAAATGAAGTGACGGCAACTACCAAAAAGTTTCCGTTACGAATTTTCACTCCCACACGTTTGCACAAGAGGAAGTGACGGCAACTACCAAAAAGTTTCCGTTACGAATTTTCAGTCCCACACTTCGCGCAAATTTTAGTAGGGCTGCACGCAAGCTACCTTTCAAAATTTTGCGCTAGTATGGAACGCATTTCATTCGTCTGGAGGAACGCTGCCCGCCAACTACCCCCGTTCAGAAAGTTCCGCCGAAATTTACTTGAGATTTGGAAATCTGAACGTCCGCGCCAATTTTAGTAGGGCTGCACGCAAGCCACCTTTCAAAATTTTGCGCAAGTATGGAACGCAATTCATTCGTCCGGAGGAATGCTGCTCGTCAACTGCCCCCGTTCAGAAAGTTGCGCCGAACTTTACTTGAGATTTGGAAATCTGAACGTGCGGTTGGAGTTTCGCGGGGAAACCCAAGTTCCCCAGTAATTCACCAATGACGCGCTTCGAACACTTGCCCGCTAAAACCTAAGCAGCCGCTCCGGCTGGCCACTTAAACGAAACTTGATGACTTAAAGCAATATAAGCTACTGAACAAGAAAGGAAAATGCCAAGTGTTACCACTCAGTCAAGACCACCACGGTCAACCGCAGGCGCTTCCTGGTTCTCCTTGTCGCTGTCACTGTCGCTGTCGCTCACAACGATCAGCTCTGGCACCCTGCTACCCGCTGCGCCGTCGTCGACCCGCTGTCGGCCCGCGATGACAGAGTCGTCACCGTTAGTATAGTAGACAGGTGACAACCCGTCGTTGGCACCCCGCGGATTGTATCTTGGCACCTCGTGGTTGCCAAGCGCCTCGTCGCCTAGCCCAGCGACGCCCACTGCTCCCACCTCAAGGTCACTGTCGTAACCAAGAGGGGCGAACTCTTCCCAACGCGTCACACGAACGCGAAGGGGTTGGGGCAGTTCCTGAAAAGGAACCCTTGCTCGCTCCGGAAACCTGCCGACTCGTGCCGCACGCTGTCCTCCGGTGATGGCTTCCGCTGCCGCCTCGACCTCTGCCAGCCGCCTGTAGCGCTCCGCTCCGCGTCGCTCACGTCGAACTGGTCCCGCTGCAACACCCTCGTCGCCGATTACACCTGCGAACGTACGTTGAACACCCGCACCCGCTGCTGCCGGCACGAACTCGTGTCGCACTGCACCAGCTGCCTCCGCAGCCTCTCCTCGCCTAGCCGCCAACTCCGCACGCACCCGCTCAGCTAATGCTGTAATCACAGTCTGGATACCGACCAAACCGTGCAGCTCTTGCTCGATGTCGTCGATGCTCCGGTGCTCCGGAATGACGATGGTTTGGACGTGCCGCAGAATTCGCTCCCAATCCTCGACCTGGTCGTCGACGAATTGCACGAAGTTGCGATTAACAGGTGGACGATCTGCAAGCAATAAAGATAAATCTCGAACCACACGACGCAATTCAGGCGAAATTGAACCACCAGCAGACTGCCGAAACCGGAAATTCTGCTGCCGTTGTTCTAATTCCTGCACCATTCACCACCGGACGAGCTTCTCGCGTCGTCAACGCTGCACGCAGCAAACAGCAACGACCCTCCTGGCCGTTCCGTCGAGACTGCTTGTAATTTGAGTTAACGTTTTTATGAACGCAATATGTAAGGATATTCTGATCAGACACTCCGCAAAGGTGAAAACCTTTGCGTTCAGTGCCAGGCCGCGGAAAACGCGGAAAACGCGATCTGCAAATGAATCCGACCGGAATCGAACTGGGGACCTCTCGCACCAATTTTGCTGACTATAGGACGGACGTCTCCGGTTACCATGGCATCGCCAACTTACACCTACAGTCATCCGCAAAAGTTCTCCTGTCCGGGGAGTGATGCAAGCCTTTCGGATTTGGTACTAGATAAATCACTCGAGATCTGTGTGTAGGAGTACTACACACGTGTCTGCACGCGAGACTTGTTCAGTCTCGCACCGTGAGACGGGCTGAACACGGCTGAATCCTTCTTTTTAGTAGAAGGGGGCGTAGCCGGTACTATCGAAATCAGCCAAGCGTATATTCTGATCAGACACTCCGCAAAGGTGAAAACCTTTGCGTTCAGTGCCAGGCCGCGGAAAACGCGGAAAACGCGATCTGCAAATGAATCCGACCGGAATCGAACTGGGGACCTCTCGCACCAATTTTGCTGACTATAGGACGGACGTCTCCGGTTACCATGGCATCGCCAACTTACACCTACAGTCATCCGCAAAAGTTCTCCTGTCCGGGGAGTGATGCAAGCCTTTCGGATTTGGTACTAGATAAATCACTCGAGATCTGTGTGTAGGAGTACTACACACGTGTCTGCACGCGAGACTTGTTCAGTCTCGCACCGTGAGACGGGCTGAACACGGCTGAATCCTATAGTAAGGATATGGTTGCAATGCAGCAATGTGTGAATATGGTTGGAAACGGAGCTTTGTTAAATTGTATAGGCTTACAGCACTCGTGCACGTGAGTGCTTGTATACGAGTTTGCCAAGTCAAGGCAACACACGTGAGGCGGGCTCGCAAGAGATCTGCCCAAATGGCACTGGTCTATTCTTTATATACTTGTGCACTGTGCTTGCTAGTCCTGAGCAGCCCAGAAGGCCTGCTCAGTAATAACACTCCCGGTACAGTATTAACTACCTGTACAGCGCCCAGTTCCTATACAGTAGGTCTGCCATACAGGCACAGTGACCACAGAGCACAGTCCACAGTGACTGTTGCATCTGCACCTAGAAGTCCAGGACTAGGCCTGCGGTACCAACAGACCACAGGTTAAGGTTCCTATTTCCTGCGTACGACGTATTAAGGGGGCGTGCGCCGGCCGAATTTTTTTTGGCGCCAAAAATTCGCGGGTACCGCCGTCAAGTGAAAAGTGGGTGCACGGTGCGCGCACCCCTTGCGGAAGTGGCCATGGCGACTGCGTTTAGGCGAAACTAGCAATGTAGGGCTAGAGAAATGCAAAAAAATGCTCGAATGTTGAAGACGATGATTTAATGATGTTGGGTTGTGGCGGCAAGTTGCTGATTTACAATATCGCTGCTTTCTTTTACTGCCATCGGCATGGGGGGTAAACTGCATTTTTTGGTCGCGCGGAATAAAATAGAATTCGTGATAGCGGCAGTGAATTCGCAGTTTTGGGGGGCTTTTTGACCGTAAACGATGCATTAATATCGGTAGCATTGAATTCCAAACCGAACTGGTGCTTTTTGCTACATTTTCGGCTATTCTCGGTAAGTAATTCTTCAGGCCTGCGCAGTGCATGTCGGAACCTTCCATGGAAGAACGGCCGTTGTTGCGCGCCTGGGCGAGGGATCTGCGAGGGACAGGTATAGATTTGTCGCGAATGTTATGTGCTATCAGTTCTTTCTTCTATGAGCTCATCGTTCGAAGTTTTTTTCGTTCTGTTTGGGCAGTTTCCGCCAGCTAGCTCGCCGTTGCTTGCCGTGGTGTTGTCGAATACCTGGCATATTTACATTGTTTTCGCTGACGTCGTGGTCAGGGCCGCTTCAGTCGAAGCCTATATCTTCTCGGGAAGGTTAAGGCATTTCATAAAACGTGTTCTGGCAAGGATGTTGTGCGTATGGACGCTTCTTGTTGTGTGAGAGTGACGCACCCTCTCTTCGCAGCGGCATCACAGCGCTCATGCGCTGGAGGGCCGCCAATGGTTTCTTTCCATTTTATCGTGCAGGGGAGGAAGTGTTTTATTGACGATCATGTTGGAGATATTGCATTTGTGTGACTGCATGTAGATAGCTACCACCGTTGGTTTATTTGAGCTTTCCTTTGATATCATCATGTGAAAAGACTGCAATGTGCTGAGCCAACCATGGTTGACATGGTTGACTGCATGCAAGCTTTGTATGCCATGATCTCCTTGGTTCCTTGCCCTCCATAGTTCCAGTTTGTTGCCCATCTCAGGTAGGGCAGTTCAGGAGTTGTTGCTGTGTTGATTAGCTTGGTTGGCATAAGCCTTACACTCTAACCTGGGAGAAACATAGAAAATGCTGGTAAGGCATTTCAGTGCCATCATCATTATTGCTATTCACATGCTTATAAGTCTGGCCATGCTCGAGGGACGGTTAAGGGGTATGAGGTGTGTGGCCAACCCTGTGTACTTCATAACATATTCAGCATGTATTTGATGCATGTTGGATGGCATGGAAAGTGTAATTGTGTTTATACTTGGTTACTGAGTGGTCCTTAGCGCCTGTCCGGTGGTTGTCTAGGAAACTCATCAGTGCGTGTCACAGTGACCCCCAACCTTGAGCATGTGTCGTCATCAGTGTGTAATAGTTATTTATATGTGCTTTTGGTCATAGATTTGCCGAGTTCTAATCATGAAGTTTATAAGGTAACCTTGGGTTGAGTATAGTGTATGCTCTCTTGGCATGTATGCCTAGCGATCGTGTTGCTATGCTTGCGTTTGCAAGGTTGGCCATGCCGAGGGCAGGTAAGGGCAGATGAGGTGCCTAGCCGTTTGCTTATGGGTGTAGACACCTCCCCCGCTGCCCTTGCACAGCTGGATGAGCTGAGGAAAAAGAGGGAGTGCCAGCAGGTGGTGAAACGGACGCTAGAGTTCAAGGCCGGGGCTGCAAAGGCCAAGAGCACAAAGCGTGGCCACCACTGGGATGATGCCAAGAAGGACAAGCAGCGTGGCCAGCACCCATACAGCAAGGCGGTGTTCTATGGAGGGGTGGGGGCTGCCACTGGGGGGAGGGTGATGAGGATGAGTGTGACACTGCCCACATTCCTTGCTTGCGCTGCTCTAAGACTGACGCACCCGACGATGACCCTTCCTGCTGTGCAGCTCATCCGGGTGCGAAGGAGGCCTCCATCTGAGCTGCACGATCCCCCTGCTGCCTAGCGTGCCCAAAGGGGCCTGGTTCTGCCCAGTTTGCTGTGGAGAGGACTGTGACAATGGCAGTGACAGTGACAGTGACTAGTACAGCGAGCGACCAGGTAGCAACCTGCCTCAGTTAATTACTTGCAGACCGCTAATCAGATTGACCTGTAACTTGGCGGGCGTATTTGTCGATCAATTTTTGAATTTTGTATATCTTTGTGGCCTCTAATTCCATGATTTCATGTCACTTTTATGCAATGTCCGGAAAAAAAGGTGCTTTTGGGGGGGGAAATTAATTACTCTCACAATACACCTCAGATGCTACTTGTGAGTAGCCCAATGTTTTGGCCATGAACGATTCTACATGGGTATATCTCGCTGTCCCAAACGGATGTGTGGATTGGCTGGGGCATACCTAGTCCTAATTAGCGTCTTTTGCTATTTATAGCGCATTATTGGCGTATATATGGGGGTAGTACCCTCAACAAGTGCATGGACAACTCACCAAACATGTCATTTCATGCCCCCAATCATTGCTGAGCATAGTGGAAATGAATACAGGTTGATATTAGCATGTTTCAGTTTTAGGGTGGTTTTGTGGCGCACCTCCCCTTAATCCAATACCGTCGTAGGTTCAGCACCTAATTCCTATCAGCTCAGGAATTACTGTCGACCCCATATGTCGTCGGCAAATATTCACGTCCGACTTAGACGAACAGCCGGCTCGCGCTCGCGCGCGACCGGGAAGTCGGAACGCCATAACTTTCTTGATACTTGTCGGAATGAACTCGTTCCGGTACCGCTGGAATCGCAGACACATCATTCCAAAAAGCCATTTTTCCACCCTGAAAATTATTCTAGGATAGGCTAATGATTAGTTTGGCCTCAAATTTGGCACCAAGGTGCCTAATCAGATATCTTATGGTGGCATGTGGTCAAATAATTTTTTGGGAGTCGGCAGCATGGTAACATGGTGACATTTGCTAGCATAAAAATACCGAATTTTCAGCACTTTCTGGCATGTATGCGTATATAATGACATCAAATGAACTCAGTTGGGCCTGGAACTTTGCACATGTTATAAACACATCCCATGCAGCATGCCCACAAAGTTTCAGGCTGGTTGGATCACAAAATGGTGACAGATGCTAGCATAAATACCCCCAAAATGCAGTTTTTCAGGGTTTTCCAAGGGTTTCATCACACATATGCATATATAATGACACCAAATGAACTCAGTTGGGCGTGGAACTTTGCATATGTTCTAAACACATCCCATGCAGCATGCCCACAAAGTTTCAGGCTGGTTGGATGACAAATTGGTGACAGATGCTAGCATAAATACCCCCAAAATGCAGTTTTTCAGGGTTTTCCAAGGGTTTCATCACACATTTGCATATATAATGACATCAAATGAACTCAGTTGGACCTGGGACTTGGCACATGTTCGAAACACATCCCATGCAGCCTGCCCACAAAGCTTCAGGCTGGTTGGATGACAAACTGGTGACAAATGCCAGCATAAATACCACAAAAATGCAGTTTTTCATGGTTTTTCAAGGGTTTCATCACACATGTGCATATATAATGACATCAAATGAACTCAGTTGGACCTGGACCTTGGCACATGTTCGAAACACATCCCATGCAGCCTGCCCACAAAGCTTCAGGCTGGTTGGATAACAAATTGGTGACAGATGCTAGCATAAATACCACAGAAAAAGCAGCTTTCTATTGTTCTTCCAAGGATTTCATGGCAATCATTCCACCTTGGTGTACAGAAGGTTCCAAACAACACATCATTACATTATGCATCATATTTACAATGCAGGAAGGCATACTTGGGGGCACATGCCTATAGTACAATGCATTAATAACACAGCTCTAGCCAGCTAGCTAGCTATATAGTGGCTAATGCCACACCCGGGGGCACGTTCTCACGGCCCTGCTGCATCCTTTTCCTTTTCTTCTTCTCTGCATCTGACAGGGGCCTGCCCCCCATCTTCTCATCCACCAGCCTGGTGAGCACCCTGACGTTGGTGACTTGCGTCAGCTACCCTACCCCCATGGCACGCTTGGCCTTACGCTTGGTGAAGGTGGAGGGGTGGGTGCGACAGTTGGTCTGGGTTTTCATCACCCCCTTCCTCCAGTGCATGCGTGTGCTCCAACGCGTAAGCAGAGAAGCACACACACACACACATACACACACACACACACACACATGCACACACGTCGATCCCTTACCCACCCACACACACACACCCACGTACACATGTATCCACCCACCCATGCATACACGCACGCACGCACGCACGCACGCACGCACGCACGCACGCACGCACGCACGCACGCACGCACGCACGCACGCACGCACGCACGCACGCACGCACGCACGCACGCACGCACGCACGCACGCACGCACGCACGCACGCACGCACGCACGCACGCACGCACGCACGCACGCACGCACGCAGTCATACCTCCCTCCCTCCCTCCCTCCTCCCTCCCTCCTCCCTCCCTCCCTCCCTCCCTCCCTCCCTCCCTCCCTCCCTCCCTCCCTCCCTCCCTCCCTCCCTCCCTCCCTCCCTCCCTCCCTCCCTCCCTCCCTCCCTCCCTCCCTCCCTCCCTCCCTCCTCCCTCCCTCCCTCCCTCCCTCCCTCCCTCCCTCCCTCCCTCCCTCCCTCCTCCCTCCCTCCCTCCCTCCCTCCTCCCTCCCTCCCTCCCTCCCTCCCTCCCTCCCTCCCTCCCTCCCTCCCTCCCTCCTCCCTCCCTCCCTCCTCCCTCCCTCCCTCCCTCCTCCCTCCTCCTCCCTCCCTCCCTCCTCCCTCCCTCCCTCCCTCCCTCCCTCCCTCCCTCCCTCCTCCCTCCCTCCCTCCCTCCCTCCTCCCTCCTCCCTCCCTCCCTCCCTCCCCCCTCCCTCCTCCCTCCCTCCCTCCCTCCTCCCTCCCTCCCTCCTCCCTCCCTCCCTCCCTCCCTCCCTCCCTCCCTCCCTCCTCCCTCCCTCCCTCCTCCCTCCCTCCCTCCCTCCCTCCCTCCCTCCCTCCCTCCCTCCCTCCCTCCTCCTCCCTCCTCCCTCCCTCCCTCCCTCCCTCCCTCCCTCCCTCCCTCCCTCCTCCCTCCTCCCTCCCTCCCTCCCTCCCTCCCTCCCTCCCTCCCTCCTCCCTCCCTCCCTCCTCCCTCCTCCCTCCCTCCCTCCCTCCCTCCTCCCTCCCTCCCTCCCTCCCTCCCTCCCTCCCTCCTCCTCCCTCCCTCCTCCCTCCCTCCTCCCTCCCTCCCTCCCTCCCTCCCTCCCTCCTCCTCCCTCCCTCCTCCTCCCTCCCTCCCTCCCTCCCTCCCTCCCTCCCTCCCTCCCTCCCTCCTCCCTCCCTCCCTCCCTCCCCTCCCTCCCTCCCTCCTCCCTCCCTCCCTCCCTCCTCCCTCCCTCCCTCCCTCCTCCCTCCCTCCCTCCCTCCCTCCTCCCTCCCTCCCCCCCTCCCTCCCTCCTCCCCCCTCCCTCATTCATACACCCGTTCATTCATGCATGCAGCCGCTCATCATTAACACGCCTCCGTTGGGAAACTCACGGGGTATGAACTATGAAACGGGCGGCAAGAAAGGAAGAAGGAGCCGCCTCCCCAACATGCCGCCCGGCAAAGGCAGCGATGGGCCGTCCATGAGGGAAACACTGCGCTTTGCCTTGTACGCCGGGGTGCGCAGGCGACGTGCGGGCACTGTCGCGTGTAAATTTGCCTGCCCGCCCCAGTCCTTCTCGGAACGCCTCCCCAGAGCATGCCGTCATGGTAAGAGCTCTTTTCGCCCGTCGCCGGAAGCTTAAACCACAAGAATACGCCGGTTAATGACCAGAAAATGGGGGGTTGTCGACGTTGTAAACCAGTAGCTGTGTTTTTTCCCGCACCCCGAGCACACTCCGGACGGGGCCAGCAAGCCCCGCCCGCAGGATAAACACCGGGCGATGTTGCTGCGCCCAAGGGAAGTCATATAGCTGCAAGAAAAGACGTAAAAGCGATTAAAAGCACGACATGCAGTGGTGCCCCTGTCAGCGCTCCTATAATTCTCACTTTTTCGCGGAAGGGGCGTAAAAATCGGAAACGCAAAATTAAGGGAAATCCATCGCTCGGTTTCTTTGAAATGATGTTAGGAACTGGTAGAATGTGTTCATGACCGCCGAGAGCATGTTTTTCCTGTCTGTGTCTTACCTTGCACACACACGGGTCGGGCCGGTTGGTGTGCAAAACGCCCGCCTGCTGCCCACGTGCCCTCGCTGCAGAAAAAAAAGAAACTGTTTTTCAGGTTTTTTAATCTACGATACTTTTCCTTATGTAATCAACGTCCGAACAAGCGAAATAACGTCCAAAATGGTTGCGTAATCAGCTCGCAATAAATTTTCGCGTCACCATAGCCGTGCACACCGAATTTCAGTCAACATTGCACGCGCGCACCGAATTTCGTCAACTTTCGCGCGGGAATTACCGGGGTGGTACCGGCGCTGCGCCGGACTGATGTGGAGATATGCCGAATCAGGTACACGCCAATGCGCTTGGCGTTAACTCTATGCCTGGAAAGCATTAGCCAGTGTGAGATATGAGGGTCCCGGCCAGCAGAACCCGGAAAGGTCGTGATCAAGCCAGGTACGGCAACGTGTTTGCATGTCGTTTGCACGGGAATCTGTCGTTTATACATCCATTTTACACGAGTGTATCAGTGCCTCTTGCAGCAGGTTTCCGTGCCTGCTGTATGAGTGCTATTAGCCCCAAATCTGCTCAGTTTGTGGTGTTTCTTTGGAGGATGCCATTCCGTTAGTGCTGGTTTAGCACTTCTTTGTTTCCCAGCACTTTTTACAGTCCTATGTGGCTGTATACAATGCATAAGTGTGTGGCATTTCATGGATGGCTGCTAACGCGCGCGTAACCCACACACGTAAGTGAGCGCATTATATAGGTCAGATGGGCTATCCGTGCGGTCTGATGTTAGCGCTCCCACGGTCCTAAATTTAGGACTTTGTCCTAAATCGTCCTAGTGGTCACTATAACCGAGGTACCGGGGGGGGGGGTCACTATATGGACCGTACCCCATGTGGACCGTACCCGGCATGATGTACCCGACCCGTGGTATACCGGCACATGGTACCCGGATTCCGTACCCGGGTACCGGGTATAATGGCGGGAAAGTAGGTACCTCGACCAAAAATATAACCGATTTTGGAGCGAAAAAGTGGGTGCGGGAATGAAGTGAGGTGGATATGGCGACCTGACAATCGTGGCCGGCGTTTTCACGTGCGTTTATCATTTCGGGCGCCCAGTAGCAAAAACGAAAGGTTGTTAGTTATGCTTAACCCCTAAATGGTCTTGCTGCCGATTTTCCGCCAAAAAGTGACTTACAGCCGATTTGTCGGCACCTACTCGGGGGACCAGTTTGCGAGAATACTATTGGGAATTAGGAAACGTTTAGCTGAGAAGAATGAAAGTTTATAAGTTTCTCCAGAACATGATACTAGGGTTTGCTATATTTTGACCAAGTTTAACAGGTGTTCCAGACCGTCAAAGTACAAGGGGTCAGGGTACTTTTTCACGTACAACGTGCATTCCGGAAAACGACGACCTGGCCATGGCGGCTTGCGCCCACGCATGGCATTTACGTTTGCGTTCGAATTTTCTGGCCAAACTTAGGATATTGATTTTATACGTCCTAAAGATCATACAGGCCAATTTTTGGTTCGCGGGAATGCCATTTGATAGGTGTCGGCAGCGTTCTTGCTGGAAAAAACTGCGATCAGGCCGGACGATAGAAACGTTGACAGCAATACCTTTCCGGCGTATTTTAAAGGATATATCGGTTTCTTTGTACTTTTTATGATACATATTAGTCGTAAACGTGCAAGGGTGGCCAGAAATCGCCGAATCCAGCGACCATGCTGCACAACTTTGGTGTGCCGAAATGCGCCATTTTGCGGCCACCGCCTGGGCCAAGGTAACGCCATCCATGCCTGGTAAAGCTTAAGCATCGTTTTCCTATCGATGTTTGACGTTTATATATACGTTCTAGCTTGTGTAGCACATTCTTTTTGCATTATTCATGCTCTTTCTTGACCCTGGCCTGGCCCCTTTCTAAAACACCCTTCTTAGATGCTTCCCTCAGTCAGTTGACCTGCCACAGGGTGATGGTGATAAGTTTTAGAGGCTGTATGGGTTTGAATACCTCCATATATGTTTGTTATACATTTCCCACACACATATTGCATGAGTGTGAGGCAGTTGGCTGGTCTCTGTGGCATCATCAAGCATGTAACCGGTGAGTAGAAGCTTCCCATTGTCAGCATGTGCCACCAGGTGTGCTGGCCATCACCTGGAAAGCTATAGCAGCTTAGGCCTAGTTTATCCTTGCTAGGGCAGGCTGAAATAGGCTTAAAATCACTAGTTTGTTGGTGGCTGCCTCCTAGAATGCATGCCTTGCGTAGGGTATCCGTACCACGTTACCTACGTGCATGGACAAGGTGGCACCTGCACATAGGTGCCATGTAAGGTCAGTGTGATGATGCAGTTATGTTTCCCCATCATTGTGGAAGGGAAATGTATTGTTTGGCATGGTTGGGGGCCATATTAGTAGGTATTAGTAGGTAGTATGCCCACTCCTACCCCCTTGGTTGCTTTTTACCAACGGTACCCCTATGGGCTGTACTGGGTGTAACTGCTGGTATACCCACCCAAATGATGACCCCAATGGCTCAAACTGTTCAGCAACTAATTGTTTATCATCCCTGAAGTGGTAGGTGCCTAGCTCTTACAACATAATTCAAAATGCACATTCTACCAAAAATGAAAACGCTCGTCTTGACCCCCCTGACTTTGACGGCAGTTATACATGGCCTACGATGAATATATGTGAGGTTGTGATATATCATGGCTTAGGGCAACTCATGGACATGCTTGCCCCCCAAGGACAGCCATTGGATATTGCTAGGTTGTACAGGGGCTGGTTTACAAAATAGGTGAGTTACTGCCGATTTATCGGCAGCATTTCCGCCCATTTAGGGGTTAAAGGCTGTGAATATTTTCTGCGCAAGTTTTTATGTGTAGCGCTGTAGCACAGCGGCACAACACAAATGGGTCGCAGATCGCCTGCTCGCGGAGGGTCGATTTTGGCACAAACATGTTAGTGTATTAGCAATGGTGGTGCGAATCAAGCCAGGAAATTTTCGTGGACGATTTTGATTATAGTCTGGAGTTTAGAAACGGAGTATTTGACTTGGGAGCGCCTGGGCCGTGATATTCTTGCCCGATTTCCATTGTCGACCATGTTCTAGGGACGTTCAGGCTGGGCAGCGAGCGCACCTTATAGAGTTGTGAGGGTAAGAATGCCACGAATTCCGCCATGGTTCTTGCAGGAAGTTGCCTTTATTAACAATCAGGAAACACAGACGTAAGTCACGTCACTTCCAAGACTGCACGCAGCACAGGCGACAGGGTCGCAGTGCCAAGAGAACGTGCACGCAAGAACTGGCGTCCCGGTGTGACCAAGTCACTCATATAGCTTACTAGGGACGCGTCCAAGTATTCAGCTGCACTGTCACAGCTGAACTGTCAATCAATTGATTACACAGACTCTGGCACGCCTTTGGCGCGCAGATCTATCAATTGTCCATACGGCTAGTTCTGTGGACCTATCCGTACACTAGTCAGCATCAATTGTCTCATAGGTCCTGGCGCGCTACAGCACGCCTACCTATCAATTGACCATCAAGTCCTGTACAAGTCCTGTCAACGTCCTGCGGACTATCAAAGTGACACTTGTACATCCTGTGTCCGTACGCGCCCACAGTGGCGCGCCGGGTACTGTCGGCACAGCCTAGGAAACGTCATAACTTTTACGTTCCTTAACCAAATGAGGCGTTCAAGGTGCCGTTGGAAAGAGCGTAACAATCTCTATCCATCTAACGTAAATCCTTTACGTTAACTCCAATCCCTTCTTTTCTTTAGGGATCACATCCCCTGCCAGGGACCCTTGAAGTAGCTTGAAATGTCCTTCACTCCAGCTTGAAGCTTGAACAGATGTCTTTAATGGCCAATGCCATTCCCCCAGCCCTTTCTTTTAAGGAACTGGAAAAGAAACAGATCTGCCACAGGGAAAACCATTCCATGAGAAATGGATAAAAACCTATGGAAGTGGCATTACAGAGTACCACCAGATATTAGAAGCACACAAAATTAAATACATACAGGTTAATTCTATGAGGTCTTCTCCAGGAATTAATCCCATCACCTCGGTAGAGCCTCCAGTACAATGACCTTCTGGCGGTGAGTTACATTAATCCCAGATACTAATCCCATAAAACCCAGTACATATTCAATATAGGTACAATAAATCCATGACAATTAAAATACCACTTGACAAAGTAAGGCGTATTACAATAGTTTGCCTGTCATTCTCTCAACAGGGGTCTATTGGCGCCCGTCTTACGGCGCCCGTCTACTTGCCAGATGGTAAACTGCCACAGCAAACAAATGACAAAATGAAAACACATAGGCAACATTTAAATCCTGCCCTGGGGAACTAGGGAAGTCTGAACAGGCAAACACCTGAACAGGCCAGCTTGTAGAAACATAATACCAGGGAATCGAACCCCGCCCTATAAACCCCAGAATGAAGGTTCCCAGACCATTGTGAGAAGTATGTACAAATATACATTTCTTTAAAATAGAATACATGGTCTGTAATGGACCTGTCAACCTTGTGTAGTCAACAGCATGAACCCCAGCCAAAACCTGGCTGTATCCTGATTAAAATCAGAGTGAGTGTACCATGGTCCATGAGCCTTAGTACAGACTAAAATACAGGTATTATGCCAGTCACAATGCTGACACTACCACACAATCTGCTCTCCAATGCCCTATAACCATGCACCAGCTTAGACAGCTTGCTGAGATGGGTCCATCAGAGACTGAAGAACCTTGTATTGCACTGCTGCCTTCTGCACTAGTTTGGTCAAAGCATCAGCAGGATTGTCAACCCCAGGGATATGCTCAATATTGGCCAAGGAGGACAACTCCTTAAGAAGGAGATAATCCAAGTCCCTACTTCTGGCCATCTGCCTGTGCACAAACTGCACCATCCCCATGGAGTCCGTTTTTAGAAGAGTGGTAACCTGAAGTGGCCAAGGAGTGTTAGAAGTCATCTGATGAAGCAACTCCTTCAGATAAAGGCTTGTGTGAATGCCTTCACAAATAGCCCTGCATTCTGCCACATCACTGCTGACAGCCACCCGTTTGTGCAGGCGACTAAACCAGCTCACCAAACTCCCCAGGCCTTCCTGTCTGAGCACAAAGAGCCCTGCAGCCCTGCCCCTGACCTTGGAGACCTGCCTGCTGTCCATTGAGCTATCCACATACAGCTCCATGCAAATGGGTTGTGATAAATCCACTGCAGACAACAGAATGCCAGATGAAGCCCTGACCTGATCAGCCACCTTGGCAGACCCTAGCTCCACCAGCATGTCATCAGGCAACCTGGCTATGACCATGAGGTCTGGCCTGGAAATGCCTGCCACCCAAGCAACCATGCCCCTCACCATGGGACACAGTGCCTGTGTGATGGTTGGAGGAAGCTTGCTAATGAGGGTCTCTTGATAATCATTGCCCCCCACCAGCAGCATACGCCATTCTCCCCCCTTCTTCACCAGTGTGGCCTCCATGCCCACAAACAGCAGAGGCTCATTCTCCACCTGCCATTGCTCCCTACCCAGAGGAAACTTGGACTTAATGATGGAGATCAGCTCCTTAAGCCACGACGTGGGAGCTATCAGATGTAGGTCATAGTTAGGTTAATATTGTGCGGAAACCTTTTTGCCACTTGGGCTACTCAGGTTCCGCACAATATTACCGGCGATAACCACTCGCCGGACACTCAAGTTCACGACGTCGTGAACTTGAGTGTCCGGCGAGTGGTTATCGCCGGTAATATTGTGCGGAACCTGAGTAGCCCAAGTGGCAAAAAGGTTTCCGCACAATATTAACCTAACTGTCATCCCCGTGCAGCGAAGCATACACTGGCAGGCCTTCCCATTGCCCCAGAAACAGACAGGGGTCTACAGGAGAGACCTTCAAGTTGCAATGTTCCTTCAGGAAACGGTTGAGAGTCTCCCTCCAGATTATTGGACTTGACCTCAGGCCCTCCAGGCCCTTGAGGATTTTAAGGAACTCCGTGTGGATGTCCCTTTTCCATACAGCAGGCACCCTAACATAGAAAGGCGTCTTGCCCTCCCACTTTTCCTGTGCCACATCTGCATCACCCTCCAGAAATGCCCTCTTGAAGTCTACCACCACTGAGCCATAGTCCAAGCCCTTGTTGAGAAGGCCTAGAAAGACACACAGCAGCAGCCTCCAAGTATCATGCAGCATGCCAGGGGTATACAACTCCTCAGCAGTGCACTCACCAGTACCCTTGAACTCATTCAGCACTGGCCTGACATGTGGTACCTTGACCCCGTCCACCTCCTTCATCTTGATGACAAACTTGAGCTTGAGTAGACGTCGTGCAGGAGGCAGGTCATTGACAGGTTCCACGCATTTCTTGGAGATCCAGTCCTCCCCAGATTTAATCAGACCCAGTGTGACCTGGGGACACATAATGGGAGAGGACATGAGCTTCACCAGGCCTTGGTAGTTGATAGGGCTGTGTCCAGCAAGTGAGTGAGGACCAATGCCCAAACTGCTTGGATGACTAGCAGCTGGCAGTATGAGGTCATCAACCAAGGGCTCCTGCCCCTGGCACACTTGCACACGCTTAACCGACCTGGTTACTGCACGTGATAGGTGAGTGGTCCTGAAATTAATCAGTGGGACCTGACCAGCCCCTTCCTTAGTCAGGAGAGAGGACGTGATCACT
This sequence comes from Mesostigma viride, assembly GCA_009746045.1. Classification (NCBI taxonomy): domain Eukaryota; kingdom Viridiplantae; phylum Streptophyta; class Mesostigmatophyceae; order Mesostigmatales; family Mesostigmataceae; genus Mesostigma; species Mesostigma viride. The sequence continues at coordinate 2,370,283 of RPFO01000333.1, read as the reverse complement.
ACCCCATCCTGGCATAGGAAATTCTGCCCCAGAAGAGCAGGTCCTTGATAGCCCTCCAAGACACAAAAAGCAGTGTCCTGTCCAAGGATAGGAATGAATACCTCACCCAGTACCTTCACGTGTACCCCGCCACTGAAGTCAGACACAAACTGATAGCTGGGTTCAGACATGCTGTACCCTGCTGCAGCCCTGGTCCCAATGATGGAAACCTGAGAATTAGTGTCTACCTCTAAGGCAGTGTCCAGCCCCAGATTGCCATGCCACCTGAGCTTGGCTACCTTGGGCTGCTTCTTGGCCCTTTGTAGAGCCCCAATCAATCCAGCCAAACTTGTCCCCCTGGGCTTGGTTAGTGCCTTGGGCTTGACAGTTGACTCCCCAGCTGTTGACCTTGCAGCCTGTTCAACAAGTACCTCTGCAACCTGGCCAGGGCTGACAGATTCCCCTGCAACAGATGTGGTCGTTGCGTCAGTGATGTCACCTGGGACCTGAAAATCCTGCAGATCCTGTGAGCCTTGTGCCTGACTGCCCTCATTCATCAGGTTAGGCTTGACATATGACCAACTCAGCCGGTGCACATGCTTTGGTTCGTCCTCCATGCTGACCAAGCATGCGTGGCTAGCTTCATCAACCTGGGTAACCACCCCAGGACTCCAGCTACCACGTTTGCCATAAAGGCTAGGTTCCTTCCAAGCTAGGACCTTCTGACCCACTTGTGGCTCCAGCATCTTCCAACCCCGGTCCTTCTCCCTCAGCTTGGCAAAGGTGACATGTGCAGCATGTTTCCAGCCCTCCAGCACATGTGGTGGGCACAGGCCATGATATAGACCCATTGGGCTGACAGCAACTCCATCATAGTAGAAGTTAACCCTGCTGTTCAGCTGCTGCTCCACGTTCCTCAGCCATGCACTCCTGACAAGTGCAGGTGCAGACAAGGGTACCCAGTCTTCAGAGATGATCAATTTCTTGACCTCCTGGATTGCCCTCTCGATAGCACCCTGCTGCCCATGAGCCTCCCTAGGTGTAACCAGCAACTCAGGAAGGGTAGGATCACCCTTGAGATGCTGAAACTGCATGTCCACCTGGATCCTTGTGGTAGGAAACTTGGCTCTTACATTCTGCAGGGCAGCCAGCAAGTACCTGTTCTTCATAGAAGGTAAATGCTCCAGCACCTTGTATTTCGTGTACCTGTCCACGCACACCAACAGTTGCATGCCCCTGATGTGTTGGATATCACACTGCAGATCACCAATGCTCTGAGGTAGAGCTTTGGCATGTGATTTCCTGGGCTTGTTGGAGGACAACTGGCACTTACACCGTGAGGCAGCTTGCTGACACGCCTTAAGAAGGGGTGCCCTGCCCATACGGAAGGCAAAGTTGTTTGACAGAGAAGTGGCATGCCCAAACATGTTGTGGATTCGGGCACCCAACTCCTGGTACACAGAGGAAGCAGTCCCTGGCACAGTCAGGACTGTGCTGTCAGGTTGTCCAGCATCACCATGCTGACTTCCATCCTGTTCTGACTCAGAGCCTGAGTCACCCTGCTCATGCCCAACACCTGGACCGCCAGCAGGGACCACATGCATACCACCAGAGGCCTTCACACCCCTCTGTGGTTGTACATTGGTTTCTCTCAAATGAGAGGTCCACCCTCGTGCCCAGCACGAGGATGCATGGGGTCAGACATTCTTACAGCTGCACCAGCTGTCAAGGACGTCTTCATAGGAACCTGTACCTCTCCAGGTGACCTGGGGCCACCTGAACCTGGAGATCACCCTCTTGTTGCCCAGATATAAAATCTGCATTGGAGCACCTGGCCTCCCCCTGGGTGAATTAAGGTGTGTAGGGGTTGCCTCAGACAGTCACTGCTCCTTGTTGTCTTCTTGCTGACTGCCCTTTGAAGGCTGGCCTGCCTGGGACTTGTTGTTGTTCTTCTTGTTGTTGTTGTTGTTATTCTTGCTGCCCTGGCCCTGGGACTTCTTGAAGCTGGGACACTCCTTCTTGATGTGCCCCCACCCCTTGCACAGGTAGCATTGTATCTTGGACTTGCCCTGGCCACTGCCCCCGTTGTCAGACGCGTTGCCCTGCTTGGGCTGACCACCCACCCGCCTGAACACCGACTTGGAGTGTGACCTCCTGTCAGAATCAGGTGAATGATCTCCCTTGCGCTTGTTATGGTTGCCCTACGCCCTCCTTGGCTTCGGTCAGCCTCAGACGTCTTGGAGCCACCCTGGGTACGCCCACCTGCCTGGGTAGCCTTCACTGCTGGCACTCCACCCTCAAACAGCTCCTCTGCCTCGAGTGCTTGTTTAATGATGACCTTGTAGGCCTTCAGGGTAGAGTGTGGGGCACACATGACCTTTAAGGAGCCACGTGTCGCCTTATCCAGCCCAGAAACCTTGAGCCAGTTGGTTAGGGCTATGTTATCAGCGACATTAAAGCCGTGAGCCCTCCCTCCTCAACCATCTTACAATAGTTGAGAAAATTCTGGATCAGGTCCCCCTTAAGCTCCCACCCCTGGTATTTATCCTGCCAATGGATCCCCACTTTCTTCCTCTGATCCTCTAGCAGTTCCTTTAATTCTGCCACGTAGCTGGACCAGGCCTTGTTGGCCTTCTTACATTCCCTGGTTAGGTCCTTGATCTGATCAGTGCACTTGCCAAACGTGCTGCTGCCTATCCAGATCTGATAGTAGTTTGTACCCCCGTACAAACTAGGGAACCCTTCCAGCCCTTCTACAAACTCTTCAGCCTGCTTAGGCTTAGAGTCAGATGTCACAGGCTGCAGCTGGTTGACAATTAATAATCCCTGAGTGGTAAGGTCAAAACCATGAACAGCTTGTGCATTATTATTATTGTGAGGAAGGTTGGTAATCTCTCCGGTAAGCCCCACGTCATCTACGTGAGCGGTTCCAGTCTTCACTTTCGGTATTTCTTGGACCTAGAACGCAGCACAAGCGTGGTTTATATCATTTTCGAACCGGTTGGCCAGCTTTGGTGCGCTCAGCTCACTGAAAGCTGACCTCGCTGCGGATTTCAGCGACTTTTTTGCAACCATCTGGAATGAGGCGACGTAAGTAGCAGGTACGTGCCGGGGTGTCCTAGATCATGAGTGTAACTGGCAACGCTGTCGTGGTGTTTTGAGTCAGCCAGCTATGCCTAAAAAGAGGGGACGCTCTCTGTGCACATAACTGTCACACATAGTTGGTTTACGTCATACAATTTTTTACGTCTCTATCTTCGTCGTCCGCTGCAGCTAAAACACACATGCGTAAGAGCAGTTTTACTCATGTGTTAGTTATAAACCATGGTCCTATGGCCTGCAGTCGTTCAGGGTGTTCTCAGTCAGACAGTATATACAGTATGGTTTACGTGTTACATGCACCCTGAATTCGCTCACAAAGCGTTGCATGTTAGCACAACGTTGTTTTGTAACTTGATTTGGCTGCATCCATGTGTTTGTTGCAATGCAAATGCATTGTTTTTTCATCGCTGGGTGGTGGCCAGCATGTCCGTGATGTCAAAGAAGGTTTGGCATATGCTTAGAGAAAGTTTACCGCAAGGGGTGGGCCATGTTCAAGCCGGGCAACCTCAGCAACCATGCGACCGTATATTGCATTACCTGCACCATCTGTGACACCGTTAAGCATGCGTATATACAGAGGCAGCCACAGCAGGGTATGGCCTTGTTATACGCTGCCCCGCCATCCCAAGGCCTCGTAGGGTCCCCTAGCGCTTGTAAGATGCTCAAGGGACCGTGTGGATAGCATGGTAATGCGTTGACACTAATTGGTCCTAATGGTCCTAAAACCCACTTTTTGGCCAAATTCGCGCTTGGAGGTCTGGCAGGTGGCAGGGCCCATTCATGCACTAAATGTAATTATTTGACCCCAGGTTTTTGATAGGAACTAAAAAAGTGTGTTATCTGTCATGGGCACGAATGCCAGGGTCAAATTTTAATGTTTGCATATATTTTTTTTAATTCCACTTGGTCCTAAATTTAGGACTTTTACTGGGAAAATGGACACTGACCCAAGGAAAGCATGGTGGCACTATCTATTGACATTGTCCAACCCCAGAGTAATTTTTTAGAACCCTCCCTGCAGGGGTAAACTACTAAGGGGATTTCCCTTGCCTGAAAATGATCGTCTTTTGTCCAACTTTGGCAGCAAATATCTTGCAAAGCACTGAATGGACTCGGGATATTATTGCATTTTCTGAAAGCCCTTGAAGTGTAAATACTCCTAGCACCTTGGTTGGGGGTATTTGGAGTTGTGGCATATGAGTTGATTTTTTCCATTTTCAGGGGTCTAAAAATGCCAAAAACCCATTCCCGGACTATGGGTTAAAGATAGCCCTATATGCCTATCCACTATAAAGTTCTTGCAGTCTACCCAGCTATAGAAAATACCTACTTTCCCTGTGCCTCCATCATGTGCCACAGCATAGTAAAGTTGCCTAGATACATCACTATCCCAACCCCCATGCAATTAACAAGTGCTTCATTATACCTAATATTATTTCTATTATTAGTATTATATAGCCATCACACACGTCGTCTAATGCCAGCAGACAGAGATAGAAAAGAGAAAGGAACCTTTTTACCTCTAGTGTGTGACCTGTCACAAGGGGGGGGGGGTGCCAACTGGCTCTAATCTAATCACTATCACAGAAATCAAGAGCTTCGCGCTCCTAATTCCATACAAGAGGGTAGCCTCCGTGATAACTGCCCGCCTTTTCGCAAGGACGAAGCCACGGAAACCACCCTACCAGCGCCCACAGCTTTCGCAGCCAGGACGCTAGTCACAATACGTCACAGGAAACGACAATTCACAAACAAAACAACAAGGAGGGGCGCACATCACCTCACCTCCTACGCGTGCAGGCAAGAGGGACGGAGCAAGGCGGTTGGCTGCAAGCGACTACCACATACTGCATGACAAAACGTACCTTGACATTGCTCAGCCGACGTTCCTCCCTGGCTTGGCGCCGATTCCTTGTGTGGTGCAGAGCCGAGCTCCCCGTCGGTGCCCAGTCGACAGGTGATGCTTCTAAGCCCTACCCTATGACCGCCCTTTCAGCTGGACGATGCCGCCGTTCACCACAGCCAGTTTCCCAGGCTGGCGGGTCGAACTCGGCTTTCTATCTCACTAAATATTGGGCCGGCCCTGCGCAGGCCCTGCGCTATTAAGAATGCACCTTGCGGCTTAAACACAAGGGCTCTTCGCGAGCACCTGTGGAAAACCTCTAGAACTACCTCCGATCCAATGTTACATCCCGATCCGGATGGTGCGAAAGATCTAATCTAGTATAAGGTGCAGTTTAATAAGCCGGCATAGCCGCGCATCCGCGTACCGCGATAGCAAGCAAAGATCGCAGTAAACTGACTAACTGAGCCGCGGTTTATCCTCAGCTAGGCCTTATAGCATGATTAATTAATCTAGCTATATAACACGGCATGTCATGAGGCAAATGACATCCGGATTAGTGCCCCCTTGGTCTGAGAGAGGAGTCGTCAACACTCGTTTCATTAATCATCAAACCAAAGAGAGAGAGTCCATCGTCCTCAGACCAATTTCACCTAGCTGCGCTACCAAGCTGGCAAGTTGGTGTGCAGGCGCGCCGACACGCGCGCCGATCTTCCAGATACTGCCGTCAAGCCCCAATAGGTTCTGTATGACGTCTAGGGCCGGCCCGACCCCTAGCTCTTAAACCGTTCTCGCGCCGTTTTCGTGGTACCATTAATTGAAGTCCTACCACTCTAACGGACTGAGTTTGTGCGCCTACCAGGCGCCGCGCAAATAATAATTTAACGGTCAAACCTGGGGGGATCGAAAGATCTAGACGTCAGCTTTCCGTAGAGCACTTCAGACCGTACTTTGGACACCTGGCCAGGGAGATATGCTTGAGCAAAGTTAGGGGGGTACCACCATGGTCCAACGGGACCGCCACATGCAGGAAAAATATTGACGCGCACGGCTATGGCAGTGCAAAGAACTGACTGGTACGAGAGAATGGCTTGACGTATTGGACTCAAATTTTGTAGGCATGATTCTTAGATCCTAAAAATTGAATATCCCTAGCCATGCATGGAAGGTTCGGAGATGCGTAGATGGGTCTCGGGGTGCTGGTCGGCGCAGCAAATGACGTTAGCGGCCAGGCAGTGATGGTGCGAGTGCTGCATGTTGCTAGGCCGAATTTTCCCAGACATCTGCGCATCGATCAATTTAGTACGCTGTTCCTAACAAGATTAATTAGCATTGGCAGCCAGTAAAGGCTCGAGGCTACGTCCATTACTCTGGCGTGCTGGCTTGCGCAAGAAAGGTAATCTGCTGTACCGACCTGGGACGTTCTAGCCTCCAAGCGTGTTCTATTAGCCGACGGTATATAGTTGTATTATCGTAAGCTAATATCAGATTTATTACCGAGGGGTTTTTTTGATTGTCTTTTTGTTGTTTTGCTGCCTCTACGCATCGGCTTGTCATGGTTGGGGAATACCATCAAGTCAAGCAGATTTTGGACCATGTTTGGTCACCGTTAGCTGATGCTGCAACGGAAATAGCGAGGCCTAACGATTGTTATCGGTCACTAATATGGTAACGTTGATTACCCAATGCTTTTCCTTGGTCAAGCACCCCGAGACAAGTTCTTTTCTGACCAGTGTTAGGCGTGGCTTCTTGTTTTGCTGGCCAGCACTTCGGTGCTCCGTGACTCCCCAACGGGAGCACGAGTTTAATTAATTAATTAATTAATTAATTAATTTGCTGGCCATGCAACGCCCACCTTCTTGTTTTGCATCCACTGCATGTGAAAATCGTGGAGATACCCATAACCTGTTTGCATGGGAGCATTATACCAACTTATTCCTATTGTTTTATTCATTGTTTCCAAGACATAGAGGTGTTTTGTCGTTCATTGGGTGTGTTAGTGATGTAGCTCCTTGCCACCCTTTGTACGCGCGCTTTAGGCCTTGATATGAGCCTTACACCTATTGTATAGCATGAGCTTGTGTCTTATATGCTGGACATGGTGTTGGCATTGCTTTTGTGGCCATCTAGTTGTTGTTTTGTGCCACTTTGGGATAGGAAAACTATACGGCAGAACTAGCAACTGTCCCAAAATAGCTTGCACCGTTATAACGGTCTGAGCTATTTCATTGGGCTGTTTGCTAGCTAGCATGTGCAGTTCTGTGACATTTCATGCTGTGAATGCATTGATGGCATGCCTGTGATCCTAATAAACTGCCTTTAAAAGGCCAGGGCCACCTGATTTGTGTAAATGGTCTATAATGCATTATATATGTCTCCAACCCCATGTGCACCGTCCCCCCCTGGGGGGGGTGCTATTTATAGCATGCATGGGGCATGGATATGTGACCATGCAACCACATTTCCCCAACTTTATTCAACATAAAAGCATGCTTGGTTCCAAGGGTGGGCCAGAAAATGTTTTTAGGCTAGATACTCTCAGGCGCACAAAGATACCCAACCAAACTCAGTCCGTTCTGGCGGTTCCAGTCCAGACGGTTGAAGAGCTAGAAGATCTCGTACTTCTGGCTAGGCCCAAAATAACTGGTCCAAAACACACAAAGTACCAAATAAACACACAAAGTCCCGAACTTAGGACAAATTCCCAAATAAGTCCCGAATTGAGTCCTATAGTCCGGCGGACTATGAAAGCGAGCTATCGAAAGTCCCAAACGAATAACAAATGACTTTCGACTTATTTATTGAAGGCATTGTTACGCCCATACAAAGGTCTGGGCCGTAACACGAGGACGATGGACTCGCTCTCTTTGGTTTGATGATTAACCCATAGTCCGAAAAGTGTATGTGATCGCATACACTTTGACTTAATAAACCACGTAATTCCCGGAGCGCCGCGCCACCCGTGACGGAGGGAAGTTGTCCGGTGGGTCTGGGAACACTTAGGGACGAAGGTGATGCATAGGTTTGGGGTTATTCGCCATAGCTTGGTAATCACAACGTGCATTGAGAAAGTATCACGTGACTTTGGCGGGAAATTTTCACTCGCGCGCGCGCAACGAGATATGGCTGCCAACGTGCCGTTATCAGGGAAATTTGCGTCAATAAGTAGATGCATACAGACAGGTAGCGGTTACAGAACCGCTATTAAGAACTCCTTAGGCATGGCTCGCGATTACCCGCGCAGACCAGGCCACCAAAGAGGGTGGGTGGGTGGGACAAGAAAAAAGACCACAACAATGTCACTACGCCGCCAAAGTAGTCAAACTGCCCTAGCATGGGGCTGACATCAGCAACCGAGCTTAACTTAACACGCCAACCTGAGAATGTAGCGACACCTACCGTACCACAAAAACAACAACCAATCAAATACCCTTTCCGAAAGGTTCTAATTATCATTCAACAAACCGGTTCAACAAACCCGGCCCTGTCAAACTTTAAGCATAAGATTGTTTCGAGATTGTAGCACAATAGGGCCACTGCCCCTACTAACAATTCCAGGTCGCCAGCCATTAGCCAAATCCGGTTACATCTGCCAAACCCGCCCGGTTCAGCCGACCATCCAGGCGGCTCCCGTGAGCGGCCTTATTCCCCGCCTCACTTCGAGAAACTCTTTTCAAAGAAATCCGATTCATACACCCGTTTGCTCACCATAGTCACCAGCATCTTTGTTAAAACAATAAGTAGATGCATACAGACAGGTAGCGGTTACAGAACCGCTATTAAGAACTCCTTAGGCATGGCTCGCGATTACCCAACCTCCCCTTCCTGGCCCTCCGGTCCGCTAAAGAAGCACCATTTCCTTTCCCGTCAAAAGCTGTCCTGTCGCGATGGGCGCTCTCCGTTGCCAGAAAACAGATTTAATTCCCAGCGACTGTGAATGCACAAAAACTCATGCACTGTCGATCGACACAGCTCGCATTTTTGACCCCACTCGGGGGCCCCCGCTGACCTCGTTGCCGACCTCTTCTCTGGTCCGCTAAGGGGTGCTGTCGCGGAACACAAAGTCAAAGCAAAAGCTGCTGACTGGCACCGCTGATTCCAGCCGACGCCCAATTTACAACTTTTTTGAAGAGCAACCAACCTAGTGCCGAGCACATAAACACTCCTTCCGTACAAAAAAGTGGAAATACCACTGAATACGAAATCAAGTTGGTTTTCAGCCCTTGCCTCCTGCGCCGAGGCTCCGTGTCCCACAACGGTGACTTAAATTTTTTACCCCCCCGAGCCGCGGCGGCCCTCAAGCCAAGCCCAACCCGGAATGCAAGCATTTCCAGGTACGAGACAACTCAAAGGCAGGCCAGCCTGCCGACAGCCCAACCCGAGGCGCAAGCATCCCCAGGTACGGAACCATCAAGCAAGCTAGCCCTTGCCCAACCCGGCCAGCTGGCCGTTTCTTTCAAACAAACCAGCCATTAAATAATGCATCAGCCCCCGCTTCGCATTTAAACCCCGATCACCCGGACATTAATTCCGGGCCAGTGGCAGCCATGAATCCCAACCGCCTTAAGCAGCCAGGGATCATGGATGCCGGAAATTTGGTTAACAAAGTTTAGCCCCGCACCCATGCTGAGCGCAAGGCTGGTGAGGCACTTCTTGTACCGCCATAGCCTCAGCCGTCGGCGCTCAGCCAACGTTTACAAGTAAAAAGACCACAACAATGTCACTACGCCGCCAAAGTAGTCAAACTGCCCTAGCACGGGGCTGACATCAGCAACCGAGCTTAACTTAACACGCCAACCTGAGAATGTAGCGACACCTACCGTACCACAAAAACAACAACCAATCAAATACCCTTTCCGAAAGATTCTAATTATCATTCAACAAACCGGTTCAACAAACCCGGCCCTGTCAAACTTTAAGCATAAGATTGTTTCGAGATTGTAGCACAATAGGGCCACTGCCCCTACTTGAACAATTCCAGGTCGCCAGCCAAATCCGGTTACATCTGCCAAACCCGCCCGGTTCAGCCGACCATCCAGGCGGCTCCCGTGAGCGGCCTTATTCCCCGCCTCACTTCGAGAAACTCTTTTCAAAGAAATCCGAGTCTCGCGGCTAGAAACGATTTAGAATGTTGCTCAGAATGATGATGCGTGATTTTCGTAGGTCAGGCATGGCCAGATTTTTAGGATTGGGAAAATACAGGTAGGAAAATACTGCCTTCTTGGTCGTCAGTGCCAGACAAGTCATCGCCTATCATATGTCGATTTTCTCCTTATGGCCGGGCAGTCTGCGCCAGCCCGAGCATCCAGGTTTGCTACGGGATGTCCCCTGCAGCATTTGCTGCGAATGCGGACGCATTTATAGGTCATCTTTGAACGAAACATCAACCTGGTAATCATTAAGGATGCATGCTTGACGCGGCTATGGCGGCCTAGGCCCGTAGAGCCACGGTATCTGTGAGTTATGGTCGGTGGTCCCGGCCAGCGGACCCCGGGAAGGACATGAACGAGCTGGGTACAACAACGTATTTGCGTGTTGTTTGCAGCGGAATTCGTCTCCCATGCAATATATGTGACGATTTTATCTTTGCATATTTCAGCAAGCTTTCATGCATGTTGTAGAGAGTGGTTTCAGCCCTGAAAGTGCCCAGTTTATGGCATATCTTTGGAGTGTATCATTCCGTTAGTGCAGGTAGGCAACGTGTTTGTATTCCAGCACTTTTGGCAGCATTTTATAGCTTTTTATAATGCATTATTGTGTTGCATGTCATAGATAGCTGTTTACACGCGCGTAACCCACACACATATATGAGCACGTTATATAGAGGTAATGGGTTATCCGGGTGGTCTGACCCAAGGAAACCCCCACCATTGGACTATCCAACTAAGTTGTCCTATGTTGGTATTGAGGTTCCCTACCCTCCCTGGGAAAAAAGTGGGGGGTTAACTTTTCCTTGGGGAAAAAAGATCGTCTTTTGGCCAACTTTGACTAGAGCTATCATCCAAATGCTTTGATAAAGCCATGGTATTATTGCATATTCTGAAAGCCCTTGAAGTGTAGATACTCCTAGCATCTTGGTTCATTGGGGGTATTTGGAGTTGTGGCCTGTGAGTTATGATTTTTTTCATTTTCAGGGGTATGAAAGTGCCAAAAATGGGTCAGCGGACTAAATGAAACGAGTGTTGACGACTCTCTCAGACCAAGGGGGCACTAATCCGGATGTCATTTGCCTCATGACATGCCGTGTTATATAGCTAGATTAATTAATCATGATGCTATAAGGCCTAGCTGAGGATAAACCGCGGCTCAGTTAGTCAATTTACTGCGATCTTTGCTTGCTATCGCGGTACGCGGATGCGCGGCTATGCCGGCTGATTAAACTGCACCTTCTACTAGATTAGACCGTCATGGTTGGACCGCGGGCCCGGCCTTTTTTGTCCGGCGGTGGTGGTTTTTGTGACCGCGGACCCTTGGCTGGATGCCACCCCTCCTGTCGGAGTCCGACTAATTTCCCAAAAACGCGCCGCGCCAACAATTTAGTCGGTGTTTTTTACTGTAGCGGAGTTGGTGTTCTCAGAAGGGGTCTAATGCCAGCGTCCGTCCTGTCAGCATTAGGTGATGATGGGTGGATTTTAGGTGATGAATTTAGGGCTGGGACATCCGCCGCATACCGAACACGAACATGTTCGGGCGAATACCGAACATGTGCGGTGTTCGGGTCGCCTAAAATGTTCGGCCGAACATGTGCTGTTCGGGTTCGGGTCGCCCTGGAAACTTACCGAACATGTTCGTGTCCGTGTTCGGGTCACCATGGGAACCGGGCGAACATGTTCGCCTCTGACCCGGTACCGAACATTTACATACTTTTCGGTTGTTGTTATTGTTTTCAGCCGAATTTTTCAGTACCAAACCGCAGAACTTTTCACTTATCATTCGACATTTGAGTGCCAGCCAATGAACGAGATAACAAAGTACGAAGGTCTATTTCTATCGGTTTCAGAAGTTCAGACGACAGCTGGCATTTTGCTTTCTTTTGTGACAGTTCAATTGTCCTCGATGGTGTCCGTATCCTACTCACAAGTGTATCGTTATGAATTGTTCGTGTTAGGTAAAATATTCGGGTAATGTTCGGGTTCGGGTTCGGGTTCGGGTCACCCTAAACCTGTACCGAACATGTTCGTGTTCGTGTTCGGGTCACCTGGGAATGTACCGAACATGTTCGGTATTCGGGTTCGGGTACTCTCCCCAGGTGTTCGTGTTCGTGTTCGGGTCGCGAAATGACCCGGATGTCCCAGCCCTTGAATTACTGATGATGGGTGGATTTAGGTGATGACGGTACCGTTGCAATCGCAACGGTGCAGTCGGCTACTTGGATGATAACGCCTGGATAACGCAATATTTTTCCAGAAAATACTGTGCTCTCATTCCTATTCATTAGAATTCTTTTCCGCGTGCGTGAATTCGTGGGCCCTACTACTTTGATTCCCATTTTCCTGCTCAATAAAGCAGGAGAATATAGAGCGCCGTGATGATGCCGGTAATTTTACGGCGCTGAAATTGGCAGGTCGATAAGGGCATTAATCGGCTATCAGGTTGCTTCAACGACCGCGAATGTCACGAATTTGTGCTGTGGTTGAAGGCGACGTGAGTAGATGCCTCAGACGGCACGCAAGAGGGCCGTCAAGTTTGGCCAGGCATGTGAAGAAGTGCACACTGGGGCCGATCAGTCCTGCACAGCTAAAGCTTTTCAAGCCATCGTCTTCCTTGAAGGAAGATGTTACATGGCACACGGCTGTTACTCGTTCACCTAAAGATGATGCCGCATCAATTCAGCGCTTAATTATGTGAGTGAATTAGCTCGCTGTGCGCTCCTGTCTTCAATACGTCGCGAGCCGTTGACCGAGCTGACGTTAGTGATACCATAGGACATCCTATGACCGCTACTTATGGGTGCGTTTTGTGCATGCTATGATTTTGCCTGCATCAGGTATCGAGATGCCAAGTTTCGAGACATTCCGGATGTGGCAGGTACCCACTGCCAATCCTTCTACCCCGAGAGTCAACCCCCGCTGGATTTTTTGCTCTGGCTGGACAAGTACGTCATGCACGTGCGTCGCGCCGTCTACTTCACAATTGTCCGCATTTCGCTTGTTTCTATACTAGAAAAAAAAATTTAGCCTTTATTGCTCTTCTCATGCTCCTTGCTGCGCCGCACTGCAAACATGTCATTGACCTCGGTTATCTACAGTGTGAACGTTTGCCGTAAATGGTGCCATGGGTTTAATCATAGAAGCAGGCGCGAAAGCTTTTCTAAGCTAAGCTCAATTCACATTTGCCGGACACAGCTATAGAGAAATGGTGATTGTCTAAAAGCACCTACTTATTACCTAACATAATCTGTCGAGCATATGTCTGTGATTACTATTCTCTATCCCAACCTACACAGGTGCATCATGCTCGCCGTTATGTTGGCGTTCACCCACATGGAGGGCACCCACTCAATGGTCCACGACGTGTGCATCCTCGCGGTCAGGAAGAATTCCACATCCGGAGAGCAAAAGCCACGCTCAGACCAGCCAGCCATCCCTGATAGCCCCCCATTACCATCGGGTAGTCCTAGAGGGACACCAACTGGGGAACAGGTGTCAAGGAGTAACCGCACTCCCTCAGCAGCAGCAGAAGCAGCAGCTGAAGCGAACATTGTGGCCGGTAGCGTGACAGTAGACAACACGGGCGTGTTCATTAAGTCCCGACCCTTCCAGCAGCGGCGGCACTGGATCGCTTACATCTCTAACCTGTCTGTCGCAAAGGCCTCGCGGCGACACGGCATCGCTCGACGGCTTATGGAGCTCGCAGAGGCACGCGCACAGTCATGGGGCTGTAGGACGCTCGCGCTGCACTGTGATAGCCAGGATCCGGCCGCGTACGGCCTGTACCTCGCGATGGGGTATCGGGATGCCAGCAAGATGGTGCCGGAGGCTGCCACCACCTGGCCCGCACCTGCGTCGTCACGTGGCACCAAGCTGTCGCTGATGGTCAAACGCGTGGGACGAGTGGCACGGAAGTAGTACGGGGTACCCTATCAGTAAATTACAGCTGCTCATTGATGTCAATAGTTACCGCCTGCTCTCTCAGACAATATCATGGACCTACGTAAGTAAATAAGTAAGTACTTGCATGTCATGCGCACAGGCATGCCATGGAGTACTATCAAGGAGACAACCAGCGCAGGCATGCCATGGAGTACTATGATAATCTCATTAGAAAATAATTACCAAGAGTTTCAAATATCGTCTGCACCATGCCCCAACCATGTAGTCACTAAGCAAGGAAGTACTTGCGTGTCATGCGCATGGGAATGTTGCGGAGTAAGTAAGTAGTCCTTGCGTGTCATGCATGTGCATGGGCATGCCACGGAGTAGTATGATCATTAGAAAACAGTTATACGAAAGTTACAAACATCGTCTGCATCATTCCCCAACCATATAGCCACACTACCGCCTCATCTGCCATATTACAGTGGAGGACAGCTCAGATGAGGATTGTATCCCCCTCTAGTGTACTACATGGTTGGGGAATGAATTGAATTGAATTGAATTGAATTGAAACATAACTCCGTTGGGAGAATATGTAGCACATATCCCTGAGAAGGGGCATATGGCCTATAATACATTCTAGGCTACTTCCTGCAAGGGTGGGAATGTAAACAATTAACACTTGCTCTAGGTGCACTAGGGCACCTGCACCACCCAGAGTCTCGGGCAACTCCCAGCTAAGGGGAGCCCGTCATAGGTGGGGAAGATCATCATGGCTATACAAGAGCTAGGGCATGGCTTCTCGACAGAGAGCATCTCTCTGCGTAGGCATAGCATGGCTAAATTCTTAATGCAACATCCATGGGGGTCCCATTATAGGCATGGCGTGGCTGAATTCTGAAGGCATCATCCATGGGGGGCCATTATGGGCGCACATGCGCGTGGGCCACATGCTAGGCTAAGCCTGACTAAGCTACACTACTGGTATGAATTCCCTAGTCTGAGGTGGCAGGAGGGGCCTGCCAGGGCTTGTGGTCAACGTGGATGACCGCCCCCCTCCAGTATACCGGCTTCCCCCTTGCGCTCTGCCGGAGCTGAAGGTAGGTCGGCCATAGCTCGCGTCGCCGCTCTTGCTGGGCCAGGGTCAAGTCGTCGTCCAGCGTGAAGCGAGTCTCCGTCTCTCCGAGAGCTTCTTGCGGCATTTAAGGAACGATAGCTTGTCCGCCATGTACTTAAAGGTGAGGAGCACGGGTGCCGGGCCAGCCTTCCCCCGCGCGCGGGGGAGGCGGACAGCCGACATGTCCAGCTCACCTGAGTGAGTAGCATGGGGGCAAAAATGTCGCGCTTAAATGCCTCAAGAAGGCTCGTGGAGGTCTCACCTGCCGGCTGGTCGAAGTGCTTGACGATGACATCGTGGCTGCGCCTGGCGATGTCGGCTTCCTCGCGAAGGTCGAGGGCTTGTTGCTTGAGTTGTGCCGTGATGGTGGAGGTGGTGGAGGTGGTGTGATGCTTAAGCAAGTCCGCCCAGGTGGAGGGAGCATCGCCGGCCGGGCCAGCAGGTGCCGGCTGGGCGGCGATGTCCTTCACCGCCTGGGCGGTGAGGCCGGCGGTGTCATGCAAGCACTCAAGGGCGGTGGCGGTGGCTTGAAGGCGTTGGTCGAGGTCGAGGAGCTGGGCTTTGATGTCGGCAGTGGAGGCGGACATGCATGGCAGTGGAGGTGGAGGCCGGGCGGTGGTGGAAATGTGAGGAAGTTCAGTAGCCAGCGTGCCGCCGATTGCTGCTACGTCGGCAGCAAGGGGGGTCACGTGCTGCTGAAAGGCTTCCGTAAGGATGGAACGGAGTGTGGGGGCGGAGATGGATGGAGCCCAGATCTTGCCGTCAGAGCGCATGAGAAGGGAGTTGAGAATGGTGTGCTAGAGTTGGGGGCGGGCGCACCCGAGCAAAGTGTCGGTGTTAAACCAAAATTTGCCGTCCGGGACTCAGGAGGAGGCGATTGATGTCGTGGAGATGGAGGCACAGGTCGTGCAGCGAGGCGTAGTTGGGGCATGATGCAGACGATATTTGTAACGTTCGTGTCATTATTCTTCTAATGAGATAAGCATAGTACTTCGTGGCATAGTACTCCGTGATAGGACACCGTGGCATGCCCATGCGCATCAACACGCAAGTACATACTTATGATGATAAATTCTGATCTCGCGGGCCACTTGGCTGCGGCGATCGAGGCCAACGTGGCGGACAAGGTGGCGGCCCAGGTCGCTGGCACGCTGACGGAGGCGGTCGCCGGCACCCTAGCGGCGCAGGTGGCCGGCAATTTAGCGGACAAAGTGGAGGCGCAGGTGGCGAAGGCGGCCCCGTCCTACGCGACTATGGCCAGCACAGCCATCCAAGAAATAGCCACTAGCACTGCTCAGGCGGTCTCTAGGACCTTACCCGACCGGGACAACAAAGAGCGGCGCGGCCGCACCATAATTATTTGTATTGTGGCAGCCCTCCCCCGGGAGACGGGGCTGAGCCTCCGCCGCAAGGTGGAGAAGGAACTCATCACCAACTTCCGCCTATAGAGGACAGTGTCATGCACAATTGACACTGTCCGCCACCTACCGGGGCGCGCGGACGCGCCGGTGGCGCTCGTGCTTACGCGCCCCATCGACAAGCACTATATCCTCCAACACTGCACCAAGCTACCACGAGGCTTGGGTTGGAGTCTCGACGACGATCTGACCCCGGCGCAGCTTCGCGCCCGCAGGGACCGGCTGGCACAAGAGGACGCGAAGAAGGCCCTCGCTGACCGCACGAAGAAGGTGCGGCTGCGGTTGAAGGACGACACATCGCACATGGAGGTTACCTCGCGGGAGGTTACGCGCACGCCGAGGGGAGACGCGCGGGGGGGTAGGGAGTAGGCCCTCCCCGCCCCCTCACACCGCGAGCTAGCAGCTATACCGGGGGGTTAGCTAGAACCTACCCCCCACACCCGTCGTCTGATGGCCGAGCGTGTCTTGGACAGTCCAATCTCATGGACGACGCAACGGAGTCAAAGCCGCGACCTTCATCGCCAACTTCGCAACAAGGAGCGCCTGCTGGCTTTCGCAACCCGGCACTCCCAACGGTATGCTGCATTCTTTGACCCCAAGCTAGACCAGGTCGCGCCGCGGCCGCCGCCGCCCGCCTGGAGGGTGCCCTATGCGCGTTGAAAAGTACTATGTTAATTATCTCACGCGGCACACACGTCCGGGCCGCCAGCCTCTCCCCAAGCCCCTGCCGACACCGCGGGTCCCCGGCGCCCCCTGCTGGGCCAACGCCGGCACCACTCGGCTGCGCATCGCTACCTACAATGTCCGCACCCTGCGCGGGGGAGATGCCCCCCCGCGGGCCAACGAGCTTGTCCACTACTGCCGCCTATATGGCATTGATGTGCTTGGGGTCCAAGAGCATGCACCGACGCTCCTCTGAGGGCCCCGTTCAGCGTGTCACCCTCGCACTACAATGGCAACTGCTGTGCGGCCCGACGCATGCACCGGGGGCAGGGAGGAGTGGGCCTGCTGTGCTCCCCCACCGCTGCCGCCCAGCTCGTGGACCACAAACTTTGCTCTCAAATCCGATCCTTCAGTGCACCTTCCGCTCCCTTGAAGGACGGACCCCCATTATGCTCTCGGTAATTGCCGGATATCATTGCCCCAGATGCTGGGCACCCGGCCGAGGAGTCACCGCGCAGTGTTCTTCAACCAGTTGCTCGACATTGAGAAACAGATCCCACGTCAATACATCGTTGCCATCGTGGTGGATGCCAACGCGACCCTGCCTGTGGGCCGCGGGGGCTGCATGTATGCGCCGCGCCTACTAACGGATAGCAATGCCAACACCCCCCTACTTGAGCAACTACTCACTGAGGGGGACTTGACTGCTGCCAATACGCTGTTTGCTAAACCGCCTGATGCACTATAGTGACCTTTGTGGGCCCCATGCGCAGGGCGGCTGGCTCGGTGCTCCCTCGGCGGCGATGTGTATGCTTGGACTACATACTTGTGCGCAAGTCCAGCACTGGTGCTCTTCCGTCATCGATGCCCGTAAGCTGACCACCCCCAGTGTCGCATCGGATCACCGCATGGCCGCCGCAACCTTGTGCCTACGTCTTCAGGCCCCTGCGCGCCGCCGCCCCGGCCCGGCCCCGCCCTGATTGGACCTGCTTACGCCCCGTCCGTGGGCGCAGGGAGAAGTGGTCAGAGGATGACATACGCCGCGATGCAATCAAGTCTGCCTTCGTGGACGCGCAACCTTTTATGTACCTGGATGCAGATCGCGGTGTAGATCTCACGCCACCCTACGAGCTGTTCATGCGATCGGTGGGGCTTGGCTCTAAGCTTCTCCCCGAGCAACCCCGCGCCCGACCAGCCCCGCTCGGGTGGTTTGTTTGGGTTAGGACAGATTTGGGAGGCTGCAGGTCTGTCCTAAATGAAAATTTGAATCGTGGTTCTCTGAACATAGTTCTTTATAGTGATCGCTAGATGGAAGGGTAGCCGCTATAGCTAGCTTATTGGGTTCACGTGACATACCTTTTGAGGCCGGTGCGGCCTGATCCGGATCAGTCCTGGCCAAAAGTTTGGCCAGTTTTTCTTGGCCAGGTGGCAGGAGCTACGTTGAGATATAAACCTGCCACTGTCTAGGTTTCTTGGCTCATGGCGTAGTGATTTTAACTAGATCTAGATTCTTTCTCTCACGCAATATGTGACCCAATAGCCCCGGCCGCCTTACGTAAGCTGCCGGCAATTAGAACAGTTAGCATATTGGTGATGCAATATGCTAAGCATGTCATACTTGAAGTGGCCTTTCCAACGCCGTGCTGAACGCCTTATTTGGACAAGGAACTTGAGAGTTATCAAGTCCCGAAGTAATGCCGCCGGACGCTACAGCAGTACCAGGACTAAGGACACGTGAGGGACAGGGCATGTGGCAGTGTTGGGTGAACCATCACAAGTTACGTGTCACAGGACCAACTGTCACTAGGAGGTACTGTGGTCAGTATTGGTTGATGGTACCAAGAATGTCACAGGACTTCAGGACTGGCAGTCCTGCAGGCCTGGGATGGACGGGTATTTGTCATGACGGATAAATCCAGAGCGTTACTGTCATTCATGGAAGGACAGACGTCCTGGATTGATGCAACCAAGGAAACTGACAGTAGCGGACCTGCCAAGGCGTGCAAGGCCTGGCAGCAATGGTGAAACCTAGAAAGGCTCGGACACAGCAGTGGCCAAGCGTCTTTTCCCAACACCGTCCGTGGGTGCTGCCGCCTCAGGCTAGTGACCACAGGGTAGTGAGGCAACTGTGGTAAAGGTTAAAAGCCGCTGGTTGAAACCATGGCTCCATTCATCACATCTTGGGAAGACCAGAAACTCACTGATCCGCGTTCATCTAAATAGAACGCCACATTGCGTCATTTGTTCAGACGCAACATTTGCGTGGCGAAAAAATGCCGTCCGGGCCAAGGCCGCATGACACGCAAAAAAGGACAAAAACAAACCCACCTAGCTAAGGTCGGCCTCTTTTCTTTTCACGAGGGCGGCGACAGCAAGCCAGGGGAAACGAACCTCTGGTTTGACCTGTACTGTCGGAGCCATTTTTGGCCCTGAGCAGCAATGCCGTCGAAGGGCCGGGCGCAAGGCTACAGCAGGGCAGGCAGCGCGCGGGGTGGACGGGACGCCCACACCGCGGGCTGCTGCCGCCAGTCACGCGCCATGGTCGCCTTCAGCGCCAAAAAGAAGCAGCTCGCCACTCTGCTCGCCAAGTGCATCAGCCCCGCAGAGGCGGTGGGGGCGCAGTCGAGCAGGTCTTCGGTGCCAAGGACTGGGTGACGGACGCTAGCTCGTGGAGCTCGAGCCAGCTGAAGTCTGTCGTGCAGTTGCTGGCCGATCACGTTGATGTTGCCGACGTGTTGGACGCACGTGACCCAAACGGAAGGTTGGTGGCAAAACTGCTGGCCGTGGCAGATCTCGCGGCGGACGAGGAGGAGGATCAGGCGCTGCCACCAACGACACCTGCGCAACGAAAAATGGCCAAGCCGAAAGGCGCGGCCAAGGTTTCGGCAGGTGGGGGGGCTGTCGGAAAGGAAATGAGCTTGGCGACATTCGTTGGGGCACCTCCGGAAACCGAAAATCAGGACGACGAGGAGGACGAGGAGGGGGAGGTCGCAGCCGAGAAATTCATGCAAGTTTAGTTAGCATTTTGGGCAACCAATATGCTAAGTGGATGCAGTTTGGAAAGACCTTTCCAACGCCGTGCTGACCGCCTGAAACAGACAAGGGACAAGAAAGATATGAGGTCCCGAAGTCCCAGCCGTCCGTGGCCAACTAGGGTGCAGTCCTCTGGTATAGTGGACAGGACACGTGGCAGGCCGTGCCTGCACAGGCTTAGCCTGTCCATCACGTGACTGTGGTCCACGTAGACCAGGAGGAGCAGCAGCCTGTGACTGGTGGGGTTCTGGAGCTGGCACAGGACTGCAAGGATACTAGACCTTGCAGGCTTGTGACAGGTCCTGTACTTCCTAGGTTGCAGGATCGATCTAGGCAAATCCAGCTCGTCCTGGCTCTGCACTGATGCCAGTGGACGTTGGGGATTTGTCTGTATGCCTGCACGTGCCTCCACTAGGAGCCGGGTGTTGACAAAGTGTGACAATGCTTGACATGTCAGGTTGATAAAGTGTGACAAAGTGTGACATGTCACCTCAAAAAGTTGACAAAAGCTATACAAATGTTGACAAAACCATGACATATCAGGTCGATTTTACAAGACAATTCTTGACAAATTATCAAGGTGAAAGTGTCAAAAAATGTCACACATTGTCAACGTCACGCATTGTCAACATGAGAGTGAGATTTTATCACATTTTATCACACCACAATTAGTGACATTTGTGCACATTTATCACAACACAAACGTTGATATATCACAGACAATCCTGAAAATTTATCAGGACTATAAAACAGACAAAAAGTGACAAAAAGTGACAAAAACCAGTGAAATTTTTCTTTTTATTACAAAATAAGCATTACTTAATGCTGACAGCAACAACGATTGTCTCGTAGGCAAATTTCGGACGGCAGCCCATTGCGTTGCGTGCAGCCCGTTGTGAGCATGACTTCCACGGAAAGCTCTAAATGCTTGCAAAGAATTTGCAGGCAGCCGCCCGTTGGGTATATTGTGTGCAGCCGTCATTTGCGGATGTCATTTTGATTAAAAGCTCTCGACTCTCCTGTAAAACACAGAAAAAAGATGCAGAGGTGGAAATAACATCAATGTATACATGGTTGTTGTCAGTTGTGCAACATTAAAGAGGCAGATTACGTTCAAAAAACCTGTACAAAAACTGCCCTCTCTTGCTGCAAATGCAAAGAAGAAAGCACTGATCTATTTGGAACAAAAAAGGTAGCTGCAGGCAAACATACACTGCGCAAAGAAAACACCTCATCACACAGATTCAAAGACAAACCTGAGCAACCCGTGCATGGAACCTAGACGAGTCCGCCGGCTACGTCGATGACGACGATGGTGAGGATGCATATGGCACCAGAACAGCCGAGACTTCCTGCGGAAGAAAAACAAAAATTATGAATGTTTATTCGTAGTCAATAACAAATTTATTACGGTATCCATTGTGTACGAAATCTGGAGCATATGTTATGTTAATCGATTAGCTACGCAACTAAGCACACTTCCTCACAACGATTGCAAGGTGCTTAAAACCCACCACAAGGAATTATTAAGCTGCCCCACCTGCCCCCATGACAAGGAAAAACTAACCCATTTGCCTACCCCCATGACGCGGAATAATGTCCCCCCCATACCTGTCCCCATGACAAGGAACAAGCCCCCCTGCCTGCCCCCCATGACAAGGATTAACCCCCCTGCCTGCCCCCCATGACAACGATTAACGCCCCCCGCCTGGCCCCCAATACAAGGAATAATTACGCCCCCTACCTGCCCCCCATGGGCATGACAAGGAATCATTGACCCCCCTGCCTGCCCCCCACGACAAGGAACAACTAACCCCCGCTACCTGCCCCCACGACAAGGAATCCTTGCCCCCCCTGTCTGCCCCCCGTGACAAGGAATAATTAACACTCCCTGCCTGCCCCCCACGACAAGAATCATCCGCCCCCCTGCCTGCCCCCCACGACAAGAATCATCCCCCCCCCTGCCTGCCCCCCATAACAAGGAGCACTTGACGCCCCCTACATGCCCCCACGACAAGGAATCATTGCCCCCCCCTGCATGTCCCCCATGACAAGGATTAACTACCCCCCCTGCCTGCCCCTAATTACAAGGAAAAATTACCCACGCAGCCTGCCCCCCATATGTGACAAGGATTAGCCCCCTCTGCCTGAACCCCCATGACAAGGGATAATCACCCCCCCCGCCTGCCCCCCATGACAAGGAGTTACCCCCCCCCCTGCCTGCCCCCCATGACAATGAATCATTACCCCCCCTGCCTGCACCACATTACAAGGAATAATTAAGCCCCGGCCCCTGCCTGTGTTATATTGTGGGCTCGCAGTCACATAAAGTGTTGGAATTTGGTTATGCTCGGAATTGGCTAAGTCCGGAGGTCAGCCGGCAGCGCCGCGCTGAGGTTTATTTGCTGGGCCGGCGGTCAGTGGGAATTTTATGTGTACGGTCAGGCAACGGGTCGTAGGTTCTGGCTGTGGGCTATTTTGGGTTCTGGCCATTACCGTTCGTTCCGTGGGCAACCTTGGTTCCGTACCGTTTGTCCAGGCAAGCAGTGGGGAGGATCTCGGTTGCGGTGCGTTATGTTGTGGAGGGTTGTTTGGGAATTATGTTGGTGTATTTCGGTTGGTTTGTACTTGGGTACGTTCTCAGGCCCACGCTGTTGCTCAGCGTTGGGTGAAGCCACAGAGCTACTCGCAGTGATGACCTACAGCGGAGCATTGAGTCAAAGCTGTTTGGCGGCGTGAAAGGCCGACACGCAGGAGAAAGCTTTGAATCACGTTGCAGCAAATGCTGTCAATGGCCGACGTTGTCGACATGTCCGGGGCTGGGCGCTGAGCGAGTAATCTATTTTTACGTCTTTTATTATTCGGAAATACAATACACTTAAAGAATTTTATTTTAACATGTACTAGGTTGGGGCCGTAATTTTACAGCATAAAACATGGCAGCGTCAGCTGGGAGAAAACGGAAAGCAATTCATAGTGATCCGTCGACATGGGCCGCTGACCTACGAGCTGAAAAGGATCTGTTAGAACTATTTCGAAAGCGTGTAGGAACCCTTGCTAGCGACGCACCCACGCTCGTAGTGCGTGACTATATAGAGAGAATAGAGGCTTTTCTGAAGGACCATGGTGAGAAGATCAGCAGTGTTTATTCGCTTTTCCGAGATGCCGGTTTGCTGAGCTGCGACAATTTCATTCTCGCATTTACTCTTCGAGCATGCAAGGATGAGAAGGTAAAACGGCGTCACATCCCAGGTAAGCTGCGTGAGGCGTTGTTGGAGTCGAAGGAGGGCACGACCTCTAGGCTATGCAGCATTTACACCTGGGTGCCACAACGGCCTTACTCACTCGATTTACTCAGCCTTCGCAATTTGCGGAATGAGTCTGTGCTCAATGGACTAGAGGTGTCTGAGACAGCGGTGATAGACCGTTACGTGAGGATGGCCAAGGACCTGAATTTCCAGACTGTGATGGGAGCCCTGCGTGCAGGCCAAGCCAAGGATGACCTTACCAAGGCAATAGAGATCATTACCGGCCTGGTAGAAGGGGAGGAGAGGGACATGATTGCACAGCTGAGAGCCCAGGGCAAGCTGACCGAGTCTGGGTTGATGGCCCCTGCCCCTCCCCCAGCCGCTCCCAATTCTGTGCCCCTCCCTGCACCCTCTGTGCCAAGCACTGTTACCTCTGCCAAGCCACAGGATGCAACGGGCAAGGTTGCCGGTGTCAACAACAGCAAGCCTGCTGGAGTAGGCAACGGTGGCAAGCAGCGTGGTGGAGGCCGTGCCCGTGGTGGCGGGCGCGGTGGCAGACGTGGGCTGTGGCAGGGCAGGCCATTGGTGCAGCAGCAGAGACAGCAGCAGCATTATGCCCCAGCACAGCAGGCAATACAGCCGCATTATGCTTCACAGCCGCCGCAGCCGCAGCAGCAGTTTGCACAGCAGCAGCAACAGCGGCAGCCACAGAGGCAGGAGTCTGGTGCATGCTTCATATGCGGGAGAAAGGGTCACCTGGCACGCACATGCTACAATAGGCACGCTGACAGCATGCCAGCTCGCAGCAATAGCAATGCACAGGGCCCTGCCGTGTGTAACCGCTGCAAGCAGCCAGGACACTTTGCACGTGACACGCACCTGTGCCCGGCGGCCCAGAGTGGGGGCCGTAGGCAGTGACTAGGGTCCGGTGGTGAGGGTGAGGCAGCTGGTGATGTGCCAAATATGCGAGCTAGTGCGGGGCAGCACGGCTCGACCCCCCAGGCTAGCTCACCCCGCCTGGGTGCTCGCGTGGCAGCGCTAGATGAGAGCGCTGGTGAGGAGGGGGACCATGCAGAGCAGGGGGCAGTTGCAGTAGGGGATGAAGCACTGTCTCAGGGAACGAGGGAGAAGGGGGTTGGAGGAGGTACTGCAGGTGTACACACTGCAGTTCTGGACGGGCCACCGGTACGAAGGTCCTCCCCACACCCGGGACCTCAGGCACAACAGTCTCAATGTCCATTGGAGGCAGGTGGTACACTCAGTGTACTTAACATGGCAATGAGGTTACACACACGGTTGGGTCATGGCCACGCTGCAGAGCATTGGGCAGCATCACTGGGGTTTTCGGAGCTGGTGGCGACGTGCAGAGAGGTCTGGCAGAGGTGTAAGCATTGTCAGCGCAATGTGCCTAAGCCGCACAAGTTTCATGCACGTAGACCGGTGCTAGAGAGGGGCCCGGTGCAAGTGGATGTGCTCAAGTACGATGACAGGGAGTATGTGCTAGCGGTGGGGCGGTTCTCCAGGTTCAAGGCACTAGAGGTGTTGCCACGCAAGCACAAGGAAGAGCTGCTCACCAGCCTGCGCTTGGTAAAGGCCAAGTTTGCCGTGGTGTCAACTTTAGAGTGTGACCAGCAGTTCGAGTGTTGCATGAAGGAGCCGGGGTTTGAGCAGATTGTGGTGGCGGGTGCGGCAGATCACGAACATCAAGGGTTAGTGGAGAGACATATCAGGACCTCCAAGTTTGTGATGAGTGCTATGGCCAGGATGCGCTCGCTGTCGTACCGCGATCAGGCTCTGTTGTGCAGGCAGATAGAGGAGCACATGAATCACAGGGTGATGGTCAGGGTACATGTGGATGGTGAGGAGGTAGCCGTCACGCCCCATGGGTTGGAGATGGGCCTGCTCCCGCTGGAGGCGGTAGAAGCATACCGTGATTGGCTGTGTGACCGGTACCTCAGGCTGGTGGACATGGACCTGCGCAGGGGTGATGTGTACGTGCCTAGCGAGGGAGCAAGGGTGTGGGCGTACCGGGAGGGAAGTGCTTTGGAACAGGGTTTGTGGGAGGGCCCTGTTGTGGTCAAGTCAGTGGACGGTGACCACATGTTGGCGAAGGTTGGGCGTGAGGACCGCCGCTTCGACCGACTACTGGCGTGGAAACACTTGCGGCCGTACTACGAGGGGCTAGGTGCGCCAGCAGACCTGCCCCATGAGGAAGGTGCGATGGGCTCCAGCGCGCAGGCTGGAGGTGAGGCGGGGGACCCAGGGACGGCCGCAAGGGGGGTGAGAGAGGAGACGGGGCCTGATCAGCCTGCGCCCTCTCTTCCGTCGGATGGTGGGTTGCCACTGTCCAATGGCGGTCCAGCCAGTGTGGGACCAGGCGGGCTGGGGGTTGCCCCTTCCGCTGATGGTCAGGAGGTGCAGCGCGCGACAATGTTTGCCCGTGTCATTGAGCGGCTGCAGGAAGCCCGGCGGGCAATCGCGGAACGCGAGCAGCCGGGGGGCACGTTACCACGGGCCGGCGGGGCGGGCAGGCCGTCGGCTGTAGGTGGGGCGCCTCAGGCCGGCGAGGGAGCCGTAGGAGGGCCACCACAGTCCAGCGAGGCCAATGCAGGGCCAGCCGCAGGTGGAGAGGCACAGGCCGGCGATGCTGGCGCATCGACCGCAGGTGCGGGGCTACAAGCCGATGGCGCTGATGGGTCGGCTAGCACCCGGCGCGAGTCACTGAGTGGCGGTGATGGCTCCGAGGGCGGCGGCGACGTCGCAATGGAGGCTGGTAATGAGGTAGCCTCGGTGTCTAAGCTAGTGGATTTTCAGCAGGACGGGCTGGCTGGGTGTCGGTTGGAGGTGGATACTAATGCGGTGGTGTGCTTGCTAGGTGAAGGGGTAGCTAGGCACTTCCCGCTACAACCGTCCAAGTGGAACTTTGTGGAGGACTTTTCTGGGGTGGTGCGCATGCCGGTAGTGGGCGAGGTGATGCTGACCATTCTTGGGCGTGACACTCCTTTCTGCGTGCTTGAGGGCTATGATGGGCCGGCGATTCTGGGGCTGCCATTTCTTAATCACCCTGATGTTGTGATCCAGAGCTCTAGTTTGACCAGGGAGGGCCATGGGTCGATAGAGTTGGAATCGTACAAGGCAGTGCAACCTCTCAGTCTCGTCTCAAGCACCGTGGCTAGGCTAGCAGCACTGACAGGGACAGAGGGTGTGGCGTGGGGAAAGGATCTCCCGCCAGCGGTAGACCTGGTCATGCCTGCGTTGTTGCATCCATCCAGCATCGGTATTACCAAGCGGGACATCGCTGCACATTCTCCGATTGGCTATGAGAGGCTGGTACTAGAGATGTCGACGCAGAGTGGTTTCTCCAGCTGGTGGTGCGCGTTTCACAGGGCGCTGGAGGAGTGGCAGGGGTATGGTGTGTATGAACCAATGGACAGTGTGCCCAAGGGGGCCAAGGTACTTCCTCTCAAGATGGTGTTGTCTCACAAGGTAAAGGCTGGGGTGGAGGTATGCTATGTGAGGCCGGTGTCGCAGGAGTTTTCGGGAACCAGTGAGCTGGCCAAGGAGGAGCTGTACACCCCAGGTCTGGCGTGGGATAGCTTCAGGATTATCACCATGCTGTATCTCGGTTTCCTGGATGAGGGCAGAGACTATGGGTGTGCGTCTATTGATGTCAAGCGTGCTTTCCCTAACTCTAGCGAGGAGGTGGCGCGTGAGGTGTGGGAAGGCACGTCACCCCTGGTGGTCCAGACACCCTCGTTTTGGATGGAGGAAGTGAGGGCAGAATTCATGGGCTTGTTGAAGGCCATAGAGGGACTGCAGAGTGCCTCGATTGTGTGGCGTATCACTTTGATGCGTGCTCTGTTTGAGCTGATGACATTCGAGGTATCCCCGTACGACCCTTCGTTGTTTGTGGCACAGACTCCCTCAGGTCCCTTGTTTGTACAATTGCATGGGGATGACCTGCGAGTGGTAGCACCCCGTGCTGTTCTGCATCAGTTCTATGCAGATCTCGCTAAGCGTTTCCCTGTGGGCGAGCTGCAGGTGGTGGACCAGCAGACTCCGCGTGTCTTCTGCGGTGTAGTGCAGACCCTGCGAGTGACGTCTGGTAGGCATCAGATGCACCTGGGTATTCCTGACAAGTATCGGGAGGAGCTGATGGGCTCGGTGGATGAGCTGTGTGCTAAGGGCCTGTGGAGCCGCCTGCGTGGCAAGCTAGGCTGGATGGCGGCAGTGTGTGCGCCCGATCTGGTGGTGCTGAGTAGGACGGTAGATGACGTGTTGTCGCAAGTCCATCCGTCGGTTGTGAGGCAGTATGTGGCCGAGAGCCAAGGTGTGGTGCTTTCTGGCCTGTCGGTCTCTCAGCCCGCTGTTCTTCACTGCTTTGCAGATACGTCGGGTGAGGGCAGGGAACTGACCAAGCTGAGGGCACGGATGGGTGGTCTGTTTGTGCTCTGTAACCCAGGGGGTCGGGGATCGCTGTGTGGGTGGTATTCGAGACTGTGCAGGCGTGTGGCAGTTGGCTCTGACACTAACGAGTGCCGTGGTGTGTGTGAGTGTATCAAGGCTTCGCTGTACCTCGAGCAGTTCTTGCGCTGGATGGGCAAGTGGATGGGTGTCCGTTTGGTGCTGACGACAACTGTGCATACGGATAGCCAGCCGCTTGTGAGCTTTATCCTTAACAGCTTGTCCAGGACGCGTGACCTCGATTTCCTGCTGTTGAAGGAGCTGTCTTACGCGGTGAGCGTTCTCCATCTGCCGGGGAGGCTGAACCCGGCGGACGCGGTGACCAAGCTGTTTGCAGCAGCGCGAGAGCAGTATCGCATCTTGCGGATGGTGATGGCAGGTTCTCTTGGGGATCTGCGGGAGTTGTTGGTTGTTTGAGCTTGGACCCTGTGGAATTTTAGCCTGTGGCCAATTTGAGAACGTTGTTTGGGCCGGGGGTGATCCTTATGCCTGCCCTATACTGATGGTGACCCGGCACGGTTGGATAATTTGCTCCATAATTGATTTGGTGGGGGAGTGTCCTTGGTTGAGGACTGGTGCGGTTGGAACGGATTTGTAATGTGTATGGGTCGTGTGGGTGTGCCGGGGTCAAGGGTGGTCGTTTAGAGATCTCGCTTGCTTACATGACTTACTTCAGACACTGGCAGTATGTGCAACGCGTGAATGGGCGCCAAGTTAGAGGGGTTGGAGCTCCCCTAGTACATAGCGTCTTGTGCGTACTGTCTCCGAGAGTGTTTGTGAGTAACCCTTGGGTGGTGGTGGATATTGTGAGGATTGTCGGCATGTATGTCGACTGTGGGTTGTGGTTAAGTGGCCGAGTGGTGGATGCGACTGCTCGAAAGAAAAAAGGGGCTGGTGTTATATTGTGGGCTCGCAGTCACATAAAGTGTTGGAATTTGGTTATGCTCGGAATTGGCTAAGTCCGGAGGTCAGCCGGCAGCGCCGCGCTGAGGTTTATTTGCTGGGCCGGCGGTCAGTGGGAATTTATGTGTACGGTCAGGCAACGGGTCGTAGGTTCTGGCTGTGGGCTATTTTGGGTTCTGGCCATTACCGTTCGTTCCGTGGGCAACCTTGGTTCCGTACCGTTTGTCCAGGCAAGCAGTGGGGAGGATCTCGGTTGCGGTGCGTTATGTTGTGGAGGGTTGTTTGGGAATTATGTTGGTGTATTTCGGTTGGTTTGTACTTGGGTACGTTCTCAGGCCCACGCTGTTGCTCAGCGTTGGGTGAAGCCACAGAGCTACTCGCAGTGATGACCTACAGCGGAGCATTGAGTCAAAGCTGTTTGGCGGCGTGAAAGGCCGACACGCAGGAGAAAGCTTTGAATCACGTTGCAGCAAATGCTGTCAATGGCCGACGTTGTCGACATGTCCGGGGCTGGGCGCTGAGCGAGTAATCTATTCTATATTACGTCCGTTTTATTATTCGGAAATACAATACACTTAACGAATTTTATTTTTTAACAGCCTGCCCCCCATGAAAAGGCAATCTACCCCCCCTGCCTGCCCCCCATGACAAGGAGTAACCCCCACCCCTGCCTACCCCCCATGACAAGGAATAATTAACTGCCTGCCACCCATGAAAAGGCAATCAACCCTCCCTGTCCGCAACAAGACAAATGTAAAAGAAAAACAAAAATGATGAATGCTTGAAAGTACACGAACAGAAATATAACGCGGCCCATTGCTACAAGATTTAGAGCATATGCTCTGTTAATCATTTAGCTACAAAATCGCCGTTTCGTAAGGGAGGACAACTGACTGTGAGGTACTTTCAATCCCATGACAAGAAATTTTTAAGCTTTTCTGCATGCCCCCATGACAAGGAATAATTAACCTGTCCTGCCTGCCCCCATGGCAAGGAAAAATTATTACCCCCGCCTTCTCCCACCCCACGACAGGAAATCATTTACCTCCCTTGCCTTCCCCTCATGACAAGGAATAAGAAACCCGTCCTGCCTGCCCCCCATGGACACAAGGAATCGTTAACCCCCCCTGCCTTCCCCCACCCCATGACAGGGAATCATTAACCCCCCCTGCCTTCGCCCACCCCACTACAGGGTATCATGAGCCCCCCCTGCCGTCCCCTCATGACAAGAACAATGAACCCGTCCTGCCTGCCCCCCATGACAAGGAATAAATGTATATGCAATGCGCCTGCCCCCCATGACAAGGAATAAGTAACCCGTCCTGCCTGCCTCCCATGACAAGGAGTGATTAACCCGTTCTGCCTGTCACCATAAAAAGGAATAATTCACCCGCCCTGCCTGCCCCCAAGACAAGGAATTACTAACCCGTCCCGCCTGCCCCCATGACAAGGAATAATTAACAGGTCCAGCCTGCCCCCCATGACACGGAATAATTGACCCGTCCTGCCTGCCCCCATGAGTTAGCGAACAGCCAGAACTGTGAGTTCCTGGTCTCTCGCGCCACACAACGGGATGAGCCAAAGTTGCAAAGGCAGCAACCTTTTAACCCGTGCACCAAGCCACGACCACGGTGAGCGGTTCCACGACCAATGTGGGAGCCTCGGTTCGTGCTTGCCAAGATAGCTGGTCATCCCCCATGACCAAGCTATATCCTTTGCGTTGTTCCTCGTTCCCATCGGCGTGACGAGGCACGTGCAGGCATGCAAGCAAATCCTCAACGTCCACTGGCATCAGTGCAGAGCCAGGATGAACTGGATTTGCCTAGACTCTGCAACCTAGGAAGTACAGGACCTGTCACAAGCCTGCAAGGCCTAGTATCCTTGCAGACCTGTGCCAGTCCTGTATTCCACCAGCCACAGGCTGCTGCTCCTCTGGCCTACGTGGACCACAGTCACGTGATAGTCAGGCTAAGCCTGTGCAGGCCCTACCAGCCATTTAGAATGTACTCCAGCACGCAAAATGTACTTCGTACCGAAGTTTGTCTTTTTATGCTGAAAATTGTCATGCATGATGTTTGCAACCAAAATAGACCTCGTACAAAGTTTGGTATCGATCGGACGTCATCTTGGTGACATTTGCTAGCAATAAAGGTACATTTTTGTCATTTTAAATTAAATTAAATAGTAATAAATAGGAAACAGTACTAAATCACGTCAAACCATCATGGATATTTGCAAGCAACCTAATTACCACTAGAATAGACCATGCACAAAGTTTGGGGTCAATCTGAACTCAAAATAGTGACGTTTGCTAGCATAAATACTGCATTTTTTGCCATTTTCAAGCATTTTGCTCAGTGTAAGCTACTAAACAAAATCAAACTACGTCATAAAGCTATGAAATGTTGAAAGCAACCTAAACACCACTAGATTAGACCATGGGCCAAGTTTGGGCTCTGTTTGATGTCAAAATAGTGACGTTTGCTAGCATAAATGGTGCATTTTTTGCCATTTTCAAGCATTTTGCTCAGTGTAAGCTACTAAACAATATCAAACTATGTCAGAAAGCTATGAAATGTTGGAAGCAACCTAAACACCACTAGATTAGACCATGGGCCAAGTTTGGGCCCCGTTTGATCTCAAAATAGTGACGTTCGCTAGCATAAATGGTGCAATTTTTGCCTTTTTCAAGCATTTTGGTAAGTATAGTTGCCTCAAACTAAGTCAGAAAACTGTGAATTGTTGTAAATAACCTGTTTGCCACTACATTAGACCATCCTCAACTTGTAAGGTCAGGCATAGGTAAAGGTAGTGACACTTGCTAGCACTATATATGAGCATATTATGCCTCTTTTCGCATATACACATAAAAAATAACAAGACAATATTAAATCATGGCCTTAATACAAGGTGTGCAAATGCAAATCACACCAGATCGGATGACCAATGATGGGTGGCTGCATGCCAACACATCTACCAGGCTGCAGGGTGAGAGGCCACATCGCTACAAGACAGGAATCCTCGCAATTGCACACCGCTAGTACACTGCATACCCCAAGAGGATTTGGCTACAAGCCATAAAAGTTTGGCCATGCTAACACATTCTTCATCCAAGCAAACTGCAGCCTCTCCAAACTCAACTCATTGATTTAAATGCAACTAGGCCAGGCGTGCATGCTCTACTTGCCGATAACCATGAGTAAACTTGTGTACCACTTCATTCCATGCGCCGGTAGATGGCACCGTCTCATCTACCAGTCATCCCCGGCTCCCATTCCGCATCCTCCTCTCCCTCTCCCTCTCCCTCTTCCTCCTCCTCCTCCCCCTCCCCCTCCCATTCTCCCTCCCCCTCTCCCTCCCCTCTCCCTCCTCCTCCCCCTCCTCCTCCCCCTCTTCCTCCCCCTCTTCCTCTCCCTCTTCCTCCTCCTCCCCGCCTTCACTGTCACTGTGCACAGCAGGGACGGCATCGTCCATGTGGGTGCCATCACCTGCATTCACGGTGCCACCCTCCTGTGGAAAGAAGCGAGCGCGGCCAAATGCCTCGACTGGGTGTGGGCAGCCGCACACAAACTGAGTCACCTCCTCCAGGGCATGATAGTCCTCATACTGCCCATCAGCCCACATCGCCTTGATGAGCAGGTGACCTCCCCTTTCCTGAACCTTAGTGACCCAGCCATGGAAGCGCTCCCTCTTCCTCGCTGTCCCCGGAAACAGGGCACACAGGCGCATCCCGATAAGCGCACGTGCTCCATGCTCGGCAAAGTAGGCATTGCAGTCATCCTTTGCTGCTGCCCTGGCGGCGGTGGCAGTCTTGTAATGCTCAAAGTCAATCTGCGGGTGCTCTTTCAACGCCGCCACCGTGGCAGCTGACAGTTTGCCGGTACTGATCAGCTCAGGCTGGTGCACCTCTGCCGTACCGCCCACTGTCCAGTGCTGCAGGTGTACATCAGAAATGGGGACCGTCATCCCTGCGCTGCCGCCACCTAATGTCACTCTAGAAAACTGGCCCGTCCACGTCGGTGCGTAGTAAGGAGAGGCGACAATGCTGTCACGCTCCGTGCGATCGCCTTCCAGATCAAGGACCTTCACCAGCATGTGTGGTGCCCACGGCATTCCCTGCCCGCAGGTGACGGCTGGCCGCTTAACAACGAGTAGGTCGCCGCGTCGTATGAGGCTTCCATTCACCTTGAAGGTGTGCCTGCCAGAAATCAGTGTGCGCAAAGCGGGCGTTGCCGTTGATGTGCTCCCTCGCGCAGCGGGCGCACATGCGCGGTTGATCTGCGCTTGAATCTCGCGGGCAGGGCAAGCGACGTGCGAGATGACTTGGTTTACGGGCAGCCTCAGTGCCCGTGTTGCCCGCGCAACCGACTGGTCGCCTGCAGATCGCAGCGGCAAGGGTACCGCCTTGTTCGCTTGCAGTTCACGCTGCTCTTTGAGCTTTTGCTCCATGATGTCGAACAGATTCTCGTTGTTGGCACGCACATCCTCCACGGACTTTGGCACCTGCTCAAACCATCTGTCCAGCAACTGCTGCTTCTCAGCGGAGACGATGTCGGGAAAGAGGCCGTGAAGGCTAGCGCAGGTACGTCTCCTGGCACCGCCCTCGTCCCATTCAAAAAGCGGTGCTAGACCGGGACTTCCCTTGGGGGCCTTGCCACGCTCCATGAGGAGGCACCCATAGACAGGATCTCCCTGCGGGGTGTACCCAATGGGCGTGACCCCGTCACAAGCCTCGCCGTTAGGCCCTGTGGGCTGCCACTTGTTCACCGGTGCATTTACCAACGTTTCTGATGCGGCTAGGCGCCAGCGGACATACACGTTCATATCCGGCCCTAGAAACACTTCGAGATCGAACACCTTCGAAGAGCGGTGCCTCTCCCTCTCGGCTTCGGTTGCTGGCTCATCATCCAAGTTGGCGGTGGCGCCCGCGCCCGCGCCTACGCCCGCGCCTTGGGTGGCGCCCGCGCCCGCACCCGCGCCTTCTCCCCCGCCCCCGCCCCCGCCTGCACCTGCGCCCGCGCCATGGGTGTCGCCCGCGGCTGGCTTCTTCGGAAATGCGTCCATCGATTTCACCCACCGGCCAAAGTCGCGGTGGATGCACCCATTCAGCCACGTTGTGACATCCAGTGCGGCGTCCACAATCTGCAAGCAATAGAACAGTCATGCAATAGGAATAATGCAATATGAATAATCATTAGTATCAACGATGCGTTCATGCAGACGTGAACATGTGAAAAACAACAAGCATGCAACAACGACTCCAGCACACTTAGTAAATACTGCTCATAATATCTGTAGCACATGCAACATGGTTAAAACACACATGGATGACCTATATGGCTGCACATGAAGTGTGCACATAGAGAAGACTAGAAATCCAGCATGATATCAAGAGCCATCCACACTAATATAAGTCTTACCGCAGCTTGGGGCTTCTTCGGGTTGAGTTGGCGCATCGAGTTTGTCGGGCCCTGCTCGTAGTAATGCTCAAATGCGATGCCAAGGCCCGCCAGCACATCATCAAATGTGATTAGTTTCACAGGTGGCCTGTCCGTCACCTTGTTCTTTAAGCCATTCATCCACCTGACGAACCAACCGAACCGTTGATCACAATCAATATGAGTGTGACCAACGGGTAGCCTGCAGAAGCGGACACGGTCAAACAGTCCTCTCATGATGAGGACGGCGGCGAACCCCAGAACCTCGCGGTTCATGTTGTCGCCGCCACCGTCCACCTGCATGACCAAAATTCTGGGCAGCCCGTAAGCCCTTATCTCAGGGTCCGTGGCACTGTTCCACGACTGTTGCTCGCAGATTTCAATGATGTGACGAACAAGGATGGTGACAGTTATCCTGCCCGAATTACCAGCCACAGCCTTGTTGATCACCCATGGTGCGACCACCCAGAAAAAAGTCCTCAACCCGTGTGCAATCGTACAAATCAGGGTGTAAGGTACGGTCAGGTCTCGCTTGGAAAGAAAGTCCTTAGGCGCCTCAGCCGCCGCAGGAATGTGAGTCCTCATGTGAGCGATAGCGTCCATGGACATGGAATGATAGTGACCGTTCTTACCATTAAAGCGCCTGACAAGAAACCCCTTCCTCTCTACATGAAAAAGCTCTTCGTGGTTGGCGAGTTCCTCCTTCCAATACTCCCATCGTTTAGTGTCAGTGTGACGGGCAGCATTGATGTTGTTGTTGATGTTGCTGCAAATGTTGCACACGCCCATGATCTTCGTGCGAAACTTCTCCACGCGGACATAACTGGTTGCAACAACCTCCTCAAAGATGATCCGGAACAGAGTGAGAGACACGAAGGGAAAGTTGGCTTCCTTCTCGTTCTCCTTCACATAAGTGGCGAAAAGAGTCTGCTTGCATGGCTCCTCAATGAACGTAGTTCCGTTTGTCGGGTCATTCTGCACCGCGGGCTCCAACCACCGCCGAATCCACTCCTCCGCAAGCGCCCGTGCTTCCAGCCCCCTCTCCTTGCAGCCCCCGCGAGACTGCTTCTTGCCATGGTGGCCGCTTACATCTATGACGTGCTGTCCCTCGGCTCGCGCTTGGCGCTCATCAGCCACCTCGTGGACCGACGAGTGCCAAACGTGGTTGCTAATTTTCAGGCAGTGCCTGAATGCCGCCTCGCAAACCTGAAAGTGAAAAGGGGTCACAGACCCTGTGTTCTTATCCTTGACTCCCCCGTCGAGAACGAACCGGAAACCAGCGTCATGAACGAACTTGTGACGAGTAGATGACGACATGGTCGTTATGGCGTCGTACCCCCCCTGGTGCAGCTGCTGCTTTATCGCCGCCTTCCTGTCCTCTTGCTTCCGCCCGGGCGCAAACCAGGCGCTCCGCAATGCCTGGAGATGTGATGTTTTAATGGGCTTCATGCACTCGTGGCCGCACTTACAGTCGACCGTCTCGTCGGTCACTAGGCTGCCGGCATGGGTGCTGCCGCTTAGCATTTCAGCTGCGGACTTGCGCTTCCCATGGTGTCCCATCAGCATGATAGCGAAAGCCAGGAAGCAGAGAGCCACGATTATGTCCCAGCAAAGCCATAGCACACCTTCCGTTTCGACCGCCATGTCGGCCACTAGTCCGGATAGCTCAACGTACACCTGACCTTGACACTAATCGCACAAACAGCCACAATTTTGCAAGCAAGAAGACATGGCTACCTCGGCATTTCATGAAATGTACTTCGTGAAATGCATTTCGTGAAATGTACTAAGGAACGTGATTGGCCGGCGTTCGCTCGCCAAATCTCGCAAAATGTACTAAGGCACGTGATTGGTCCCGCAAAATGTACTAAGGAACGTGATTGGCCGGCGAAGATTCTGTTTGCAACAATTAAAATTCCCTACAGAATCTTCGCCGGCCAATCACGTTCCTTAGTACATTTTGCGGGACCAATCACGTGCCTTAGTACATTTTGCGAGATTTGGCGAGCGAACGCCGGCCAATCACGTTCCTTAGTACATTTCACGAAATGCATTTCACGAAGTACATTTCATGGAAGCTGCGCAGAAGACAGCCTGGAGGCAGAGGGAAAGTTCCTGTTCATCGTGAGTCGGGGTTAGCAATCACGGCGATGTCGTCTGCCATGGCGGAGGAAGTCGGTAATGGCTGCCCTGCCGCGGTAGAGAACCTGGAGGAAGTAAAGATCGAAGAAAAAGCTAAGGAAACTAGCGCTGTGGAAGGGGGGGTGTTGGGCGACAACTCCAGACTTCGAAAGAGTTTTGTTCCGTGCCGGGGGGCTGTCGCTGGGTTGGAGCGCATGGCGCAGGATGCTAGGTCAGCCTCGGGGAGTGGCCTTATTAGCTCGGCCCCCGTGTTCAGCAAATGCCTAGTAAAGTATGGTGGCCACTTAGGGGTGCGTAGAATGGCTATGAATGCGGTGGCATCGAAGATGACGGCAAACAAAGGTGCCGTCATCAACGTCATTGACGTCGGTGGGGGGACGCCTGCAGGCGTGAGGCGACAGAATGGTGAGAATCAGCTGTACTTGCTGGATGCCACTATGCTGACAGAGTATACCAGCTTCTCCGAGGCGATTCATCTCGACGTGCGCAAGGGGCAGGTAACCGGAAAGCCGGGATATCCCGACATCTTCGTCGCCTGCGAAACTGGGAACGACACATTCGCAATCGGAGACTTGGTCACGTTTGATGGCCAGGCAGCTGTCGCTGACATGGCTTCTGCAATGGAGCTTGACGTGGCGACATTCTCCTCGGCCCTAATCGCTGGCCTGGTCCGTACGGGGGGTAAGAATGATAGAGAGGAGCAGTGGTTCTGCCTGGTAATGCCCCTTTTGAGCGATTCGCAGGGGTTTTACTCGCTGCCGTCCACATCACCGGGGAAGCAGTTTCCGGCAATGTGGTGTAAGCCGCGGTTGCTGGCAGTGGATCTGGGCGCCCATGGGGCAATTCGAGAAACTTCTCTGGTGGCCCAAGCTGTGGAAGCCGCCGCGGGAATATTCTATGACCCAAACTCTGCCATCAATGCATTAAAAACTACCTGCACGCAAGAGAAAGGCTGGAGTGTAAGTCTTGCACGAATGCTTTCCTCTTTGATATAAGTGCCTTTTCCGTGGATAGATTGGGCTCTTTTTATAATAAATAAATAAACACATGGTAAAATGTCCTTGGGTTGTTTTGTCCTGTATGCACCTCCTTGCCCAACATCCAGGCTGTCGGCTACAAGGTGCCAGCGTCTACACCCCCTGCCACACTCCCAGCGCCGCCGCCAAGCACACCACTTCCTGCCTCACTCCCCTCGGTGCCCCTGCTATGTGCACCCCCTGCCGTATCTTCAAGGGCAGCTGAAGGGACTCAGGACGACGACATGACACCGCACAACAGCAGCGGGGATGGCGGTGACAACAGGTCAGACAAGTCTTACGGCTCGCCACCCGAGAAGAAGGGGAGGGTCAAGCAGGAGCATGCACCAGTGAAGCGCGAGAAGCATGTTCGCACTTGCACCAATGCATCTAAGCATGCCATTCCACCTGTGGTTGCTGATGCTGCCATTCCCATGGTGACTGCTGGTGATGCCGACTTATCCGACTTGCGCTCGTCTCTGGATGAGGTCAAGAAGGAGTATGATGGCTTGAGGGAGGCAATGGCCGAGGCTCAAACCGATATCAAAAGCATCCTCGGGGGCGGTCGCACCAAGCCAAAGCGGGGGAGCCAGGCTGTCGAGTCGCTGCCCGCTCTGGCCAAGAAGCTTGGCTTAGCTGAGGGGAGGCTGGCCAGGGTGGAGCAGGAGCACGCAGCTATAAATGCAAAGCTGGCCACACTTCAAGGCACAGCTGCAGCACCAGCAACGGTGGGGAGCAGGAAGAAAAAGGGGCAGGAGGTTGTTGCTGCGCAGCAGTCACCACCAAAAGTTGAGGCGCCCGCTACCCCTGACATGCGAAAGGAGGTCAAGGAGCTGCGGGAGCGGGTGGAGCGACTGGAGCGCGAGTACCGTACTCCGTTGGTGGTCCCTGGTACTCCAGCCAGTGACTCCAGTCACGGGCTGGAGCAGCAAGGGCATCATTATTCAACACGGTCGAGTCCCCAGAGGGTGCTGCACTATGATGCAGCCATGGCTCAGCCCAGGGCTGTGACATATGTGGACGATCAGCGGGTGGTGTACACTGCTGCAGGAGGCGGATACCACAGGCAGGCAGCTCCCGTGACACTTCGCACGGCATTGGACCCTGAGGTTGAATACCACCGGCATGCACCTCCAGTGACAAGCCGCTCGACATACAGTAACAGTGGGCAGGGCACTGCTTTCGTGCTAACCCCACCGGCAGGTCACCAGCAGTACTTCGACTCTGAATCAATCACGATGGTGCCTGTCACATCTCTCGCGCAGAACGTGGTGCACTTGCAGCCCGCTTATCCAGCAGTGGAGTATTCCATGAAGAAGCAACGGCGCTAGATTAGTAGCTTGGCTATCGATGCCATGCTTATCAAGGTCTATGAGGCATGGTGGGATGTCTTGTTAAGTGCTGCTCATTAAGGAGCACAGGTGAGCGATATGTTTGCAGGATGCTGTACATTGTCTTACACCATATGTTTTGTGGCTCATGTTTTCGCGCAGGCATTGATTATACATGTATCATGCATCAAGAATGGCATGACAACTAGGACTATGCATGTGCAAACTAAGAGTAAAGCTCACGGGCTCTTTCATCAAGATAGCCATGCATGGAATATGTGTGCCCACAGTCCATCATGGTTGGAAACCGGGTGTTGCAACTTGCCTTGTTCAAAACTCTCTTAATAAAAGGCAACAATATAATTTGTGGTTGGTGATGTTTGGTGAGTTTCAAGAGTTTTGCCACAATGAAGTTGCTATTTTGCCATGTGCATGTGTCATGATTGTGAGGCGCTTTCTATGGTCCCTGATTATATAGCTGTCTCACTTAACTCGTCGTCTGTCCCAACTCAGTCCTCACAGGAGGACTGAGTTGACAATTTTCAACCGCGTGTAGCGACTAGGTGGGGGGTCCATCCCAAATGTTTTGATGTGGATCTGGGGTGTACTAGATATCATTTTGTTGGCAAAAATACTGCATATGTGAAAACTTGACCCGAACACCTGAAAATTACACGGACGTTGGGCGCCCCTCGCGAATTTGCATTTTTCGGGATAAGAACGAGTGGGAAAAATTCAATCAAATCCTGGTGCATGAAGAAAAAATATAGGCACGTAAACAACATAGTTCTTGAAGCGTGGCAAAAAACTGGGCTCCATTTGGCCACTGCAACTGCCTGAAACAATTAAAAAACTCTCAGTCCTCAGGAGAGGAATGGGGCTTTTGCTAACTTTGCTAGCATGTAAGTGCGGTCATACTACATCACCGTGGCCACCAACCATCCCAATCAACTCATTTCCCTTCAAGCATTACAGGACAACACACTTGCATCATCATACTTCAGGTATATCATACCTTATCATGTAGTGAGAGCCTATGCATGCATGTAGGGAATGGGCTTGGATACCTACCAACAAAGGGTTATGTTATAAGTGCCAACCACCAATATAATGGGTAGGTTAAGCATATTTCCATTGTTTCAAACAACAATAGATATGGCTATAACTGTTTTGCCTTGCCATGATGTGGCCAACATAGTTGCTGGCACATGATGGCAGTGGTTTGTCACCAAGACTTTTCACTCACCCGTAAAAGCTTGAATGCACCCTTGACGCAGCCCGTGGCCACACAATCATGCAGTATGAACGTAGCAAAAGAATAACTAACATCTATGAAGGTGTTTAAACCTGCACAGCTCCTAAAACCCTGCACAACTACACTGGGTTAAGGCAAATGCCTGCTAACATCATCTGAAAAGGGGGTTTTAGAGAGGGGCAGGCAACGGTCAAGAAAGAGCATCAAGACTTGAACCTGACAACGCCTCGCAAGCTTAAACTCATGTACAAACATCAAGGAACGAAGAGGCAACGATTATCCGGCTTTACCTGGCACGGCTGGCGTTACCTTGGCCCAGGCGGTGCCCGCAAAAGTGGCACTTTGCGGCACATAGACCATGACGTGACAGAATGGTCGAGATCATCAAATCTATACTGTCACTCAATATATTCTAATACAATTCATGTTAAAATGTAGAAAGAAACCTATCAGCCATTGAAATTGCGCCGGAAAGCAAGCGCAGTCATCAATTCCGTCGACCTGCCTTATCGCAGTTTTTTCCAGCAAGAACAGTGCCGACACCGGGTAAATCGCATCCCCGCGAGCTAAAAATTGATTTATATCATCTTTAGGGCATTTTAAATCTATTTACTGAGTTTGGACGGCTAACTCGTCCGCAAACGTAAACTGCATGCATGGGCGCGAGCCGCCATGGCTAGGTCGTGCATTTCCGGAACTCGCGTTTCACGTGGAAAAGTACCCTTACCACCTGTACTTTGACCGTACAGTTAGCCGCGCATACCAAATCCAAAAAAATCCCAAAAATATGTCCAAGAAAGATCTTTTCACGTAGTATTTGAATAAATTTTGAGAGA
This sequence comes from Mesostigma viride, assembly GCA_009746045.1. Lineage (NCBI taxonomy): Eukaryota > Viridiplantae > Streptophyta > Mesostigmatophyceae > Mesostigmatales > Mesostigmataceae > Mesostigma > Mesostigma viride. Next base: position 2,329,460 of record RPFO01000333.1, on the reverse strand, counting down.
AATTTTTTGTCAAACATTCTGACCGGGGCGAATTTTCTACGAAACCCAAAAACTCGGTCCTCTAGAGAGGACTGAGTTCAACTCAGTCCTCCGTAGAGGACCAGGGACAGACGACGAGTTAATACTTGCTTATCGCTACAAGATGAATTATGACAACACCAGTATGCATGACATGCTTGCTTGATTACATGTGATCGCAAGGCGCAATGGGGGGCAGGATTGCCTCATTAGTCCGGTGGCTGCGACAGTTTTCGTGTAGCGAATCTGGGCGCGAGCAGGGTCGGGGAGCCGAAAGAGGCGGCAAAACCTGTTTTTCAAGGGTCTGGAACACTAGACAACTGCATAGCAGCCTTAAAATTTGTTCAAATGTAGTTCAATGTAGTACATTATAGTAAAAATGTAGTACAAAGTAGTACAAACTAGTACAATGTAGTATTTTGTAGCATATACTAGTTCAACTACCTCCAGATGAGATCCAGGGGCCATGGGGACACTTTTTTTGCAGAACTGAACTTGAAACAAGCAAAAAAGAGGAAACTTGGAAAAACTCAAAATGTACTTGTGCTGGAGTACATTCTAAATGGCTGGTAGGGAGGCACGGCCTGCCACGTGTCCTGTCCACTATACCAGAGGACTGTACCCTAGTCGGCCACGGACGGCTAGGACTTCGGGACCTCATATCTTTCTCGTCCCTTGTCTGTTTCAGGCGGTCAGCACGGCGTTGGAAAGGTCTTTCCAAACTGCATCCACTTAGCATATTGGTTGCCCAAAATGCTAACTCCAACCCTTTCTTCTTTTGGAGCTGGACCAGCTTGAAACAAGCCTAACCTTGCTTGTGCCCACTCAGCCACAGACCGCTTGGTCCCTTGAGGTTGATCAGACCTTTGAGGGCCCAGGTTCCTGCCTCCTTTGGGTAACAACATATCTTGCCCTTGGACCAGGCTGGGTGTACTGGCCAGTGAATCAGAGGTCACCCCAGGTTATCCCCTGACCCCTTGGTCAGCTCCCAACCTTTCCTTGGGAACTTGGTGCTGGATTAAAGTCAAGGTACATTACCTAGTCCAATGGCTGGGATTACAGGATGCCAAGAACGTACTATTGTGAGTTCCTGATCTTTCACAGTTATCACAGGCGCCCGTTCTTATGGCGCCCGCCTTGGCCAGCCTTTCCCTTTTATGCTCAAAGAGACTCAGGTAGCACCTGTACAAATACTGCCTTATTGGGGAGCCCATGTCTTCACTGGGTGTTAAGCCCAGGAATCACTCATGCCAGGCTGTGGCTCCCCCCCCCCTGTTTTGCAACCGACTGTACCAGGTAACAAGTGAGGTGTGATCTTGCTCCAGGGTAACTAATGCTGCTGCCCTACCCCTGACCTCTGTGACCTTCCTATTATCCATAGAACTGTCCACATAGAGAACCATGTCAAGGGGCTTGTACAAATCCACAGGACCCAGTATGAGAGGGGGAGACATCATGACAGCCTGCACCACACTCTCAGCACCCACCTCAACCAGCTGGGAATCAGTAAGTCGACTCAGAACCAGCAAGTCAGGGGCACATATACTTGCAAGCCATGCCAGCATGCCTCTGATGGTAGCACACCTAGCCTGCGTGATGGGCTCCTGCAATGCAGTCACAATCTGCTGTGGGTAGTCCTTACCACCCTCCATCCTGATGAACCACGAGCCCTTGGCTTGGAACAACGTAGCCTGCATGCCACAGAAGACCATAGGCTCATTCTCCACCATGTGCTGTATCTTACCCAGCTCAAACCGCTTCTGGATCTTAGCCAAGACAGCCTCAACCCAGTCTGGTGGACCTATGAGATGCAGGTCATCACCATGCAGTGAGGCAAAGACAGGAAGGCCATTGTGGGACCCTTGAAACAAACAGGGATCCACTGGAGATACAGAAAACCCACAAGTACTCTTCAAGAACTTCTCTAGGCTCTTTCTCCAGATAATGGGACTGGACCTGAGACCTTCCAACCCTTTCAGAATTCTCAGGTACCTGGCCTTTATCTCTGCTCTCCATACAGCAGGTACAGTCACAAAGAAAGGAGGGATATCTCTCCAAGTCTGCCTAGCCTGATCCTGGTCACCCTTGAGAAAAGCCCTCTTGAAATCAATCAGCACAGAGCTATAGGGCACACCCTTAACCAGAAAAGACAGAAATATACACAGCAGAATCCTCCACGTGTCATGCAGCATCCCTGGAGTATAGAGCTCCTCATCTAACAACTGGCCAGTGCCATGATACTCGGTTACAACTGGTCTGACATGTGGCACCTGGACACCATCAACCTCCTTGAGCTTGAGGACAAACATCAATCTGAGCAGCTGGTGAACTTCTGGCAGCTCATCCACAGGTTCTGCACAGTTGGAAACTATCCACTCATGCCCAGAAGCAACAAAGCCAAGAGTCCATGCCTTAGCCATCTTGGGGCTTTGCATCATCTCGACTAGCTGGCGCCAGGGAATAGGACTGTGAGCAGCTATCTGGTACCTGTTTACCCCTAACTGCCTTGGATCAAAGGTGGTTGGGATTATCAACAAGTCCTCAGCTATGGGCTCCTGACTCTGAGGACCCTCAGCTGGCTGACTCCTAACAGCCTTCACCGCCACTGCAAGACCCTGGGAATAGTGATATCTTTCAAGGGGGAGGCTGCCCCTGCCTTCTAGTGCCAACTCATCAGAGGTCAAAGTAACCCCTGGCATGCACAAGAAGTTTTGACCCAGAATGGCAGGCCCCTGATAGCCCTCTACCACACAAACGTGGTGGGCACCCCTAAGATAGGCACACTCACTTCCCCAAGGATCTTCATGGACACCTTTCCTGAGAAATCAGACACAGCAAGGCAACTGGGATGGGACATCTGTAAGCCTACAGCATCCTCTTCCCTGATGACAGACACCTGTGAGTTGGTATCTACCTCCATTGTAGCTGCCCAGCACGACCCCCACCCCGTGAGCTTGGATACCTTGGGATCATGTTTGCTGCGCATGAGTGCTCGGATGACGTCCGCCATGAGAGGCCCCCGGGCCTTAGGTGGCTGCCCCGTCCCCTCTGGCCTTGTGACAGTTGCTTCAGCAGCCTCCTGCTCGTCATCTTCCAGTAGGGACAGACCATCATCCACCACAGGAGGATTGTTAGCTGCTGCTGCCTGGCTCTGGCCTGGCTCCTCAACCCAGCTGGGAGGGCCTGGCCCGTCTGCAGGCCAGATTGCATGTGGCCTTCTTTCCTTGACATGAGCCCAGGACAACCTGTACACGTGCCTTGGATCCTTTTCCAAAGCCACCAGGCAAGATCTGTTAGCTTCTTCCACAAGAGTGACAACCCCATCCTGCCACTTCCCCCGCTTGCCTGGTATAGATGGTTCCTTCCACATCCTGACCTTCAGCCCCACCTGAGGCCTCAGCACATTCCAATTCTTGTCCTTACGTCTCAGCTGGGCAAACAACCTGTCTGCCTTCCTCAGACTGGCCTGCACCACGTTCTCAGGCAACAAGCTATACTTGTTGTCTCTTTGATACTGCAGGGCCAGGGGAGAGACAGCCACACCATCAAAGTAATAGTTAACCCTGTGGTTCAGCTGCTCTTCTATCCCCTTACACCAGGCTGCCCTTTCTAAGGCAGATGCCACAAGTGGCACTGACTCTGCTGCTAGCACCACTGTCTTTACTTCACGTATGGATCTCTCTACAGCCCCTTGCTGCCCATGACTCTCCCTGGGGACTACCACCAGCTTACAAGGCAGCTGGTCCTGATGCTTGAGCAAACAGTCAAACTGCAAGTCTGCCTGCACACTCTTGCACACCCCAAAGCCTGGGATCAGGGCCTTCATACCCAACAACAAGTGGTGCTCCTGCATACCAGGCATGCAGAACGTCTATCAGCCTGTATCTACTGAACCTGTCCACTCCCACCAATATATACAAGCCCCTGATATGCTGGATATCTATCTGGATGTCGCCACGCTCCCTAGCAGGCTCCCTAGCATGGGACTGAGGTGGGTGAACAGCATTCTCCTGGCAACCACAGTTCTCAGCAGCAGCCTGGCATGCTTCCCATAAAGGTCCCCTACCTAGCTTCCAAGCAAACATTGCTGCCTGCCCAGAATGCCCAAACATGTGATGCAACCTATGGCCAGCCTCAGCATAGCTCAGCACTCTCTCAGTACTGACCTGGCGAGACGTCTGAACCGTGTGTGGGGACACATGATCCACTCCTGAGGTTCCAGGGCTTCCCTGCAGGCCGTCCTGACGCCCCAAGTCAGGTCCTGCACCCTGGACCGCTCCAGGCCCTTCCAGCAAGGTCCCTTGGCCCTCCAGGCCAGCACCTGCTGGAGACCCACCACCTGCATGAGGCATAGGGAATTCAGCTGCAGCATTGTTATTGCAATCCAGTGGAAGAACAACATCTTTACACCCTTGGTGCTGCACAAGGGGCACACCCCCATCCTTATGTACATCCAGCACACCTTCCCCAAGGGGTGATTGACTATTTACAGGGGATGATGTTAGTCACTGCTGCCCAGACTGGCCCCCTGCCCCAGCAGGCTTGGCCTTCCTGTCAGGACACTCACGACGCCAGTGACCTTCCTTGCCACACACAAAGCATGGCCCACCCTTCTTCCCAGACCCAGCCCCACCCTTGCCAGGCTTGCCCTGGCCTCCCTGAGACTGCCCACCCTGCTTGCCCTGGTTGCCTTGGGCTTGGCCCTTGCCTTGCCCTTGGCCACCCTTCCCCTGCTGACCACCAGCTTGCTGGCTCCCAACCCACTATACTTTTCGTCCGAGGGTAGTAAAAATGATCCGAGGCGTAAATTACGAGGTCTTATCTTACTACCTAGATACGAGGCGTGGGATCCAACGCCGTAATCATTACTACCTATCATCCTACGTAGTAATTTTACTAGCCGTAAGTAAGAGTAACGTTACGACTGCACATCTTTGGTAGTACATTACCGACAGAGTAAATTTCCAGGTAAATAGGTGTACGTTTATTCCAAATATAGCCAGTAGGTAATCCCTGCTAAGCCTAGGGTATCAAGATGTCAGTGGCTAAAACGGAGCCTTACTAGACCACGGAAGCCACTGGACTTCTAATGGGTTGTCATTGGGCATGTGGGTAAAGATCCTGTTTTTGCCCATGAGGTCATGAAAGATCTCAAGTGGGCTGGGCTTATCCTGGTCCGCGCCAGGGTCCCAGATTTTGTTTTGTTCATTTGCAACCATCCAGTAGCGTCGCATGCCGGAGTTCCATAGGTAAATGAAGCGTGAGAGAACCCCAGCTTTGTCGAAAACTGTGCGCCTATTGAACACCACATCGTTTCGCACCGTCCAGATTGTATATAACATGCATGTGCGGAGCCATATCCACGCTTGTTGTGAAAAGGTGAGCTCAAGGCCAGGGGTGCCAGTGATGCCAAAGACAGAGTAAATTACCGCGACGGGTCTTGGTTGGTAATCTACCACCTGTAGATTAGGTGCCAGTGATCCGATGCTGTAAGATACGTTTCAGTAAGTTACTTCGGGGATCTTTGCCTGTACACGGCCAGATGGATAATTATATTGTAATGGAGAAGTGGGAGAACGTGCGTGTCTATTAGCAAATGCAGCGAAATATAAAAATGTAGTTATCAGCCTTTTTCGCCTATTCAGCAGTTGTCGTTGTCGGCCGTTGTCATTAAGCGGCTATAGATTATGTGTGCTGGGGCCGGTGAAAAGACGCTAGCAAAGTTCGTCTGAATGGCGTCCAATAGAGGGGATTTTATTCTTAGTGGATTGTTGGACGAGGAGAAGGCGAGGTTGCTGGCGGAGAATGCGAAAGAGCAGAGGGAAGCAGCGGAAGCCGTGCGTGGAAGATGAGGTAACGGGATGGAGTGTGGGCCCTGGCTTCTGGTTATGAAATGATGGCGGTTGCAGGCCAGCCGTGCTCGCTGGTAATGGGTGCGTGGTGTTGAAATCCAAGTTCTGCGCGTATTCTGTTTTTTGGTCAATGATTGAAGGGATGTCGCCTTGTTTTATTTTTGTGCATCTGCGTCCCGTCGTGACTGCCTCGTCATGGACGCCCAGGGGTAGAAGTTCGAACGAGGGAATGATTTTTCAAACGCCTGGATTAATTAATTAATTAATAAGCACGTGACTGCGTCACGTGGGTGCCAATACAGAGTAAAGGAACCTTCAACCCTATATACACAGTGAGAAGGAGGGAGGGCGCCCTAGCTTCTCTCACTGCCGCAGGTGGGCAGGCCACAGAGCGCTCTCTCCACGGCATGGTGCCGGGGCGCAACACTGTGGGTGCAATACAACCAGTGCAATACCATAGGTAGGCTGACGCATAGCTTATGCTACAAATGTGAGGTGGGCTCAAGACGTCGGCTAATTAAGGCGCAAGCTGATGGCCACAAGGTGCCAGAGCTAATTGAAGGTACTATAACGCTGAGCGCTAATATCGTTTCAAGTGCTGTAATGCCTAAGCTATCCCATCATCGATTGCCCCCATCTAGACAACTAGCTGGAGTGCTCTATCCCGGGGAAACGCCTGGATATGTTATGATAGTACGAATAAATGGTAATGGGTAGAGGCGGCCAAAATTTTGTTGGAAGTGTGCCAACGCCGCACATACGACTTGAACAACCCTAGGTATCTTAGGAAAAGGAAACACGGATACGTCGGAGTGGAGGAAGAGGAAGACGATGACGATGGTGAAGACGGAGAGGTTTACAATGGAGGCCTTGAGAATGGGGAGACATTGAATCAGGAGAGCAGGGTAGCGGTGAGTGGCCCGTCATGAATACATTGTGGTTGCAGTTGTTAGCGAGGCGTGTTGATTGCTTCTTGCCGCGGGTAATCGCTAGCGCGCATAACCTTCTTTTTTCAACAGGTGTTCTGGTGCATTGACTGCCGCAAAGCAATTAATGGGACTGATTATGTGCCTATGATGCCGTTTGGGAATCATACATTGCCAACATTTCGTGTTTAGAAGGCGCGCCTTCAGAAGCATATTCAGCACCGCACGAGCCAGGTGCTGAAGGCGTGCTTGGAGAGGAAGGGGTATAAAGTGCGCATGACCGCATCGAAGAAGAAGAAGCAGCAGGAATCGGGCAAGACCATGATAACCGAGCCAGGATTGGCTTTCGTGCATGCAGTACATGGTGCGGCGCAGGCAGTGAATGCTGCATCGATTGCAGCGGTGCAGCCTGTGGCCATGGCGGTGCAGGGCGCGGGTCCTGAAGTGTGGGCGTTGGCGAAGCAGATTCACGATGCTGTCATGGCCACGTTGTGAAGCCAAGGAATGGGTGTTGGTTCCAGTCAGGTGCCTCGCCCGGAGGAAGCTTTTCTGCTGTAAGCAGAGGTGCGGCATCAAGCATTTGCAATCGCCATGAGAGCAGTGGAGATGTCAGCGGCATGAAGCATTTGCAATCGCCATGAGAGCAGTGGAGATGTCTGCGGCATTGGGAGATCTGCAGACAATTGCAGGAGGACATTGTGCGGTACGCTTGTAGGGTGTAAGCTGTGTTGTTCCGCTCGCTAATGGACATGTGCCCCTGTAACCTCTTCCAGGCTAGTATCTGCTATCCACCTCTTCAGGCTTGAAAAGTAAATTGCTGTACGGTTCACAATTGGCATGGCTTGACATGCACGCGTCCTTGACTGTGGTCTGCATGGGTTTGGGGTTTAGCGGTTTACATCAGACTCTGCTGTGTATCTGCTTAATCAGCCGACGTGTCACATGGGGACAGCAACGGCGCTGGGATGCAGCCCGGTGTGAATGCGAGTAAGGTACGCGCTGGCATGCATGGCGGATGGGGCGTGGAAGCCACGACCCACGTTTTTGTGTGTGCACGGGGGGCTAGGGGGCAAGTCGTTGTGTTGCTGCCATCCATATGGCCATGGATATGCGGGAAGCTTTCCCTGTACCCATACTTAATGATGCATGGACTGGTTGTGACAGCCAAGGGTTTAGCTGTCGTGGGTTTGCTGAGTGATCATGGCAGTCTGCTAGGCTGGTGCTAGAACAGCCATAGCGCGGTTACTGCTATGTCTTGCCCGTGCTAACTGATGCTGCAGCCATGCGTGGAGCGCGAATCGTCCCGTGAGGAGAAGGAGGAGGCGGGGCCGGTGCACCCATGGGCAGGGCCGGAGAAGAAGGACGCGGAGCACCCAGTGTGGGAGAAGGAGAAGGCGGGGAAGCACTGAAGCTCCACCCCATGTCAGGCCTCTAGTATAGGTGCCAGTTAACTAAACCCATGCACGTGCAGGTTGTAGCTCAGAATGTATTTAAAATCATATGCCCCTTTTCAGGTATATGTGTAACAGTGACTCCCAACGGATATATGTTCCTAATTTATTAAATTCTTACTGAATAATTGTTGTCTTTATGAACCCATGAAGAGCAAAGCCCGGTGGGGAGTACATGTAACGCATTACCACGAGAAGGGGTCCCCACACCGCATTTCTTCGCTCTCTGTTCCTATGCAGAACAAGAAGAGGTGGAAGACCAATGTCCCGGCTCACACGCCAGCCCATGTGGGTAAGCCCCCTCCCCCAAAGCGGAAGGGGCGCTTTGGGGAGAAGTGTAGTGAGGATTTTGTAGACTAGATAGCTTAGAGTTAGCTTATTTCGATGTTGCGGCTTGACCCACCTCTACCCATTCAGCAAGGAATATGCATGTGCTGCATGATCTCCCAACGGAGGCATGTTATAATTTTATTTGATTCTTTAATGTAGTGTCTTGGGGCATGATGCAGATGAGATTTGTAACTTCCGTGTAATTATGTTTCTAAAGAGATTAGCATAGTACTCTAAACATGCCCATGCGCATGACACGCAAGTACTAACTTACTTACACCAGACCTGGCAATAAACAAGCATTGATGGGATGGACCCAGCGATACATAATGGGCGTGCATGCGTAAAAAATATACACTATGCATGGCCCAATGGGCATGCATTCAAATAATTACAAATGAAGGCCGCCATGAGAGCACTGAAGCTAAACCAGACCGGGCCACAATTAACCCTCCAGCACCAAAGTTCCACTGCATCATGTAAGACAAGCCATCCATCCATCCATCCATCCATCCATCCATCCATCCATCCATCCATCCATCCATCCATCCATCCATCCATCCATCCATCCATCCATCCATCCATCCATCCATCCATCCATCCATCCATCCATCCATCCATCCATCCATCCATCCATCCATCCATCCATATCCATCCATCCATCCATCCATCCATCCATCCATCCATCCATCCATCCATCCATCCATCCATCCATCCATCCATCCATCCATCCATCCATCCATCCATCCATCCATCCATCCATCCATCCATCCATCCATCCATCCATCCATCCATCCATCCATCCATCCATCCATCCATCCATCCATCCATCCATCCATCCATCCATCCATCCATCCATCCATCCATCCATCCATCCATCCATCCATCCATCCATCCATCCATCCATCCATCCATCCATCCATCCATCCATCCATCCATCCATCCATCCATCCATCCATCCATCCATCCATCCATCCATCCATCCATCCATCCATCCATCCATCCATCCATCCATCCATCCATCCATCCATCCATCCATCCATCCATCCATCCATCCATCCATCCATCCATCCATCCATCCATCCATCCATCCATCCATCCATCCATCCATCCATCCATCCATCCATCCATCCATCCATCCATCCATCCATCCATCCATCCATCCATCCATCCATCCATCCATCCATCCATCCATCCATCCATCCATCCATCCATCCATCCATCCATCCATCCATCCATCCATCCATCCATCCATCCATCCATCCATCCATCCATCCATCCATCCATCCATCCATCCATCCATCCATCCATCCATCCATCCATCCATCCATCCATCCATCCATCCATCCATCCATCCATCCATCCATCCATCCATCCATCCATCCATCCATCCATCCATCCATCCATCCATCCATCCATCCATCCATCCATCCATCCATCCATCCATCCATCCATCCATCCATCCATCCATCCATCCATCCATCCATCGGGGTATAGTCCTAGTACAGCCATGCTACGTCCTGGCTATGATGAGATTACTTGCCCACGCTCCTAGTGTTATGCCATGCTCACATGAGTCTTATTGCACCCACAGATTGCCGGATCGTTAGCGTGTCCGTTTAGCTAGCGTTCCCGAATGCAGCTGTGGCATGCCTTAGGCATGAAGGAGAGTGGGGGTCTCTGCCCTTTCTCCTGTTGTGCACACACAGGCATTAAAAGCACTTCGGTGCTCCGTGACTCCCCAACGGGAGCACGTGTTTAAATAATTAATTAATGAATGAATCGGGTTTAAATAATTAATTAATGAATGAACTAATGCTCCTTGACTCCCTAATGGGGGCATGAGTTTAATAAATGAATTAAGTAGTTAGTTAATAAATCAGGTTGATTCAGATGAGGTCCCTGCTGGTTCCTTGTGGACTGGCCAGCCAGGGAGATATCTTCTTACATGGTCAGGCCCTTGCCGACCATGTAACAACCTGTTAGGCGACGCAGTGGCCAACATTGGACATACCGCCATATGTTTGTCTCCGCGATATGATTTTAGCTGACATGCAGAGCACAGACACTGTTGGCGTCATCCGCTCAACCCCTCTTATTCATACATGGGACCTCGGATATGTAGGATTAGTAGCGTTGCCCAGGCGGACATTGTCAAAGACTACGACCCCCCAGTTGTGGGTCCTAGGAAATTTAACAAGCATGATTGTCTCCTTGTTGATAGGCATTAATTCATCCTTGATGATAGGCATTGCTTGCGTGCAAGATTAGCTCGAGGCCCATATTTTAGACTACTAGCTGAGCTGTGGACATACATGTAGTTATTGACGTCTTGACGGATATTGACGTCTTGGGGGACTTCCACTATATCTTCTTTGGGGAATTCAGAGATCCCGGTCCCCCAACATGGACATGAGACTAATTAAAATCAATTAATCAATGTCATGAATAGAGCGCGTTCATGACGTTCAGTCATGAACAGAGCCCTAACCTTAAACACATAAGAAAACAATTATGGCGGGCCATGTGACCAATGTAAGAAGCTTAGCCCCCAAACATATTGTTGTCTCACGTAATGAATCACTTGCTGATCAACAAATCGATGGTTATCTCATAGGCACAATGTACCTCTGACCATCATTGCTGGCCCATGCATGCATGCACCAATGGCAGCCTACATGACACATACATCGCTTATTTGCCATGTAAAAAATGCGACAAAGTGTCCATATAGGTACTCATAGATTAGCACAAATTCCTTAGCACGATGTGGACAACTTTACTTAACGGTGAAAGCCTGTCTCGCCCTTATTGCCTTGAGGGTTCCCGGCGATAGGTCCTGTCTGTTGGTCGACATTTTTCTTTTGCAGCTGGCCATCGTCGGTAGGTATGAATGATCTCGATGCTAGCAATTACGATGATGATACCCGAGGTAGTCTATACCTAGGATCGAGAGCTTCTTCTTGTATGGCAATGCCGGCAGTTAACTATTACTCCGAATAAAGAGTTAAGAGGTTGGCCCTCGGCAGTCGGCATGGCGATCACGGAGCGATGACGGGGCGATGACGGGGCGATGACGGGGCGTTGACGCGCGTGATGAATAGGATCTGTTTGACAGGCGGCGGCTATTGGTAATATAGATTGTTGATTAAGAGAAGAGTTTAGATGTTGGCCCGTGGGCGATGACGGTGACGGCGTCACCGTCATCGCCCTCGACGGGCGTCATGAATACGACCTTTTTGATATGCGGCGGCTATTGGTAATATAGGTCGTTGACTACTACTCCGAATACAAATGTAAAGAGTTAAGAGGTTGGCCCTCGGCTGGCTCGGCATGGCGATCACGGGGCGATGACGGGGCGATGACGGGGCGTTGACGCGCGTGATGAATAGGATCTGTTTGATAGGCGGCGGCTATTGGTAATATAGATTGTTGATTAAGAGAAGAGTTTAGATGTTGGCCCGTCGAGGGCGATGACGGTCACTACAATACGGTTCGTAGGAGACGCGAAATGAGTGAGAATGTTACCCGAGCGGTAACGAGGATTTGCACCGTTGATTTTAACATATGTTTCTTTTTTTGCGCCATTTGGCGAGCATCGACTGGAGCCTGAACCTAGCGGGGGAATCGTGCGGGGGAATCTTGCGGGGGAATCTTGCGGGGAAAAATTCCGAACGTGATTTTAGCGAAGTCCTACTACACTTTGCTTGGTACACGGTACTACAGTTTCGTCACTGAAAATTTTCTGTAGTTGCGTTGGTTTTTCGTACGTTCCGCTGAAATTTTTGTGTTCAGTGCCCAGATCACAATTTGATCCGGGCGCAAAATGATTGGCTGTACGGTACGAACCAAAAACGAAATTTTAGTATCTAAGTTCCGCAGCGCTTGCTGAATTTGCCCCGGAAGCCCGGGGGCACTTTCCCCGCTGAAAAAGGTGTCCGCGGAAGCGTATTGTAGTGGTGACGACCGTCACCGTCATCGCCCTCGACGGGCGTGATGATAAGCCCATGTTTGATATGCGGCAGCTATTGGTAGTATAGGTCGTTGACTATCACTCCGAATAAAGAGTTAACAGGTTAAGGCCCTCGGCCGGGCGATGACGGGGCGATGACGGGGCGTTGACGCTCGTGATGAATAGGACCTGTTTGATAGGCGGCGGCTATTGCTAATATATAGGTCGGATATTTGTGTACCACCCCCCTCCTTCCCGCGGCAGGTACGCAGCGACCCGCTGTTGTCCTGGCTGCAATTGTGTATCACTTGTACGGTATTTGTGTATCACTTGTACGGTATTTGTGTATCACTTGTCCTCCTTCCCACGGCAGGTACGCAGCGACCCGCTGTTGTCCTGGCTGCAATTGTGTATCACTTGTACGGTATTTGTGTATCACTTGTCCTCCTTCCCACGGCAGGTACGCAGCGACCCGCTGTTGTCCTGGCTGCAATTGTGTATCACTTGTACGGTATTTGTGTATCACTTGTACGGTATTTGTGTATCACTTGTCCTCCTTCCCACGGCAGGTACGCAGCGACCCGCTGTTGTCCTGGCTGCAATTGTGTATCACTTGTACGGTATTTGTGTATCACCACCCTCCATGGCCCATGCAGCCCGGCCCGGCATCGTGCCGTCGCCGACCCGACAACGTTTTCTCGAACAACACGAATTTGAATTTTAGGGACTGGAGCGGCTGGCACGCTAGCGGCACGACCAACGGAACAAGAGAACCGAGAAACTGTGGCCGCCAGGAGGATAAAGGTTTCAAGGCGCATGCGTTTGAGGCTAGCCAGAACCGAATGCGAGGTTTTACTTTATCAAACCGATGTATATCAATGTGGCCAGAATTCTTTTCCAGTTGCGGGGTCGTGTGTCGCCAATTTGTTGTTGGGCCGGGCACTTTAATCGTGATTGCAAGAAGTCAGTTCACGACGCCGTTAGCGTGGCATTTATGTACAGCAATTCATCGTTCGGCTTCTTTATCCTATCGGCAACTCCTCACGACGTGTGAGCGTGAGTCGGTTGTCGTGTGAATGGACACTTTCTGGGAAAGTAAGTCACTAGAGGGCCAATTTCACCGATCGCAAAACATTTACCCAGTTTGGGCAGATAGACCTGGCTAAATACGAGGGCGAGCGGAAGTAATTGTTGATGCATAGCCATCTGCTTCCTGCGCTTTGTAATTGTAATGAGTTGTTCGCAAATTGGCGTCTCTACCGGTTACTCCTCTGTGCACAGCTGGCGACCAAGAAGACTTCATTGGCAGCCGGACTGCGGATGCGCGTCGTTGGAATATTAGCAACGTTAACATGTTTGCTGCGTTTTTTGTGAAGCTTGTCTAGCCGACTGCATTTGGGAGACTTGGCAAGGTTGCCTCCAATCGTTGAAGTCACAACCTGGGTGTCAATTCACGTTTACTAGCCACGGTCATAGTAACATTCTAATGGCATTTGTCCCAGTTTCAACATTGGTTTTCACTCTGATCTGATGGAGTGAAGGGCCTAGCTCCGTGGTTTTGTGTCATTGTAGCAGTTTAGTCGCCTGCTAACGTAGTGAATCTTCCATCCCACCTCTCCCACCCCCACCCGCACTTCTCCTACTCTCTCTCTCTCTCTCTCTCTCTCTCTCTCTCTCTCTCTCTCTCTCTCTCTCTCTCTCTCTCTCTCTCTCTCTCTCTCTCTCTCTCTCTCTCTCTCTCTCTCTCCCTTCCCACCACCCGCTCTCTTGTCCCTCCCCACCCCTCCTCTCTCTTTCCCTTTTCCTTGGCTGTTGAGAAGGACTGGGGTGAAAACTCCAGACCGTTGGTGGCTGCCTTCAAGCAGGAAGTTTCAAGGATCAACAAGTTTTTGTGAGCTGTCTGATATGGTCACTGCTGCGACAAAGGTGAGTTATCTTGTTTTTCATGCAATTTTTTTGCTGTAGCTAGGTAAGCCGGCCATTTTGTACTCCCCTTTCTTTTGCTCTCACGATTTATTCTTGTTGTGGTTTATATGGTCCCGTTAAGTGGCATGCATTATCATTATCCACATTAGTGTGAGAAACCATCCGCAGTGTTGTAGCTTGCATCTATAACAACAGTTTTTGCTGCCGCCGCCACTGCTATTACCAACATTAAGTCATTCTTGCTTTCTAAGCACTCTTTTTCCTCTTAGGCTGTTGGTTGGGATACCAGCCACCCTTGCACGCATAAATTCAAGCACCGGGTGCATGTGAAAACACAACCAAGGCAAGAATGTCCCCCTCTCGCAATATCCCACCCACGCAACGCACCCAATGCAGCAAGAATGGGACCACCTTGTTGCCATGAGCTCTAGCACCGTTGCCACCCCTAGCTTTCTACTGTTCCCGTCCATCCTTATTTACACTGGCTGCTTTGCTTGCATTTCTGGCTCAGTGCCAGTTTGCACTTGCTAGCTTGCTAAGACAATAATGCAGCTTGCAAACGGCAAGGGCAAGCACCCGGGTAAGAGCAAAGGCAACCGCACGAGCAAAGGAAAGGGAAACTGGAAGAGCAAGCACAAGGCCAAGGAAAGGACAAAGGCACTTGTGCTTGCCAAAAGGGCAGGCTCAAGGGAAATGACAAGGGCAAGGGCAGGGGCAGGCACAAGGGAAGCGGATAAGGGCAAGGGCAGGCGCAAGGGAAAGAGATTAGGACAAGTCAAGCACGAGGGAACGGACAAGGGCAAGGGCAGGCACAAGGGAAAAGATGAAGACAAGGGCAGGCACTAGGGAAAGGATGAGGGCAACGGCAAACACTGGGGATCAAAGGATAGGGGCAAGGGCAGATGCTAGGGTAACAGTTAGGGCAAAGGCAGGCACAAGAGAAGAATAAGGGGCCGTGAAGTATAAGTGGAAATGCGGGTGGCGACATGGGGTTCGATCGGGCCTGCTGATGCAAATGCAGATTTCAACTGCAGTGACAAACACAAGCGTAGTCATAGGCAACGACAAATTCCTTGCATGCGTGCCTTGCTCTTCACCGGCTGGCTCGTTTGCTAGTTGTCTAACAGTTTCTACCGATAAACATCACTTGCCATTGTTAGGTCTGCCTTGCTGCCGTGCTAGTGGGTAGCTGGGTGATCGTGCTTGTTCCTTGTCAAGGGAGGGATGCATGTGGAGTAGGTGGGTGGGTGTGCTTGTTCCTTGCCAAGGAAGGGATGCACAAAGGTTAGATAGGTGCACGTGCTTGTTTCTTGTCAAGGGAGGGACGCACAAAGGGTAGGTGGGGGCACATGGTTGTGCCTCGTCAAGGGCGGGATGCACGAAGGGTAGGTGGGGGCATGTGGTTGGTCCTTGTCTTTTCACCGCCCAAGCGATGGCGATGTAGCATGCATTATACATTTATTCGTGCATTAAAAATCACTTTCCTTACAAGCGGCCTTAGCCGACTCCATCTGCCGTTGCCATTTCTCCGTATTGCATTGTCCGGACACGGTTTTTGTGTCGCAGGTCTTCCCCCGTAAAGGCACAAGCTGCCTGCGCGCGGAATTATGTGCAGACACCTCGGTTTCCAACACGACGGCTTCCCGCACATATCGAGCTCTGGATGTACAACATCTTCCCCCGGCGCACTTGCTCCCGGATGGAGCTTCTGTGCGGTGCCGACATCCCCGGAGCTGTCCTGCGCACCGCATGGAAACAGTATTTCAAGCCACGAAGAGAAGCCACGAATTTGATATTGACTTGATATTGTCGTCAGAAGACTTGATATGCTATTTTCTGTGAAGGCGTTGGATTTTTGTGCATGACATGTAATCCTGCATTTAATAATGAAATTTTTTATGAAATAGGAACTCGTCTTGCATGAGCCTTGCTGCAAATGCCATTCATTTTTTTTCCCCCGGGTAAATGGGTGTTAGGGGTTAGGTTGACCGAAATTAAGTGAAATCAAAGTGAAATTCTGATAAGTGACATGCGTACTGCAATTCAGAACGACATAGCGACATGATTGTAGTACCGGTAGTGTACGCGAGAAGCATACGACGTCGTAACCTACGGGACCGAGTACCGGGATCGTAAATTACCAACTCGTAGATTACTACCTCGCAAATTACTACCTCGTACCTTACTACCTCGTAAATTACTACCTCGTACCTTACTACCTCGTAAATTACTACCTCGTACATTACTACCTCGTACATTACTACCTCGTACATTACTACCTCGTAAATTACTACCTCGTAAATTACGACGTCGGATCTTACCTCGGATCTAACTCGTAGCTTACGAGAAAGATCCCATCTCGGATGTAAACCGTAAGAGTAGTCTGCGCCGTAAGTTACCACCTCGTAATTTACGCCTCGGATCATTTTTACTACCCTCGGACGAAAAGTATAGTGCCCCTCCTTGGGAACCTGCACCCTTGCCACCCTGAGCCCCCTGCCTCTGGCGCCTGAAGCGCTTACGCTTGTTGGGCCTTGCCCCATCACGGGCTGGGTACCCGGGGACATCACCTTGGCCCTGCACAGCGGAGGTGGCATTGCTGCCATGGGACTGGATAGCTTTGCAGGCAGGATCTGGCTTCCTTATGCTGAGGATTACAAGCTCCAGAGCACGCAAGGAGCCATCAGTCTGGTTAAGAAACATGCGGGCACCGTTCCTCCCATCCACACTCAAACCCATACGGTCCAGGAAATAGTCTGCAAAGGCCCTATCTGTGACCATGAAGCCATACTTGGCCCCCTTGTCCCTGATACGGTTGAGCCTAGCCCATTCCTCTGCCACAGGGCCCACTATCCAGTCAAAGGTGTCATACTGATGCTTGTAATAGTTGGTGAGGTTGAGAACTTTGTCAGAGAACTCCTCCCTCAACCCTTCCAGGAACTGTGCCCAGGTTAGCTTATCCTTGACAGCAGTTCTAGCCTTTTCCCTGACACGCTCTGACGAGTCCCTGTTGCATGTGGACGAGTGAAACACTTGCACTAGGTTGACAGTGGGGTCCACGGAGCACACAACAAGCTCCATGTCCTCTAGCCACTTGTCCAATGCTTCCTGTGCTAGTGGTGGGTTAAGAGGCTTTTGACCATTCATAACAGTGACAGCACTCATGTGAGGTCTCGACCCTGGCAGCGCCTTCACTGGCTCCACCACAGCGGGTGTCACAACAACAACACCACTTGGTCCAGCAGGCACAGGGGAGAGCACATCCACGTGAGCCCTCTTACCATTGCCGTCAGCGGAGGGGTCCCTCTTACGCTTCTCCACGGCAGGTTGCCCGTTTGCCACCGTTATTGCATCCGTTGGCCCTGTTGCCCGCACCTTGCGCGCCTCCTCCACCGCGACGGTCTTCATGCCGTCTCTTGCCGCCTGGTCTCTTTCCCCCATCGCCGTCGCTGGCTGGGATCGCCTCTCCCACCAGCTGCTCCTTGTCTTGCCGAGGCTCCTGGCTTGCTCCAGCCGGTGCCTCCATCTCGCCCTTGTCGCCGTCTCCCGGTTTGCCACGAGGCATTATATACAGTGGGAGGACAAAACAAAACAGGCGACAGACAAGGCAAAACTGGCTCAAGCGCTGGTGCTGCCTGAAGAAGCCGCTGGGCGTTCCTCAGCTATGGCCTCCTCCTCACGCTCCTGCGCTGTGCGTGCCACCGGTGTCCCCACGCGCGGAACTGAGCGGACCTCCTCCGCGTTGTAAGGACCTAATACCCGGCTCACCGGCCTCCCGGCTGGTGTCTGCTCGATCGGCAGCCTAGGCGCACTACCACGGCGATACCACTGCAGGTTCCTGACCCACCGACTGCCACCACCCCGTCTGTCGTTCCGTGACCCCCGACCAATCTCAGCGAAGTCGTGCTCCGGCTCAAACGGGATATGCAACTCCGCCCTACGCCGAGCTGAGTAGCCTTCGTTGGTGCCGTCCCCTTCGTCAATCTGCTGTGACGAACGAGCTATGATGCCCGTGGGGCGATCCACGAACTCGCTGTGAAAATCCTCGTCGGTGACGTCCCGACCGGTGATGACGGTCACCGTTGGCCCACACGCCCCCGGCCTGCTTTGCAACCTCGGTGTATCCAAGGTCGACCAAATGCCGGCTGGTCGTGTTGTGATCACCCAGTGGTCGGCGTGACCACGTGCCTCTTGGGTCAAGATATTGACCAGGTGCTCACACGTCTGAGCCACCACTTCAGCCGAATCCCACGGACTGTCGGCTTCACGCGTCTGCGCGTCCCGTATAATATGTGACGCGTCGGTCCCCTCCCCCAGCGAGCTTGTCGCCACCCAGTGGTTATACAATCTGGTACCACCTAAACAAATGGCCACCAGCTGGCCCAGCGTTTCACGCGCTAAGTCCAGCGCCTGAATGGTGACGTGCCCGCCCTGGTACGCGACCTCCAAACTGTAGATCAACGAAGCTATTTCGTCGCGAATAGCGACGAGCCGCTCCGTGCAGACCCGACCCGTCTCCCCTGGCGACGTCGTCGCCCTTATCCTCATCACCACTGGGTCGTTCGCCGACGGCCCTGCTGCGTTTCCAAACACAGCAACCCAACCTCCTTCCGCAAGACCCCTCGCAACGTAGGCGGCCTGCACAAACGTAGAAGCGTTGGATGGATGGGAATAGGGGAAAAACGCGTTCTCGCGCGCTGGCGCCTCGGGAGCTGCTTCGTGCCCTGGGGATGACTCAGGTGTCTCGACCCGAGCCTCGGCCGACATGAAACCTTGCACAACAGAAATGCAATAGTACGAGTTAGCGAACAGCCAGAACTGTGAGTTCCTGGTCTCTCGCGCCACACAACGGGATGAGCCAAAGTTGCAAAGGCAGCAACCTTTTAACCCGTGCACCAAGCCACGACCACGGTGAGCGGTTCCACGACCAATGTGGGAGCCTCGGTTCGTGCTTGCCAAGATAGCTGGTCATCCCCCATGACCAAGCTATATCCTTTGCGTTGTTCCTCGTTCCCATCGGCGTGACGAGGCACGTGCAGGCATGCAAGCAAATCCTCAACGTCCACTGGCATCAGTGCAGAGCCAGGATGAACTGGATTTGCCTAGACTCTGCAACCTAGGAAGTACAGGACCTGTCACAAGCCTGCAAGGCCTAGTATCCTTGCAGACCTGTGCCAGTCCTGTATTCCACCAGCCACAGGCTGCTGCTCCTCTGGCCTACGTGGACCACAGTCACGTGATAGTCAGGCTAAGCCTGTGCAGGCACGGCCTGCCACGTGTCCTGTCCACTATACCAGAGGACTGTACCCTAGTCGGCCACGGACGGCTAGGACTTCGGGACCTCATATCTTTCTCGTCCCTTGTCTGTTTCAGGCGGTCAGCACGGCGTTGGAAAGGTCTTTCCAAACTGCATCCACTTAGCATATTGGTTGCCCAAAATGCTAACTCTATGACAAGGAATAAGTGACCCGTCCTGCCTGCCCCCATGAAAAGGAATTATTAACCCGTCCTGCCTGCCCCTAATGACAAGGAATAATTAACCCGCCCTGCCTGCCCCCATGAAAAGGAACAATTAACCCGTCCTGCCTGCCCCCATGACAAGGAATAATTAACTTGTCCTGCCTGCCCCCATGACAAGGAATAAGTAACCCGTCCTGTATGCCCCCATGACAAGGAATAATCCTCACCCCTCGGCAAAAATGCCATGTAAAGGGAGTTAAAAACAACAGGAGGCACTGCATGCGATTCCACCTACAGCACGGTGATATCCTTAGTATAGACCCTATGTATGGGATCGTAACCACTACTCACCACAAGTCTCAAGCAGGAGCCAGTCTCAGCCATTCGCGGGTAGGCCGCATGCCCGTCCGACGGTGTCAGTCACCCGCAAGGACACGCGCAAAATGGAAGAGGAAACGGCAACACAAATGTATACATATGATGACGAGCACGGAAAGCACCATGGTAATGAAAGCATTCAGAGAATACACATTAAAATCTCTGAAATACGTGGCAAGCTTTACCCGCAACGAAACGGCCCTACACATTCGAGCACGGGATGCTAACTATATTCGTGTTGTTAGTTAAAGCGTACGACAAAAATTCGCTGACCGTGGTGCCGTTGAAGGAGCTTGGCGCGCTCCAGACGTCCTGTTCGAGCTGCGTTACAGCGTAAAGAGCTGCTTGGCTCAGGACTGCACACGTTTCTCCCTCAATGGCTACCACCATGTCCTAGCTCAGCATACATACATCGACAGTGCACCTACATCGTTACTGATAGCGGTTGCTGAAGAAATCACATCACTTCGAGGGCCTGCAACATCTCTTATTGCACAATCTTGGATGGCGCTCACTGCTTACATAGAACTTCGGTGAGTGGCCCCGTTGCTCGAGCCCTCTCTGCCCGGCGGCCGGCGCTAGCCCCAAGCACTAACCGTAGACATGGTTTTTCCTGCGCGCAACACCTACTTTTGCCTTCGTTGAACGCTGGCCTTTGGCGCAAACTTTGAATTTTGGGAAAGGATGCTGACGGGCAACTGTTGCGCAATGCAGTTTTTCCGGGTACGGCCGCTCCCTGAATGGTACGGCGATCAAGGACGCGATTACGCCAGCAGCAAGCGATCCCAACCAAGCGATACTGTAGAGTGACGACTGTTTCTCTACCACTGGTAAATACTCGTCATAAGTACTTTTACTTAATTTACTGGACGTCATCTGATGGCCGTGAATATCTGTCGGATGACTGGCATGGCCAGGGCATGGCCACAAATATATTACGGACCGCCGATAAGAGTCAGCAGACTGACAGACGGCCGCAAATGCGTGGACAATACTAATAGACGACGCCAACTATCGTCTTGCGCAAAGTCTTGCAAGCTTGTGCAAGTGATTCCCGTGGTTGCGACTTGCGACTTGCGCGGGTGTTCCCGTTGAAGCTAAACGACCCTAAACGAAAGACGTGCTTGTGCTCCAAGGAAAAGCTTGTGGCCGGGGAAGGTGGAAGACGGAAGCTACAGTACCAACCCGCGGTAACGCAACTAGTTACGCAACTAATCAAAAAAAATTAAATGACGTATTTATATGAAGGAAGTGTAGGGCTATCCAACGCCACCTTCCGTTGCGTAAAAGCTTATGTCTACAGAAAGATACGGGGTCAGGAAGAATCGCCATAGCCAGTTCCGCAAGTGGCACTCACCGATTTTGCGGTTCCGCAACGAGGGAGAAACGGGGAGAAACGCAACAAACATGGGGTACCCTCGATGTAGGGGCCAATAATGAACTGACGCGTTGCGGTTAAAAAGGATGCGGCGGAAGTCAGAAGTCTGAAATTCGATCCTCAGTTATTTACGTCTGGCTTCCTCGTATTTACGAAAGGTGCGTAAGGGCTGCCACCGGTACGTACAGCCGCCATGCCATATCGACGTGTTAAAATTTGGCATACACGCCAAAATTAATTTTGCCCGACAGGCTCATGAAATATAATGTGTTCGCTTGGACTGTTTATATGTACTGAAAGCATAGCATCATTGACGATGGCTTGTGCGAAATTCGCACATTATGTAAAGTATAAATCGTGGACGTGCATAACGTGTACCAAAAAATGTAGACGCGGTGTATGTCATTCATCGTGAACGTGTACCCTCGTCCGGCGCACGCATTACATACACGTGTACGTAAGACAGGACAACAGCTATCTATGTATGAACTATCTCCTTATCTTAGCTTCTAATTTAATTTATAGAAGTGGGGATAAACAGTGTGCAGCGCATGCCTTTCACGTACTTAAATACATGTCTACCCTTAGGCGCTCTTATCTGACACTTTTCCGCATAATATGATAACTGCCTGTACATGTAAGTGGGTGCACACGGGTGTACACTCCGGGTGTACACGGGTGTACACGCCGGGTGCACTTCGGTCTACTGCCACACGCTAAGGCGCTTTTGTATGCACTGTATGTGGTGGCGTGACCCACAACGTCGTTGTGGGTCACGCTACACTTCGGCCCACCGCCACGCGTAAGGCTCCGTGACTCCGCGACGCGAGCACGAGTTTAATTATATAATTCATTAATGTATTCCAGCAGCAAATTAATTAATTAAATAAACTCGTGCTCGCGTCGCGGAGTCACGGAGCACGTGTCTATTAATTAATTAATTAATGTGCACAAAATTAATTAATTAATTAACTAGCTTATTAATTAATTGGCGTGTCACGAGTTGAATACAAAATTTAAACTGATGAATTGGCGTCTCCGCATGTGCAGAGGACATGCATGGGGGTGCTAGTCCTCTTTAAGTGATTTGGAGAAAGATGATGGACATGGCCACGTGGGCCCATGGTCATGAATTTATTGATTAATTAATAGACACGTGACTGTGCAGGTCATAGAGGCCAACAAGCCCCATGCAGTGGGGAAGGAACGTGTTTTCAAACGAGGGCGGCATGCCAACCAAGACCCCTAGGGTCGCGACCATCACAAAGAGAACATAGAACTGTTTTGTAGATAGCTTTGACCGGTAGGATTGCGTGCACCCCTCCCTCCCTCCCTCCCTCCCTCCCTCCCTCCCTCCCTCCCTCCCTCCCTCCCTCCCTCCCTCCCTCCCTCCCTCCCTCCCTCCTCCCTCCCTCCTCCTCCCTCCCTCCCTCCCTCCTCCCTCCCTCCCTCCCTCCCTCCCTCCTCCCTCCCTCCTCCCTCCCTCCCTCCCTCCCTCCTCCCTCCCTCCCTCCTCCCTCCCTCCCTCCCTCCCTCCCTCCCTCCCTCCCTCCCTCCCTCCCTCCTCCTCCCTCCCTCCCTCCCTCCATCCATCCACCCTAAACCCTCCCTCCCTCCCTCCCTCCTCCCTCCCTCCCTCCCTCCTCCCTCCCTCCCTCCCTCCCTCCTCCCTCCCTCCCTCCCTCCCTCCCTCCCTCCCTCCCTCCCTCCCTCCCTCCTCCCTCCCTCCCTCCCTCCCTCCCTCCCTCCCTCCCTCCCTCCCTCCCTCCCTCCCTCCCTCCCTCCCTCCCTCCCTCCCTCCCTCCCTCCCTCCCTCCCTCCCTCCCTCCCTCCCTCCCTCCCTCCCTCCCTCCACCCTAAACCCTCCCTCCCTCCCTCCCTCCCTCCATCCATCCGGGTTAATGCTCCGTGATGTCCCAGTGGAAGCACGAGTTTAATTATATAATTAATTAATGTGGACATGTGTGTGCATGGGCAAAAGCTGGCTAACTCAATCAAAAGACGTGATAATAATTTAGTACTTAATAAGTTAATTAATAAGACATGTGCACCGTGTGTACAACAGGCATCAGTAATCACCGATAAGTAAACCAAGGCAACCACGATGTTAGATCATGGATCCAAGTCGACAAAGCTGCTGTCACGGTATCCTACATGTCCTAACCCCTGACACGCGGGAGGGGCACCGTGTTCCGTGGTGTCCCTGGAGCGTTCTCTGGGCAAGGCCTGGAAACAAAAGGCCGAGCATTGCGAAACAACTCCTCCACTTCAGACATCGTGGGTACCGGGAAAGCAAGGGGGCCCAACCTTTTGGTGTGGTAATAGACATTGTGACACAAGTTAAATAGCCCTGAATCCACAGAATTCACGAAGAGAGCGCGGCCCTTATGCCGAAACAAGGATACCACCATTACAAGGAAGGAGTACACATCATGGTCTCGCTGCGCTGTCACCACCCCTCCTGTCATGCCGGGCTGGTCCACTGTTGCGGGATGCCACCGAGGCTGACGATCCTTACCAGCCTGATGCGTGAAAATCCGTTCCCCCCCTCTTGTCGCCAGGCCGAGATCTGCAATACGGATTATCGGATGTGCACTTCCTGGCGCCATGGTGTAGAGAAAATTATCGAGCTTGACGTCATTGTGTATAATGTTAACGGCGTGCAAGCCAGCCAATGCCTTTGCACAGTCTGCAAGGACGCTGGGTGAGCAAACTTCGAAAACACGCTGATTTTCCGGGGCATCACGGGCAGCATGCAAGTCACCACTCATTCTCTCCATGACAATACCACCTACTTCACCGCACGTGGACCAGAGCCCTTCTACTGCAGGGCAGACCTGCGGGCCAGCTATAGACATGAAACCGGCCTCCTTGGCCACTGCCACAACGGCGGTTATAACAGCCTCCTGGTAGTTCACCAGCAGCGTGTCTCGTCGAAGGCTTGCCAGCTTTACCACTAGCGTAGCCTCGCCACCTGGTGCACTCGAGCTAGCAGGGATAGCGTATAACGTGCCATGAGCACCTTTTCCTATCCGGTCACCTGACAATTTCACTGCGATGACATGCGTCAACTTGCTAGCGCTGTGAGAAACCTTTTGATCATAATTCGTCAGCCGCTGCAATGCAATGCTCCAATCCGACGGTGCATTGGTTTGCAGCTCAACGTCCCTGCGAGCGTGCGAGTCCGCGGCGTTGAACACACGCGACACCCTATGCAAAGCGGTGCATGTACGCAGTCTGTAAGTCCGTGAATTAAAAGCCTGTCTCGCCCTTAATGCCGACAGGGTTCCCGGCGACAGGTCCTGTCTGTTGGTCGACATTTTTCTTTTGCAGCTGGCCATTGTAGGTAGGTATGAATGATCTCGATGCTGTCAATTACGATGATACACGAGGTAGTCTATACCTAGGATCGAGAGCTTCTTCTTGTATGGCAATGCCGGCTGGGCGATGACGGTGACGGCCGTCACCGTCATCGCCCTCGACGGGCGTGATGAAAAGTACCTGGTTGATAGGCGGCAGCTATTCACAATATAGGCCGTTTTTTATTACTCCGAATAAAGAGTTAAGAGGTTGGCCCTCGGCAGGGCGATGACGGGGCGCTGACGGGGCGATGACGGGGCGATGACGGGGCGTTCACGCGCGTGATGAATACAACCTGTTTGATAGGCAGCGGCTATTGGTAATATACTTTGTTGATTAAGAGAAGAGTTTAGATGTTGGCCCGTCGAGGGCGATGACGGTGACGAGCGTCACCGTCATCGCCCTCGACGGGCGTGATGAAAAGCCCATGTTTTATATGCGGTAGCTATTGGTAGTCCGTAGTATATAGGTCGTTGACTATCACTCCGAATAAAGAGTTAACAGGTTAAGTGTCGGCGCTTGCATACTGTACATACATATGTTATGTAGTGGCGTGATCCACAACGTCGTTGTGGGTCACGCTACACTTCGGCCCACCGCCACGCTCAAGTGTCGGCGCTTGCATACTGTACATATGTTATGTAGTGGCGTGATCCACAACGTCGTTGTGGGTCACGCCACTACATACAGTGCATACAGTGCCTTAGCGTGTGGCAGTAGACCGAAGTGCACCCGGCGTGTACACCCGTGTACACCCGGAGTGTACACCCGTGTGCACCCACTTCGTTGTGGGTCACGCCACTACATACAGTGCATACAGTGCCTTAGCGTGTGGCAGTAGACCGAAGTGCACCCGGCGTGTACACCCGTGTACACCCGGAGTGTACACCCGTGTGCACCCACTTACACTTGGACATGTACAGGCAGTGCCGAGCGCCGAGCAGCCGACTTTCAGGTGAACCGCCCAAAGCAATTGAACATAATGCATGGAGCGATAATAATATGGAAATAAACTAACACCCATTTCACCGGAAATAATGCATGGAGCGATAACGTACGCCCAAAACCAAAACCTAGAGGAAGCATTTTCGCGCACTGTGTGTTGCTATAAAACATCAAATATTTACTGATACTGAATTCATTATCTACTTAGTCATACCACAAAAAAAAAAAATACCACGCGGGTTGTCAGACAGACATACCAGTACATACATTGTAATGGCGTCTGTACAGCCACCAGATCCTGCGAAGGAGCTAAATCGCAAACTCAATGCCAACGCCCGGCGAGCTACGTACGTGGCTAAGCGGATTAAAGAAATGGGCAAAGACGCCTGGCTGGAGCAGCGCAGAGAAGCCCGGAAGAAGGAGTACGCAGCAGAATCGGCTGCTGTGAAGGCCGAGGAGCCGTGGGCAGTAGCGAAGCGGGATTGCGATAACGCCCAGCGGCGCTTCTTGTACCGCAACAAAGAAGTGGTGGAGACGCTGTGCAGGCAACGAGCCGCCTTGTCACCCATGGATTCGGTTGCGCATGAGGCCCAAATTGCTCTTGGGACGAGCGGCTTATTTAGGACATCAGGTCTTGTGATGCCATCAGAACTGGCCCTGCTTCGTGAAATGTCTCAGCCTGGAAATACGGTCTATGAGCCGATCTTCAACGCGGTAACTTACAACAAGAAAACTCGCGTATTCGTGACAAATTCTGGTGACAAGCACCGATGGATGGGCTTCGTGCCCTTCGAGCAGGGTGACCCGGCGCGTAGGATCGCAAATCGTCTGGTGCGTGTCCTGATGGGCCCGGACGGCAAGCATTTCCCAGTGAAGGGCTACTTTCTGTGGAGCAAGGCGGGATGCAAAGAGCAGCCCGCCCATTCGGACTACACGTGATACCCGGGAGCATGGGATGTGAACTACCCCGTGTCGGTCATAGTGGCCCCCTTCGCTGGCACATCGTTTGTGTACTGGGAGAACAGTATACTGTACCCAGGCGTGGACAACATGAGCTCCCGCCCTGACGTCAAGAAGAAGACGTAAGTGTTGGAGGCCGGCGATGTCTTGGTGTGGCACGGGGCGCTTGTGCACGCGGGAGCGGCGTACAAGGAAAGGGATAACTTTCGTTTTTTCTTCTACGCCCCGGCACTGGGTGAGAAGGGGCTCGTGAAGGACGCGGTGAACCCCGTCCTCGTTTAGGATTGGCTAGTGTCATGCACTTGTTGTACGGTCCTGGCTGACTGCTACATGTCAGAACAATATACAAGCATCCTGCATTGACCTCCCCACGGAGGCATGTTATAATTTATAATTTAATCCTGCATTGAGTAGGATACAACATTACCTGTCCACACAGTGTTTGGTTGGACACTGATTACACGTGACCTGCTGAGCAAATAGTGTCCGTGGGCTTTGGTTTTCCTGCTGCTGTAATAAATAAAGCTTAACCCGTGTTTTTTTACAACGCGATACATCGCGTTGTAGGGTTAGAACGCGATGTATCGCGTTGTAATCTGACACGTGGCAAACCTATTAAACATGCGATTTTTGGTCTGAAACTTTCAAGATAGGTCAGAAACATCTCATAGAATTCAAGAAAAAATCCTGGTATTTTTGGTATTTTTTTTGTGACAGCTGCAAACAAATATGTACCACTGAAATCAGGCATTTTCGCGGGACGAAGGTGAAGACGACGGCGATGGCGGCAGGTAGATCTCGCCAGTTTTCGCGCGAATTTCAGTGGCTGTTGGGTAGCACGACCATGATGATGCGTTCAAAGGTTGATAATTAGGTTTCTACGAGTTTGTTGAGGTACTGGGGCAAAGGAAACGTAGTTTTTTCCAGTTTCTCACCCAACTTTCATGCGGAAACCCTGGAAACCGGCATACATATTATTACGTCAAGACTCGGGTCTGCTGCGGCACCATGCTTGGTATTTCCATGGTGTTTCGACTTCTTAACACATGTTTATTCATTCCGAACGCCCGGACTCTCGGCTAAACCGAGATTTGTGCAGACTTTTATCGGGTAGCTCCGGGCATGATGGTGCCTGCAAATAGCGTAAGGCGTGACCGTGGCTATTGCTACGGTATGCTATATTTTCCTGGAAATGGCCTCTGCCACCGGCTCAATAGTGCTTGCAGGCGTAAGTATATCGTGTTTCTACCTAGTTTCTGCCAGTTTTCCACTTATTTCTACCGACCTCTGCCCAGCCTCTCTAAGACCGCCATCCTACTCGACGTTGCTTGCATGTCAGCCATAGCAGGTTGCAGTTGTGCAGTATTTAGGTGCTGTATACGTCGTCAAGCCGTGCATATATCGTGAGGATTGGATGTTGATGGTTTATACTGCGTTGATTGTGCAAGAAGATCAGCTGGGTGCCCATAATCATGGTGTATAATCATGTGTTGTTAGCATCTTGCCACCATTTGCTAGCATGCATTCCAGCGTCATCTTTGCCTGCATGTAAGCTCATGGATCACTCAACCTATCCAAGCCTTGCATTACACGTGCCTCTTTCTTTCAGTATTGCACGCGTTATGGAATGAAAACCCAGCACCTCCATTCCCACGAGGCATGTGCTCAACACGTTGTGAGAGTGGATGATGCTTTGGCTATGGCTGCCTGATTCAGTCATATTAGGTCATCCAGTCATGATGTTTGATGCATGTTTGATGCAGTATAACTTATACAACACCTATTTTCAACGTTTTGACCCTCCAAGCTCACTATGGCCCCGTTTATGGGGCTCGGGTCGTTGCGTAATGTTGTCAAGGGCTCTCATGTTTCCCACTGCGTTGTACTGCGTTGTAATTGTGATGCTAATGAAAAATAGCTCCAGTGGCCCAATGGGCCTGAGTTTTGTTTCACAGAGCCTGCATATGTTGCCCATAGCTCGTGCAAGAAGCCAGATTTTTTTCATGAACCATTTGTGAATAAGCACATGACTTGTGACCTAGGGTCAAGAAATCGCGGTCATGGTCAGACCCCCCTGTATTCAAACCAGTGTATCTCTCTAATGAATAAGCATTTTGTAGGTCTGAGTAGCTCAAAAAATCCTTTGATTTATGGGCTTTCAGGAAAGTATATACATGACCATGAAAAAAAATTTTCCTTAGGTGCTATACGCGTTCTAAAAAAAGCTTACAACGCGATATATCGCGTTCTAATTAAAAAAACACGGGTTAAGTCCTCGTCACTCACTCACTCACTCACTCACTCACTCACTCACTCACTCACTCACTCACTCACACACTCACTCACTCACTCACTCACTCACTCACTCACTCACTCACTCACTCACTCACTCACTCACTCACTCACTCACTCACTCACTCACTCACTCACTCACTCACTCACTCACTCACTCACTCACTCACTCACTCACTCACTCAACATCTCACTCACTCACTCACTCACTCACTCACTCACTCACTCACTCACTCACTCACTCACTCACTCACTCACTCACTCAACATCTCACTCACTCACTCACTCACTCACTCACTCACTCACTCACTCACTCACTCACTCACTCACTCACTCACTCACTCACTCACTCACTCACTCACTCACTCACTCACTCACTCACTCACTCACTCACTCACTCACTCACTCACTCACTCACTCACTCACTCACTCACTCACTCACTCACTCACTCACTCACTCACTCACTCACTCACTCACTCACTCACTCACTCACTCACTCACTCACTCACTCACTCACTCACTCACTCACTCACTCACTCACTCACTCACTCACTCACTCACTCACTCACTCACTCACTCACTCACTCACTCACTCACTCACTCACTCACTCACTCACTCACTCACTCACTCACTCACTCACTCACTCACTCACTCACTCACTCACTCACTCACTCACTCACTCACTCACTCACTCACTCACTCACTCACTCACTCACTCACTCACTCACTCACTCACTCACTCACTCACTCACTCACTCACTCACTCACTCACTCACTCACTCACTCACTCACTCACTCACTCACTCACTCACTCACTCACTCACTCACTCACTCACTCACTCACTCACTCACTCACTCACTGACTCACTCACTCACTCAACATCTCACTCACTCACTCACTCACTCACTCACTCACTCACTCACTCACTCACTCACTCACTCACTCACTCACTCACTCACTCACTCACTCACTCACTCACTCACTCACTCACTCAACATCTCACTCACTCACTCACTCACTCACTCACTCACTCACTCACTCACTCACTCACTCACTCACTCACTCACTCACTCACTCACTCACTCACTCACTCACTCACTCACTCACTCACTCACTCACTCACTCACTCACTCACTCACTCACTCACTCACTCACTCACTCACTCACTCACTCACTCACTCACTCACTCACTCACTCACTCACTCACTCACTCACTCACTCACTCACTCACTCACTCACTCACTCACTCACTCACTCACTCACTCACTCACTCACTCACTCACTCACTCACTCACTGGGTATTGGGTACCTTAGGCATTCGTATGGCAAGGTAGGGAAACTTGAGTCTGATTTTAGGGTAGTGCAATGTGGTAGTTTGTTTGCTGGGCCACTAAAACCCCTTGAGTGTGACCTTCATGAATCCAGGGTAGGGTAAGGGTTGGTTAGGGTATTTACATAGTGGTGGGTATTGTAAGGTAGGTCTTGAGCTCCTTCAGTGTGACCTTCATGAATCCAGGGTAGGGTCAGGGTTGTAACTATAGAGATACTCACTTAAAAGACTGTGACATTCAAGAAACCAGGGTATGGAAATGCGTGTTGTTTGGGGTTGTTTGACTGGCGTACATTACCATAGTTGTCTAACTTAATAGTGGCACGGGATGATGTTATTGCTACTACTACTATAGTAATACTCCTAAATTATTGTCATGTGTATAGGGTTTGGGTCTGGTGGTGTGCCCTTTGGCATCCGGGGTGCATGTACATTTACATGAGTGAGCATTTGCATGGTACATTTGCATGGTGAATGCACTGGACATTTATTAAAAAGGAGGAAATAAACTGAATAGCCGTTGAGTGGAAATGGCTATGGACATGAATCCAAAACCACATTGTTGGCATTGCAACATGTATGCTGTGCTGCAGCACTATGTTCTGTTTAGGACATCAAACAGCATTACATCAGAATAAGACATCAAAAGTGTGTCATGACAGGATCTCTCTCCTCACATTGAGGATAGACAGTTGTACAAGTATGGCACGGGCCTCAGGCACCAAACACCAGCCACTTGAGGGCATAGTTGAAATCCGTCTGCTTGGTAAGGGAGTTAACGCCAAGCGCATTGGAGTGATCCTGATTCGGCATATCTCTGCGATTCCAGCGGCACCGGAACGAGTTCATTCCGACAAGTATCAAGAAAGTTATGGCGTTCCGACTTCCCGGTCGCGCGCGAGCGCGAGCCGGCTGTTCTTCTAAGTCGGACGTGAATATTTGCCGACGACATATGGGGTCGACAGTAATTCCTGGGCTGACAGGAATTAGGTGCTGTACCTACGACGGTATTGGATTAATACGTCGTACGCAGGAAATAGGAACCTTAACCTGTGGTCTGATGGTACCGCAGGCTTAGTCCTGGACTTCTAGGTGCAGATGCAATAGTCACTGTGGACTGTGCTCTGTGGTCACTGTGCCTGTATGGCAGACCTACTGTATAGGAGCTGGGCGCTGTACAGGTAGTGAATACTGTACCGGGGTGTTATTACTGAGCAGGCCTCCTAGGCTGCTCAGGACTAGCAAGCACAGTGCACAAGTATATAAACAATAGGCCAGTGCCAAATGGGCATCTCTTGCGAGCCCGCCTCACGTGTTGTGCCTTGACTTGGCAACGCGTGTACAAGCCTCAAGTGTGTGAGCGCTGTAAACATTATCCGATTTTAACAAAGCTCCGTTTCCAACCATATTCACACATTGCTGCATTGCAACCATATCCTTCACATTGCGTGTGCTAAGAAAGCTTAACTCAAATTACAACCAGTCTCAGCGGAACGGCCAGGAGGGTCGTTGCCGGTTGCGGTGTGCAGCGTTGACGACGAGAGGAGCTCGTCCGGTGGTGAATGGTGCAGGAGGAACAACGGCAGCAGGATTTCCGGTTTCGGCAGTCTGCTGGGGGTTCGATTTCTCCTGAATTACGCCGTGTCGTTCGGGATCTATCTTTATTGCTTGCAGATCGTCCGCCTGTAAATCGCAGCTTCGTGCAATTCGTCGACGACCAGGTCGAAGATTGGGAGCGAATTCTGCGACACGTACAAACCATCGTCATTCCGGAGCACCGGAGCATCGACGACCTTGAGCAGGAGCTTCACGGGTTGGTCGGCATCCAGACGGTGATTACTGCAGTAGCAGAGCGAGTGCGGACGGAGTTGGCAGCAAGGCGAGGCGAGGTTGCGGAAGCAGCTGGCGCAGGGCGACACGAGTTTGTACCGACAGTAGCGGGCGCGGGAGTACCACGTGCTTTCGCAGGCGGCATCGGCGACGAGGGTGTTGCAGCGGGGCCAGTTAGGCGTGAACGACGCGGAGCGGAGCATCACAGGCGGCTTGCAGAGGTCGGGGCGACAGCGGAAGCCATCGCCGGAGGACAGCGCGCGACAAGAGTCGGCAGGTTTCCAGAGCGAGTAAGAGTTCCTTTTCAGGAGCTGCCCCCGCCCCTTCGCGTTCGTGTGACGCGTTGGGAAGAGTTTGCACCTCTTGGGTACGATAGTGACCTTGAGGTAGGAGCAGGGGGTGTCGCTGGGCTAGGCGACGAGGCACTTGGCGACCACGAGGTGCCAACGTACAATCCGCGAGGTGCCAACGACGGGTTGTCACCTGTCTACTTTACCAACGGTGACGATTCAGTCATCGCGGGCCGACAGCGGGTCGACGACGGCGCAGCAGGTAGCAGGGTACCAGAGCTGATTGTGGTGAGCGACAGCGACGACGACAGCGACAAGGAGAACCAGGACGCGCCTGGGGCCAGCCGTGGTGGTCTTGCCTGAGTGGTAACACTTGGCACTTTCCTTTCTTGTTCAGTAGCTTATATTGCTTTAATTGCTGCTTGGCCACTTGGCTGGCTGTAGCAGATCTGAACAGAGGCCATCATGGAGGATGGAGCTATCAACCAACAAGCGGGCTTTATGGGCTTCGGCGGCGCGGCGCTGGGATGGATGGACGAGATGGACGCGATGGACGCGGTGGACGCGATGGACGCGGGGACGGCCAGGCGCTGGGAGACCAGGCTGAGGTGCCAGATAATCAGAGCCAAGGATCGCAGGGCGGGCAGCACGCGCCAGCCGCAGATCAAGCGGCGCCTAAGCGACCAACCGTTGCTGAGGGGTACGCGGTGCTAGGCCAGTTTCAGTCCATCAAGGACAATTGGCAGCCCCGGGATGCTGAGAGGATGTTAGAGGACATGAACTTGTACACGGAGATATACAACGGTGACAAGCTTCGCATCCTGGCGTCTAGTGCCTACATACGGCAGTCGGCGAGGCGGCTGTTCAAGTTTGTTCGGGAGCGACACGCGGCGGGGGACACCTGGGCGGCGTTTATGACGCGACTCAGGTGTTCCTGAGTGACAAGAGGACCATAGATGGGTCCCACCTGAAGCAAGAATACCTGGACTACAAGCCCATCAAGGGGCAGCTAGTGGTCCACGCCTTTGAAGACTTCGTCAAGCTGAGGGAGGACGCCATGGCCAAGGGCTTCTTCGTCGCAGATCGGATGGCCATGGGCGACTTTCTCAAGTCGCTGCAGCTGGATCCGGTCACCATGGATAATGTGACCATCCACATGCGACAGGTCCATGGCTGGGCAGCCATGACGGACCAGTTGTATGAGTGTTTCAGCGGCAAGTACGTGGGTGGTAAGCGCCCTCGTCAGGGTGATGAGGAGGCCACTGAACCCACGGTTAAGTCCATGAGGGGATCGGGCCACGGGGGCCCAGCGCCCTCGAGAGGGCCTGAGACCTCTTCAAGGGGTCGAGGAAGGTCCAGGAGGGGGCGTGACAGAAGGGCTGGACGGGGGACCCCGCCGAAGTCGGGACATCCACAGTCCCAGTTTGACTTCAAGAGGGTGGGTGGTCCTCCCAAGGCTGGGCCCAGCAGTGGGACCTCACGGGACATCAGTCAGGTGGAATGTTATTTCTGCCAGGGGAAGGGTCACTTCAGGAATGAGTGTCCCTCGTACCTGAGGCAGGAAGGTCAGAGCAAGCCAGCTCAGGGTGGCAGCAAGGACAAGGCTGGTCCATCCCAGGACAAGGGCAAGGGCAAGGCTGCTGATCATTGACTTGAGCCTGCACACATCCCTGAACCCTGGAGGGTGCCCCCAGGGGTGTGTAATGAAGCTGCTAGTGACAGCAGTGAGGGGCAGCCCCATGCTCTAGTGAAAGAGCCTATTGGACACGATGGGGCAAGCTTGGTTACCACAGAGAGTATGCCAGCTGTAGCTGCAGTGGTTACTCGCCAACGTGCCCGCCATGGCGGTGCTGAGCCTGAGGTAGGACCTGGTGATGTGGACCCAGGTGGATCTCAGAAGCATTCTGACCGTGCAGGACTGGCACAGGATGGTCAGGATGAGGATAGGGCTGGAGACAGTCTGACAGGCACGACCCTGGTGCCTCCTGTACATAAGGGATCTGTACATACCTTGAGTGCTAATAATGACAATAAAAGGTTTTCTCTCTTGTATGACATTGCCTCAAGGTTGCATACCATGTTTGGCCATGCAGCTCAGTCTTTGCAAGTTGCTAGACGGCTGGGAGGAAGTGAGTTGTACTCCATCTGCCAACAGGTTGCTCAAGCTTGCAAGTGCAGGCTAGTTGCTAGAAAGCCCAAGCAGTCTCATGCCAGGACTCCTATTTTGCAGCCAGGCCATGTGCAGGTAGATATTCAGAGAATCAGGGGTTTGAAGCTGCTGGTGGCAGTGGACAGATATACCAAGTACAAGACCCTAGAGATCCTGCCTGACATGGAGAAGCCTACATTGATTGCTGCTCTGAAGTTGACAAGGAGCAGGTACCCTGGGTTGGAGTTGTTGCAGTGTGACATTCAGTTTGAGTGCTGTGAGAACCTGCCAGAGTTTCCAGAGTTGCTGATTACACCCAGGGAGAGCCACGGCCAGCAAGGGGTGGTGGAGAGAGCCATCCAAGAGATCAAGACTGTGCTGCTGGTGGAGAGGATTCCAAGGACGTCATCTGCCATTGTGACATCTGCATGGCTACGTTCTGTGGAGGACAGGCTGAACCTGAGGACTCCCATGTTCTTTGGTGACATTGCCATCAATCCTCTTATGCTGCATACCAGGATGCTGCCAGCTGATGCTGAGCAGGCATGGAAGGAGAAGCTAGAGGCCAAGTTCCTCAAGCTGAGGCAGAAAGACAAGGGCTGGAGTGTCCTAGAACCTAACGTTGGACAACAGGTTGTTGTGTGGAAGGAACCAAGCTTTCCAGGGAAACGTGGCAGCTGGCATGATGGGGTGGTGACCCGAGTAGAAGCCGCTGGCCATAAGTGCTGGGTGGCCATTGATGGCTCCCAAGCAGTGCACCGTCTGTCCTGGTCAAAGATCCGTCCCCGGGGAGGTAATCAAGGAGACCTCTTCCAGGTGCCCGCTGGTGTACAAGGCGGGGGTGACGTGGAGCTTCCTGATCAGGGTGCTACAGCTGTATCGAGCCCTCAGGGTGACCCTGGCCCGGCCCCTGGGGTACCTTCACATACGGTGGTTGGGCAAGCAGGCGGACAGGCTGCACCTCCGGAACGGCCCGACACCAGGCCTAGGGGTGTGCGTCTATCAGATATTGTACAGGCTTTGCAAAGAGCCAAGAAGGAGCCTAAGGTGTCCAAGCTTGTCCAGTTGGATGAACCTGAGGTAGCTGCCATGGAGATAGATACCAATGCACAGGTTTCTGTCATGGGACCTCAGCATACAGGAGAACTGCTGGTCGGAGAACCAAGTTGCCCCTGGGTGTCTGATTTCAGTGGTAGGACGCATCTAAGGGTGTTGGGAGAGGTTACTGCCCCTGTCATGGGTGTGGATGTGACCTTCCTTGTCCTAGAGGACTATGATGGCCCTGTGATTTTGGGTCAGAATTTTCTGGGCAATCCTGGGATTTCTATCAGAGTTTCCAGAGTTGCTGATAACACCCAGGGAGAGCCACGGCCAGCAAGGGGTGGTGGAGAGAGCCATCCAAGAGATCAAGACTGTGCTGCTGGTGGAGAGGATTCCAAGGACGTCATCTGCCATTGTGACATCTGCATGGCTACGTTCTGTGGAGGACAGGCTGAACCTGAGGACTCCCATGTTCTTTGGTGACATTGCCATCAATCCTCTTATGCTGCATACCAGGATGCTGCCAGCTGATGCTGAGCAGGCATGGAAGGAGAAGCTAGAGGCCAAGTTCCTCAAGCTGAGGCAGAAAGACAAGGGCTGGAGTGTCCTAGAACCTAACGTTGGACAACAGGTTGTTGTGTGGAAGGAACCAAGCTTTCCAGGGAAACGTGGCAGCTGGCATGATGGGGTGGTGACCCGAGTAGAAGCCGCTGGCCATAAGTGCTGGGTGGCCATTGATGGCTCCCAAGCAGTGCACCGTCTGTCCTGGTCAAAGATCCGTCCCCGGGGAGGTAATCAAGGAGACCTCTTCCAGGTGCCCGCTGGTGTACAAGGCGGGGGTGACGTGGAGCTTCCTGATCAGGGTGCTACAGCTGTATCGAGCCCTCAGGGTGACCCTGGCCCGGCCCCTGGGGTACCTTCACATACGGTGGTTGGGCAAGCAGGCGGACAGGCTGCACCTCCGGAACGGCCCGACACCAGGCCTAGGGGTGTGCGTCTATCAGATATTGTACAGGCTTTGCAAAGAGCCAAGAAGGAGCCTAAGGTGTCCAAGCTTGTCCAGTTGGATGAACCTGAGGTAGCTGCCATGGAGATAGATACCAATGCACAGGTTTCTGTCATGGGACCTCAGCATACAGGAGAACTGCTGGTCGGAGAACCAAGTTGCCCCTGGGTGTCTGATTTCAGTGGTAGGACGCATCTAAGGGTGTTGGGAGAGGTTACTGCCCCTGTCATGGGTGTGGATGTGACCTTCCTTGTCCTAGAGGACTATGATGGCCCTGTGATTTTGGGTCAGAATTTTCTGGGCAATCCTGGGATTTCTATCAGAGCTACAGCTCTGAGAAGAGATGGCTGGGGGATGATTCCCCTAGAAAATTTCAGGACAACATTTCCAGTCAGGTGCAGGGCCAAGCCAGTCAAGGGTGTAAAATGGGATGAAGGGGAGGTGCCCCCAGCGGCCAGTTTGGTGATTCCAGCTGTGTTGCACCCCAGCAGTATTGGCATAACTCACAGGAGCCTTGCTGCACACTCTCCTTTGACATATGACCAGCTGGTCCAAGAGATGAGCTCGCCTACTTTGTTTGAGGCTTGGAAGCTCGCCTTCTCCAAGGCATTGGAGGAGTGGCTGCAGTTTGAGTGTGCTGCACCAACAGACAGACGTCCCCCAGCATCAAGGAAGCTTGCTTTGAGATTTGTGCTGAAGAGGAAGGTTGTGGATGAGGTATCAGTGCCCCATGTCAGGCCTGTCCTGAATGAGTATCACGGCACGGGGAGTCTGCCAGGAGAGGAGCTATACACGCCAGGGATGCTACACGACACATGGAGAATTTTGCTATGTCTCTACGTGGGGTTGCTGAACAGGGGAGCAGCTATGTCATCAGTGCTGCTGGACTTCAAGAGGGCATTTTTAAAATCTGATCCAGAAGTGGCCAGGAGGGTGTGGAAGCAGGATGAGCCTTACTGTGTTGAGGTGCCTGCCATCTGGAAGCTGGAGCTGCATCAACAATTCCTGGTTATTCTGAAGGGCCTGGAAGGACTCAGGTCGAGCCCAATCATCTGGAGACTCACGCTGCAGGAAGCTCTGATCAGTGAGTGTGGCTTGAGAGTGTCTTCAGTTGATCCCTGTTTGCTGCTGGCCCAATGGGAGGGTCTGCCAGTGTATGCTAGTTTGCATGGAGATGATCTGCATTTGCTAGCCCCCACGACCTGGCTGAAGAAGTTTATTCCTGTCATCAGTGGCAAGTTTTCACTGGGCAAGGAGCTGTGGCAGGAGCCCAACAAGCCTGTAGTGTTCTGTGGAATGCAGGCTACCCTGTTCAGGAGGGACGGGGAGTGGAGTATCAGGCTTCAGGCTGGAGGAGATTATAAACAGACCATTGTGAAGGCCTTGCCAGAGAAGATCACCCAGGCTGCAGGACCTGAGTTGAGAGGCATGTGGGCCTGGTTTGCCAGCATCTGTGGTCCGTCTTTGATGGTCCATAGCAGAATGCCTGATGAGGTGCTTGAGGATGAGAAGCCTCGAGTCATAGCCCGGTTGGTGGAGAGTACCCCTGATCTGATTTTGTCTGGGATTGACTTTACCCAGCCTATCACCTTGGAGATCTTTGTTGACAGTTCCATGGATGCTCGCCAGGTTACCAAGGTCAGGGGGAGATCTGCTGCTCTGTTTGCTTTTTATCAGAGCAGGGCCAAGTTTGTTCAGCTGGTACAGCAGACTGCAGAAGAGGGTCTGTATCAGTTCAGATGTGGCAGAATGCAGGGCCATATGCCAGGGGATCCAGTCCAGCCTGTACATAAAGGAGTTAATCAAGGAGCTGGCTTCAGTTGCCCCTTGGACCTTGCAGTGGAGACGTTGTTGCTAAAGACAGCAGGGTGGTCCAGTTTCTTCCACAAGCAGCTGGCCAGGCCCCGGGACCTGGATTATTGGTTGCTAAGCAGTTCGGCCAGTTTGGTTGACCTGAAGCCCGACCCTGGCGAGGAGAACGTCTGCGGATGCAGGCTTTGACAAAGCTGCCACACAAGGCCCCAGCCCAGTACAATGTACTGAGGAGCTCATGAAGCTAGATGTCCAAGCACGGTCTTCTGTCTGGGAGCTGAGAGCAGGTGAAGTCTCTGGTCAGGCTGGAGAGCTTGTTGTACATAATCCTGTCTGATTTCAGTGGTAGGACGCATCTAAGGGTGTTGGGAGAGGTTACTGCCCCTGTCATGGGTGTGGATGTGACCTTCCTTGTCCTAGAGGACTATGATGGCCCTGTGATTTTGGGTCAGAATTTTCTGGGCAATCCTGGGATTTCTATCAGAGCTACAGCTCTGAGAAGAGATGGCTGGGGGATGATTCCCCTAGAAAATTTCAGGACAACATTTCCAGTCAGGTGCAGGGCCAAGCCGTCAAGGGTGTAAAATGGGATGAAGGGGAGGTGCCCCCAGCGGCCAGTTTGGTGATTCCAGCTGTGTTGCACCCCAGCAGTATTGGCATAACTCACAGGAGCCTTGCTGCACACTCTCCTTTGACATATGACCAGCTGGTCCAAGAGATGAGCTCGCCTACTTTGTTTGAGGCTTGGAAGCTCGCCTTCTCCAAGGCATTGGAGGAGTGGTTGCAGTTTGAGTGTGCTGCACCAACAGACAGACGTCCCCCAGCATCAAGGAAGCTTGCTTTGAGATTTGTGCTGAAGAGGAAGGTTGTGGATGAGGTATCAGTGCCCCATGTCAGGCCTGTCCTGAATGAGTATCACGGCACGGGGAGTCTGCCAGGAGAGGAGCTATACACGCCAGGGATGCTACACGACACATGGAGAATTTTGCTATGTCTCTACGTGGGGTTGCTGAACAGGGGAGCAGCTATGTCATCAGTGCTGCTGGACTTCAAGAGGGCATTTTTAAAATCTGATCCAGAAGTGGCCAGGAGGGTGTGGAAGCAGGATGAGCCTTACTGTGTTGAGGTGCCTGCCATCTGGAAGCTGGAGCTGCATCAACAATTCCTGGTTATTCTGAAGGGCCTGGAAGGACTCAGGTCGAGCCCAATCATCTGGAGACTCACGCTGCAGGAAGCTCTGATCAGTGAGTGTGGCTTGAGAGTGTCTTCAGTTGATCCCTGTTTGCTGCTGGCCCAATGGGAGGGTCTGCCAGTGTATGCTAGTTTGCATGGAGATGATCTGCATTTGCTAGCCCCCACGACCTGGCTGAAGAAGTTTATTCCTGTCATCAGTGGCAAGTTTTCACTGGGCAAGGAGCTGTGGCAGGAGCCCAACAAGCCTGTAGTGTTCTGTGGAATGCAGGCTACCCTGTTCAGGAGGGACGGGGAGTGGAGTATCAGGCTTCAGGCTGGAGGAGATTATAAACAGACCATTGTGAAGGCCTTGCCAGAGAAGATCACCCAGGCTGCAGGACCTGAGTTGAGAGGCATGTGGGCCTGGTTTGCCAGCATCTGTGGTCCGTCTTTGATGGTCCATAGCAGAATGCCTGATGAGGTGCTTGAGGATGAGAAGCCTCGAGTCATAGCCCGGTTGGTGGAGAGTACCCCTGATCTGATTTTGTCTGGGATTGACTTTACCCAGCCTATCACCTTGGAGATCTTTGTTGACAGTTCCATGGATGCTCGCCAGGTTACCAAGGTCAGGGGGAGATCTGCTGCTCTGTTTGCTTTTTATCAGAGCAGGGCAAGTTTGTTCAGCTGGTACAGCAGACTGCAGAAGAGGGTCTGTATCAGTTCAGATGTGGCAGAATGCAGGGCCATATGCGAGGGGATCCAGTCCAGCCTGTACATAAAGGAGTTAATGCTGGAGCTGGCTTCAGTTACCCCTTGGACCTTGCAGATGGAGACGTTGTTGCTAACAGACAGCATGGGTATGGTCCAGTTTGTTCACAAGCAGCTGGCCAGGAGCCGGGACCTGGATTATTTGTTGCTGAAGGAGTTGGCCAGTTTGGTTGACTTGAAGCATATCCCTGGCGAGGAGAACCCTGCTGATGCATTGACAAAGCTGCCACACAAGGCCCCAGCCCAGTACAATGTACTGAGGAAGCTCATGAATGCTGACTGTCAAGTCGGTCTATCTGTCTAAAAGCTGAGAGCTGGGTGCTTAAGTCTCTGGATATCAGGCTGGGAGCTTGATTGTACATAATCCTGAGCACACCTTGAGGGGTGAGACATGTCTCTGGTGTGGGAATGTCTGACATTGTCTCTGATGGAGAGATGTCTATCTGGGGTTTTCATCTCAGTCTGAGGTTTCCCCAGATCTGTGGTTTGTGGGCGGGGTTCGATTCCCTGGTGCCGTCTTAAGGCGGAGTTTCACGGACTGGCTGACCCATCCACCATGCTGGTGAGGTGGCGACAGGTCCCCTGATTTTCCACGGTTGGAACGAGTATGGGAGCTTGTGTTTTGCATGTGCTTCGCGTAGATGTTGTGTCTGGTTCGATAAGGGGCAGCAGACCGGCGCCGACTCCCGTCTGGGGGTCAGCAATGTTTTCTGATGAGCTGTTGTGGGTGATCTGTGGGGTTTCGCCTAAGGTCCTGAAGGTTGTACATACTTCTCAATTAAGTTCTTAGCTGAACACCTATGGGCTGCCACAGTTGGCCAACCTCTTGTACATGGGTAACACAACGAGCCTCCCGTGAAGGGATAGGGACTCATTGTAATTTGTTTGTGCTCCTGAGCCAGTATGGGTGCTATGTACATATAATAAGGAATCCAAGCTGACTGTCATGCCCAGCGGGTTGTGACTTGTAGTCTGGGGAGGATATCCAGTACCCATTGTGTGTGTTTGTATGTAGACTTGTGTGAGCTGCTACAGCTCAAGAAAAGAAAGGATTGGAGTTAACGCCAAGCGCATTGGAGTGATCCTGATTCGGCATATCTCTGCGATTCCAGCGGCACCGGAACGAGTTCATTCCGACAAGTATCAAGAAAGTTATGGCGTTCCGACTTCCCGGTCGCGCGCGAGCGCGAGCCGGCTGTTCTTCTAAGTCGGACGTGAATATTTGCCGACGACATATGGGGTCGACAGTAATTCCTGGGCTGACAGGAATTAGGTGCTGTACCTACGACGGTATTGGATTAATACGTCGTACGCAGGAAATAGG
The DNA here is from genome assembly GCA_009746045.1 of Mesostigma viride. NCBI lineage: Eukaryota > Viridiplantae > Streptophyta > Mesostigmatophyceae > Mesostigmatales > Mesostigmataceae > Mesostigma > Mesostigma viride. The sequence continues at coordinate 2,287,506 of RPFO01000333.1, read as the reverse complement.
AACCTTAACCTGTGGTCTGATGGTACCGCAGGCTTAGTCCTGGACTTCTAGGTGCAGATGCAATAGTCACTGTGGACTGTGCTCTGTGGTCACTGTGCCTGTATGGCAGACCTACTGTATAGGAGCTGGGCGCTGTACAGGTAGTGAATACTGTACCGGGGGTGTTATTACTGAGCAGGCCTCCTAGGCTGCTCAGGACTAGCGAGCACAGTGCACAAGTATATAAACAATAGGCCAGTGCCAAATGGGCATCTCTTGCGAGCCCGCCTCACGTGTTGTGCCTTGACTTGGCAAACGTGTGTACAAGCCTCAAGTGTGTGAGCGCTGTAAACATTATCCGATTTTAACAAAGCTCCGTTTCCAACCATATCACACATTGCTGCATTGCAACCATATCCTTCACATTGCGTGTGCTAAGAAAGCTTAACTAAGGGTGTCATGCACAGCCTCCTCGCCCTCCTCCTCCGGGTCCCACAGGACGTTGAACGACCAGCCTGCCGTTGTCTTCTTGGGCAGCGGCTCGACACGGACCGAGTTGCGTGGCGGTGTGTTGGCGATGGTACCGTAGTACCACTTCCAGTAGGGCTTGCCGTCATCCCCCACCACATCCCACAGCTGGCAGATGCGCCTGCCAACCATGGACTCAGGGGTCAGCTGAGAGAGGTGCAACACCTGGGCGGCCAGCAGCTCGGACGCCACAGGTGGGTCGATCTTCTTATCCTGCATGCGCTTGTACGCACCCTCCTTGTACGCATGCGGGTCGTCCTTGTTGGCATGCGGGTCCCACTTGATGATGACGCGAGCCTTCTTCGTGGGTGACGCCTTCTTCTTGGGCGACGCCTTGGAGGAGGTGGCGGGGCCCGCCTTGGTGGTGGTGAGGCCAGCCTTGGTGGTGGCGGGGCCCGCCTTGGTGGTGGTGGGGCCCGCCTTGGTGACGGTGGGGCCCGCCTTGGTGACGGTGGGGCCCGCCTTGGTGACGGTGGGGCCCGCCTTGGTGACGGTGGGGCCCGCCTTGGTGACGGTGGGCGCCGAGTGAACCGGTGGGAGGACGTCTGTCTCGTCAATGAACGGTGCCACCTCCTCGGAATCCTCGAACGTTGACAGGCGTTTCATTTCGTACCGCCTCTTGAATGGCACCTGCACCTTGTCACGATGATGTGTCACAGTGGGGGGGGATGGCTCGTCGTCGTCCTCGTCGTCGCAGAGGTCGTCCTCGTCGTAGTCCTCGTCACTGTCCTCGGCATATGCATGACACCTGCACGCAGTGAGGTGAGGTAAAGCAGCAGCAATGATGATGTCTGTCATGCGTGTACGGGCAAGAAAACCAGCACGGAGACTGTGTACGCTGGACTAGGGAACCCCATGCATACTAAAATGGGTCACAAAAGTACCGCTACCTTAAGGGTTACACACTCACAACTCCTACATTGCAAACAATAACAAGCAAGGGACAATCTGACAAGCATGGACATACCTTCTTGCGAGCCGCACGCGTGCGCTTGCGTGGGGGCACGGCAGCTTCGCCATCTGGGCGGGCATTGGAGGTGGTCGCGGCCTCCACCACAGGGGTCGGGACAGCTGGCGCCGTCTTTGTGTTGTTGGTGGATGAGCCCGCACGCCCCCTCTGCTTCTTGGTGGGCGGGCCACCTTGGGCAGCATTGTGGGCGGCCAGCGTCTTCTTGCTGCCCCATACGCGGCACTCCTCGGGGGGTTTGTAGCCCACCACCCCCCTCTCACCTGCTGCATCTGACGCAGGGGGGGGGGGGGCAACCCAGTTGGGGTCGACCTCGAAAACGGTGCCTTCAGCGGGCATGGAATCTGGACCGGGCGTGTTGGCCAGGGGCACCCGCAAGGAAGCAGCCTCAACCTGTTACATACATACAAGGCAAACACACACACACACGGTGCGAGGCAGCATTACAATTCGTTCAAGTGGCCCGCCGGAGCGGCTGTACAATTTTTCCCAGTGAGCGCGCTGCCAAGTGTACTTGTGGGCAAATTTTTAGGTGCCCCGTCACTTCGAGGTACTAAAAATTAGGCTACGGTACGAATTCAGCGAATTTCAGCGAATTTTCAGTCGAACCAAAGGAAGTGACGCCAACTACCAAAAAGTTTCCGTTACGAATTTTCAGCCCAACACTCGCGCAAAATGAAGTGACGGCAACTACCAAAAAGTTTCCGTTAGGAATTTTCACTCCCACACGTTTGCACAAAAGGAAGTGACGGCAACTACCAAAAAGTTTCCGTTACGAATTTTCAGTCCCACACTTCGCGCAGATTTTAGTAGGGCTGCACGCAAGCTACCTTTCAAAATTTTGCGCTAGTATGGAACGCATTTCATTCGTCTGGAGGAACGCTGCCCGCCAACTACCCCCGTTCAGAAAGTTCCGCCGAAATTTACCCGAGATTTGGAAATCTGAACGTCCGCGCAAATTTTAGTAGGGCTGCACGCAAGCTACCTTTCAAAATTTTGCGCAAGTATGGAACGCAATTCATTCGTCCGGAGGAATGCTGCTCGTCAACTGCCCCCGTTCAGAAAGTTGCGCCGAACTTTACTTGAGATTTGGAAATCTGAACGTGCGGTTGGAGTTTCGCGGGGAAACCCAAGTTCCCAAGTAATTCACCAATGACGCGCTTCGAACACTTGTCCGCTAAAACCTAAGCAGCCGCTCCGGCTGGCCACTTAAACGAAACTTGATGGGCCAACACGCAAAAAGTCAGCTAAAGGGATTGTGCGGACAGGACAAGTATCAGTTGGTTTGCCAAGTTGGCGAAGTCAGCCAGTGGTCCACACATTGCAAAGGCACACCAGCTGAGTTCTTTTGACATGGTGTCAGAGGATTGATGAAAATGCTCGACTACGCGAGTTATTAGCAGCCTGACTTACCGCATCAGCGTTGGGAGTGACCGCCAGTTCCTCGTCAGTTGGGCGTGGGACCTCGTATTTCGTGAAGCCCTCGGGGCAGACGAGTGCGTCGCGCTTCGGATCCCGCTGGAGGCTGACGGCACAGCCGGTCTGCGTCCAGCCCTTCATGATGGTCAGCCTGCCCTCAGGCCCGCAGAGGCGGATCCAGGCGATAGCCACGGCATTCTGGATGATGATCCGCGTCTCGGAGGCGTTGGGCGGGTCAAGCCCATCGCGGGCCCTCGCGTCCATTATGCGGGTGACCTCCGCGTCAAACCAGCGCTTGGACACGGCATTGATGCAGCAGTCATTTGGCTGCCACAAGTGGGTCATGTTGCCCGGCCCATACCACGGCAACACCCCCATTTCCCGGAGGACTTGCCGAAAGGCGGGGGAGACCTGCATGCACCGATCCACCGCAGCACCAAAACACCCAGGCATTGGAAACGACACATAAAAAAAAGAGAATATTAGTCTCCGGCATCATCATCACCACATGCCTTGCAGCCAACATGCACATGCACTGAAACGAAACAAGCCAAAGAAAATTGGGGTTATAAGGAAGGAAACACATGCCCACCTGAACAGCGAGGTTGTCCAAGAACAAGAGGACGTCACGCTTGCCGTGCTTGGCGTACAACTTCTTCAAAAAGGCTTCAAACAGTTGCAACCACACCTCCGGGGCGTGGTCGCTGAACCAGGCGGAGGCCTGAAAGGTGACAACCGCCTCAGGCATGTACTGGTTGGTCTCGTAAGCCATACGAGCCACGTTCTTACCCGCGCCGGGGAAGATGATGAGGGGGGGGGCATGTCAGCCAGCCAGTTCTCGTCAAAGGGGGAGTGGGGGGCGGTGGTCAGGCAAACGGTAACTGCCCGGTGCTTGTAATCCACCTTCTTGGTGCCCATGTTCACGTGGGACGCCCCTTTCTCCGCGAAGCACTTGCCCTTCATGTTCCTCAAGGCAAGGCCCACCTGGTCCATGTTAAACCGAAACGTGCCGGTAGCGGGGCCGATGGGGAAACGCCCCCAATATGGGTCCCTGAGCGCCCTCAAGCCGCTGTTCAAACCGGCGACGATGAGCCCGGAATGAAACTGCTGCAACGCGGGCAACGCCTCCTCCATGGTGACATTGCGGTGGTTGCTCGCCATCCGCGTGACAAGGCCCCGTCGGCACGCGAACTCGCGGGCCCACGTGTCGGAGTACGCAAAGCCCATCCCCGCCGTCGGGTAATGTTTAGCCATCAAGATCTTGGCCTGTGCTTTGACGACGCTGCAATACGATTGGGAAAAACAGGCACGCAAGCAATGAGAGGGCGACAATCAGCAAGCTTTTGCGCTCCTTCGAATGTTCACCAAATACACATGCCGCTGTTTAAAGACAGAAACTACCCATCAGTGTTTTCAGCAAAACGAAGAACAAGGAAAGCATGCAAACTTACGCAAGCACAGGGGCTCTCTTCTGGCTGACGATCCAGTCCCTCAAATCCGCCTCCATTAATGGAAAGCGGCCTTCTCGTTGTTTGCCGGGCACCAACCCTCGGCCCGAGTGGTTTTTCAGGCTTGGGTCATCAGCCATGGCACGGATCTTCGCCTTCGTCTCAGATTCCAGCCACCGGCAGACGGTCGAAGTGCTCACTCCATATTGCTTGGCGACGGCCGACGGCGTGGTAGTTCCCTGTTCGATACACGTGACTGCGACAACTTTCTGCTTCGCGCTCACGAGCGTGACCAGCTTTGTCTCGGGTGGCTCCAGGATGGGCGCCGCCTTGTCGTCAGCGGTGGGCAAAACATTGTCACTATTGCCCGGAACGCGCGCGCACAGCTGCGGCTGTCTCCGCCGTGGTTTAGCCCCACTTTCTTTGCCTGTGAAGTTAGTCATGGGGCGTGGCTATGGCGCCAGCCCTCGTGGTGGGCACACGTGTACAGTATGGATGGTGCGCACACTTGGGTTGTGCGCAGGTCAGGTTGGTGGTGGATGTGCCACAGGACGACCGATGCTCTTTTTTATATGCAAATTTGGGCGCCAAACTCAATTTGCACCGACTTTGCCAGATATTTGCCGACCTACACGTGGCTGAGTTGACGTTTCGCGGGCATCGGACGCGCGGGTTAGTCAGTGTTGCGAATCTGACCATTCGCAAATCGGCGTCGGGCCTGGATCTGGCGCCTCGCAATTTGAAATTTGCCGTCTCATTAGGTACGCAATCTACCGACTTGCGTACATAAGTAGTACTGTAGGACGGCGCAAGGGCGCAAGTGCGCACTTGTCGCGCCTCGCAATTTGAAAATTGCGGTCTCATTAGGTACGCAATCTACCGACTTGCGTACATAAGGAGTACTGTAGGACGGCGCAAGGGGGCCAGTGCGCAACTTGTCGCGCCTCTTCACCGTGTACACCCGGCATGTATACCCGGAGTGTACACCCGGAGTGTACACCCGTGTGCACCCGGCAGTGCAGACCGAAGTGGAGCGTGACCCACAACGACGTTGTGGGTCACGCTACACTTCGGCCCACCGCCACGCTCAAGTGTCGGCGCTTGCATACTGTACATATGTTATGTAGTGGCGTGATCCACAACGTCGTTGTGGGTCACGCCACTACATACAGTGCATACAGTGCCTTAGCGTGTGGCAGTAGACCGAAGTGCACCCGGCGTGTACACCCGTGTACACCCGGAGTGTACACCCGTGTGCACCCACTTCGTTGTGGGTCACGCCACTACATACAGTGCATACAGGGCCTTAGCGTGTGGCAGTAGACCGAAGTGCACCCGGCGTGTACACCTGTGTACACCCGGAGTGTACACCCGTGTGCACCCACTTACAGGCGGACTTGAGGATGAATTACCATCCTTGAAAAAATGATGTTTTGACGTAGGTGGTCGGAAAGTTGCACGAACGGCAGCGATGGCAGACGGCTTGGCTACGTCGGCGGAGAGAGTGAAGGACACACTGGCCACCATGCGCTCGACATTGCGTGAGCCGGTAAGTACAGTAGACGGTTACGCAGTTGGCGGGTATAATTTCATGTTACGCGGCTGGGCATATTACGGAGACAAGGTCGTTGTCCCTGGCGTTATGCAGGCAGGTGATGCGTGGCCGGGCGCCATGCCCTTTTTGTTTTTTTTGGGCCAACATGCACCTGATGCTTTTCGTCGGTTGTTGACAACCCAATCTGGTGGCTGGCATCCATGCTTTGGACGTACGCGGGCCGGGATGCACGTGCACGGAGCGCAGGTGAACAATTGCAAGACACCGAATGACTTCGTCAGTCTGTCCAGAGATTTTAAGGGCTCTCCCGTTGAGAGGCTCGTCGTTACCTTACACACGAAACAGGAGTTACACAGGCGCAAGGATGACCTGAAGAAGCTGGCTGGCGATACGTGGGACGTCAACGCATGCACGGCCGCCGTAAGGTTTTCCCTGTAATGTAGCTACAATGTTGTTGCTTTCTGTTGGATGCATTGCAGGTAGAATGCTAGGCCTTGAACCAACCGGCCGAGGCACATGGGTGACGTCTCTGAATTTGTGGCATGGGGTGTTCCTGGTTTCATGCTGCTTCAATGTACATGGATGCCGTTTGTACGCAGCATCGACGACTGAATGAGCACCAGAATAAGCGCGCTGCAAAGGTGTGGCCTGTCAAGAGTGAGCGCGATGCAAAGCTGCGGAAGCTTGGAGCCTCAACATCGTCTGCTGATGAGCAGAAAGAGGCTGAAGGTGCAGCGCCGGTTGCGTCTGGGGGTAATACACGGCAACCAGCGACGCAGGGTCAGCTCGCAGTCCTTCCCCCGCCCCTAACCTCCGCCCCCCCCCAATGCCGTCCTTGGCTCTCTCAGGGGGCTTATCAAGCCTCCCACATGCGGACAGTGCTGCCCGTGCTGGCTACGAGGTAGCAATTGAGGCGCAACATCTGCTGCGAGCTGCGCTAGAGGCTTTGCAAGGCGTGACAGCAAGTGCGGCGCCAATCCTTAAAGACCCCGTTGCAGCGGGTAATCTGGCGCAGGCAGTCGTGACCAACCAGATACTCGCGCAGGTAGGGCTCCTGTTATTTTGCACTGAGTTTACCTGTTTATCGGGTTGTTTGTTGTGTTCAAGCAGTAACGTCTTATCTGAGCATCTCCATTGTTAGGATGTCCACGGCCTTGGCACACCGGGCTTATTTACAGCAATAATCTGCCTGGTGATGTGTGTGATCGGCACTGTGTGTTGCAGCTCATGCGCGTGGCATCAGCAGCCAATCGGGGCAGCGGGGACGAGGCCGCCACGGCGGTGGTGGGCGGGGGCAGCGGGGACGAGGCCGCCACGCCGGTGGTGGGCGGGGGCAGCGGGGGTGAGGCCGCCACGGCGCCGGTGGGCGGGGGCAGCGGGGACGAGGCCGCCACGCCGGTGGTGGGCGGGCCGGGCAGCGGGGGTGAGGCCGCCACGCCGGTGGTGGGCGGGGCAGCGGGGACGAGGCCGCCACGGCGGTGGTGGGCGGGGGCAGCGGGGACGAGGCCGCCACGCCGGTGGGCGGGGGCAGCGGGGACGAGGCCGCCACGCCGGTGGTGGGCGGGGCAGCGGGGACGAGGCCGCCACGCCGGTGGTGGGCGGGGGCAGCGGGGGTGAGGCCGCCACGGCGGTGGTGGGCGGGGGCAGCCGGGATGAGGCCGCCACGGCGGTGGTGGGCGGGGCAGCGGGGGTGAGGCCGCCACGGCGCCGGTGGGCGGGGGCAGCGGGGACGAGGCCGCCACGCCGGTGGTGGGCGGGGGCAGCGGGGACGAGGCCGCCACGCCGGTGGTGGGCGGGGGCAGCGGGGGTGAGGCCGCCACGGCGGTGGTGGGCGGGGGCAGCCGGGATGAGGCCGCCACGGCGGTGGTGGGCGGGGCAGCGGGGGTGAGGCCGCCACGGCGCCGGTGGGCGGGGGCAGCGGGGACGAGGCCGCCACGCCGGTGGTGGGCGGGGGCAGCGGGGGTGAGGCCGCCACGGCGCCGGTGGGCGGGGGCAGCGGGGACGAGGCCGCCACGCCGGTGGTGGGCGGGGGCAGCGGGGGTGAGGCCGCCACGGCGCCGGTGGGCGGGGGCAGCGGGGACGAGGCCGCCACGCCGGTGGTGGGCGGGGGCAGCGGGGGTGAGGCCGCCACGGCGCCGGTGGGCGGGGGCAGCGGGGACGAGGCCGCCACGCCGGTGGTGGGCGGGGCAGCGGGGGTGAGGCCGCCACGGCGCCGGTGGGCGGGGGCAGCGGGGACGAGGCCGCCACGCCGGTGGTGGGCGGGGGCAGCGGGGGTGAGGCCGCGGGCAGCGGGGGCGGGGTCGCGGCCAGCAATGATGGGTGGACAGTTTCTGAAGATGCGGAGGAGGTGGACAGTGCTGAGAAGCGCCCAACCGAGGAGCAGGCACGTACGGGGCCTCACGACTTTGTAGACGTGGATGCGTGGGCGGATGCGGCTGAGGCTGCGGCTGCGGCTGCGGCTGCGGGGGGGAAGCGAAAGCGAAACCCAAGGCCAGCCGCGCCACTGAAGGTGGTGGGTGATGATGCCCCGTGCACGTCTTGCCAGCAGGGTGCCAGGTTTATGGCGGAGGAAGACTTGGTCGTAACAGGCGAGCATCAACGCGTTATGGAAAACGAAAAAAACTGTTGCTTCTTAGATGCAGCAGTTGACGTGATTTTTTTTACCATCTTGTTTGTCTTGCAAACACTTGGCGCCCCAGGACTGTCATTCCTCGTTACACGTCCGCCTGGTGTGCCACATACCCCGGATATTTGCCGGATCGGCTGGATTCTCATGAAATTGATGTTCTACCGGAGTGCTGGTAGGCTGGACATGATGACTAAATGGCGGAACATGCTGTTTGATCAGCTTTCCAAAGTCGCCCGGGCTCGTGAGCTGCCGATTCAAGTGGGAGGAATGGGGTCCGTCCATGAAGCATTGTCGGTACTTCTTGTACATTTGAAGGGGTGCCAGCCTACCTTTACACCCTACAAGTGTGTCGCACGCGCTTCGGAAAAAGAAGATTGTGAACCCCCGCATCCAATCGACCTACGTGTGCAGCACAGTTCCGTACTGGCACGCCTCATGGACAACGCCGGTTTGTTGGCCAACATGCGGGCTGTCTGCCTGGAAGGCTATATAAGCATCCACCAAGTCGCACGGTGTAAAAGCTTGGGACCGGAACCGTGCCTGAGGCAGCGTGTCTTTAAAGGCAACCCCGCATACCTGGTGTTTACCATGCTCCATGGGGAGAAGAGTATCCCCTTGGACAAGTACAGTGGGCCTCCTTTGCCCGTCGCTTTCAATGTGGAAATTAATGTGGATGAAGACGGTGCCATGTCTAAACGCACAGTGGACCTGCGCCTTGCAATTCTCATGCGAGCGTATTTTAAGCACTGGACCACATTGGTGCCTGCAAGCACTGACCCCACCAGGTGGTGCGACGAGTGGGTGGAGTATGATGACCTTTTGGAAACCGTCCAGCCACGTGGTCGTCTGAGTGATGTCGTCCAGCAGTTGACCGGCTGCATGTATGGAGCGGTGTACCGTGTGATTACGCCATGCCAGAACTAACCGAGTGCAGTGTCAATCATGCTCCACGGCTCCCCACCGGGACTCCGCGTAGTTAATTAATTTATGCCAATAAATGTGAATGGTGAGGACAACTTAATATCAACTTGTCATCGAGTATGTTTCACTTAATACAAACTAATGCACAGTCAACCTAAACTATACTAGTACGATGAAAGGCTAGACACCCCGGGCCCCACGACGGAGGGCACGGCTAGCCCGCCGGCTAGCACGGCTAGATGTAGCATGTTCCTTCCAATATGAACCTAAATCTCCTGCATCAAGTATATAGCAGTCATTCACTTTATATACATGCATGCTGTAGCGAGCAAATAAGTGGACAACTGAAAGGGGTCAACCAAGGCAATTGCAAAGCCGTAGTATGTCTGCAAGCAAGCCTGCCTTTACATAAGGAGAGTTGGGTCTTATGATACCTATCATAAGACCCAACTCTCCTTATCTAAAGGCAGGCTTGCTTGCAGACATACTACGGCTTTGCAATTAAATTGGTTGACCCCTTTCAGTTGTCCACTTATTTGCTCGCTACAGCATGCATGTATATAAAGTGAATGACTGCTATATACTTGATGCAGGAGATTTAGGTTCATATTGGAAGGAACATGCTACATCTAGCCGTGCTAGCCGGCGGGCTAGCCGTGCCCTCCGTCGTGGGGCCCGGGGTGTCTAGCCTTTCATCGTACTAGTATAGTTTACTGGTACCAGGCTTCCTAACACTCTAGCAACGATGGAAGTTTATGTTCATCATGGCACTACATCCATGTAAGTACCGTACTGTAGGTTGTCTCCACATATCGCTGATCAATTCTACTTGTGTTGGAAAGGTTTTTCCATCACATTGGTGCCCACACTTTGGTGGGTCACAGAAGGGTTAGCATGACATGCGTCCAGCCAAGGTTGTTTCACTTAGCACATTCTCCATCGCCACATCCCTTTGCGGCAAAATCGTCCACCGGCACAGCCCCTGGCGCCACAGCCACTGGCGGCTCAGCCATTTGCGCCACAGCCACTTCCGGCACAGCCACTGGCGCCACAGCCACTTGTGGCACGGCCACTTGCACCACAGCCACTTGAGATGATGCCACTGGCGCCACATCCTCGAGAGCCGCATCCACTCCCGGCACAGCCACTGGCGCCACAGCCACTTGCGCCACATCCACTTGCGGCAAAGCCTCCTGTGGCACAGCCACTTGCGGCACAGACGCTTGCTGCACAGGGTTCTCTTCCTCGTAGTTGGCCCTTCGCCAGACGTCCACGCTACGGCGGGCATTGGCAATCAACTCGCACTTGCCTTCGTGATTAAGCAAAAAGTGCCGTGCTTGACATTCCGAGGAGCAATAAGTTGCGTCCATGCAATCCCGGCATACCTTCAGATCGACGCCAGCGCCACCATTGAAACACTTGACGCAACGACCACCCTCGGACGGCTTCTCGTCATAATAGAACAAAACCCCGTCGCAGTCACCCGGAGTTCCCTGCGCGGTGACGGGGAAAGACGCCGCGACTAAGACGCCGTCGTTGTCGCGCTCCGTAAATCGCACAAACACGTCGTAGCGAGACGAAGACTGGCGAGGAATGCCTGCGAGATAAGCGGCAACGCTCGTGCCTGCAAATTCTGCCAACAGGGCGTTTGCGGAGACGAAGCGCAGGGGGACGGCAGTAAATGCCTCCGACAGGTACTCAACAGGAAAACGCGCCTCCAAAAGCAGCACCGTCTCCTCCGAAAGATTCTTCAACTTCTTCTCGGTGTTCATCTGGATCGTTACGTTGGGCACGGCCGAAATGCAGCCGCGAAATGTTTGTAGATATTCGTAAAAATCATAAATGACGACGTCTCTCGCCGCCGCCATTTCACGACGCTCCGGCAGCACAGCCGGGAATATCTCAATGGCGATTCCTTCCATCTGCTTCATAATACCACGAAACCAGCTTTTAGAGCAAAAGTTATGGATGGATTGTGAACTTCGAAGTGAGACGATGCCTGTGAATATACATGCGCACGCAGACCTCGCCACCTTGGAAATAAAACAGTCAAGACGCCAACCCATGCAATATGTATGTAGGGGGCTCCTCTTTACGTTCTGTACTTCTGTACGTACTTTACGTGTTGGGCCGGTGGTCAGCTCGTAACAAGTCAGTCAGTCTGTCTCTTGCGGAACTTCAAGTACAGAATTCGCCACCACTTTGGGCCGTATCGGTCCTTGGTAGTTACGCAACAAACATTCGAACGGTCGCCGTGGAAAGTACCTTTGTTGCGTAACTAGTTGCGTTACCGCGGGTTGGTACTGTACGCCAAGGCTCGCAGCCAAGGTGGGAATTACATGCTGTGACTTTTTCAGCAATGGCGGTATGGTAGGAACGAATAACTACGTATAAGGAATAGGATCATAGACTCACTGATGACCGTCATGATTTACTTAGCAATTAAATCGCCGTCCTTGATGAAATTTATCTAGCTAGCTCGGAGGGCCACAAGAAGCCATCGGGGGAGAAACACAGCCAGGATCTAGAATTAAGTTGTCATCGATCTGTTCGCTGGTAGGCACAGCGCCATTCGGACATCCAGAAGCTAACCCACTCTTAACCGTTTGAGGTGAGTAAGTAATTCTTCGTCCGAAATACTGACAGTCTTGCATCGACTTGAACACGCCGTACGCACGTGACATTCTCATGCATTGCCCTAGGGCCCACCGCCCATGATGCTACATGGGCCGCCCAGAGTTTCCCGCCAAGTTAGCCATGCTCGCAGTACATTCATTTTCTCCTATATACACAAGGTCAATTGTACTATTCAAACCAAATCTGGTTCAATTCTTATGAAGGGCATCGATATCAAGGAGACAACCAGCGCATGGGAGAATCCCGACCATGGTAGCTCGAGCCTGCCGATGTGTACAGGTTGCGTCACGTGCTTATGAATTAGGTATTTAAATAATGTACAGGTTGAGCGTATCATGTATGACACGGTCTGCTATTGCGTCACTTTCCTTCTTTTCACAAACTTCCGTTGTTTAAGCTAACGGTTCTCCATACATTCGTATGTTTGCATCTGTGCTGCCATTTCGATGTCAATTTCGCGCGTGTACTTGTGATGCCTGATACCGTTGGACTTGCACGTGGCCCCATCGCATGTGGCAGCGGCGTGGTCGGCTGTCCAGCGCGGCCAATTTTTTATGGTGAGCAACTGTCATCATTCTTCATCTATTGTCCATTCACGAAGCTGTAAACATGCTGTGCGTTGCAGCCACCATTGGATGTCCGCATTGTAAGTTAGTCCAGGGGCACCCAAAGGCCTTCGGGACTTGATAACGATGTTTTATCGGTTGCAATTCCCTCATGGGAACGCCTTCTTTATTTGAATATTTAACTCCGGTTTGTTTGTTTGTTCGTTTGCTTAGTACTTTACAACGGTTCTACTGACTGTGCCGTTTAATAGTTCTTTGTGTTCTGGTATAGCCCAGCCGGCAGCACTGTTGTTACCGCCAATGAAGCACAATTGTGAGCCGAAGAATTGTATTTCTTTGTTTTTAACGCTAAAGAGGCACATTGGAGAGCCAAAGAATGTACACTTTCTTTGTTTGTTTGGTAGCTAGAAAGCAGACAGGAGAGCACACACGGGAATAATTTGTTTTCTGCATTCTTGTTTTATTGAGCGTTTGTAGGTGGTGATCCCTCCAGCATTAATAATTGGAATTAAATGTAGCAGTTTGGAAAGTGTATTTTGTTCTTCCAGCTTCTATGCATATTTTTGGAGCCCTGCTTTTAGCTACAAATCATACGAACTCCTTTGCCGTTGGGAGGCTCTTCTGTGAAATCCAGAAGCCTTGGTTGACATGCGTGGCATGGATAGATTTTTTCTTTCTTTCTTGCCTTAGTAGCGTCTTTTTGCTGATAATCACAGGATTTTTTCACCCACACACCCCACACCCCCCCACACCAAACGACTCCTTTCTCTGTCAACTTTAGTTATGATGCCTTCTACCTCGTTAGATTTTATTCGTACCCTGTACGGGGCATATATTCAGTTGATTGGCCTAACTTTTCCTTCGCATGGATCTGGCGTCAATCTTTCTTCTTTCTTTCTCAGAGTGCCGTATTCACCATAGTGAGATTGCAAGAAAGTAGATCGTAAAGCATCCTGGCATCTTGGAGAAACTTTACAGCTCCCACTTGTTTTTTCGGCAGTTTGCAACGCAACGCTCTTCTCTAGGGATTCCTGGGGTTTCGCTGTTCTCCACATCTTGTGAGGTACATGGGGACGAGTTAGGTGAGAATACCAGTCCCATTCTCTCTCTCTCTCTCTCTCTCTCTCTCTCTCTCTCTCTCTCTCTCTCTCTCTCTCTCTCTCTCTCTCTCTCTCTCTCTCTCTCTCTCTGCCCACTATCTCACTTTCTCGGTCCTAAAATCAAGCCATTACTTACAAACAGCCACGCGACTGCTGTGCTCTCACGACGTCTCATTACACACAGCTGATTTCGGGTATTCATCTCACTTAAGATCTTTGTGTGTTCCCTTTGCTGCTTTGCCGGATAACGCATGTATCCCTTGCATGCAGGCGATCTACCTAACACAACCATGGCGGACACATTGGCCAGCATGGCGGGGAGGGCACCTGCGGACACAGATTTTGTAGGCTCTGAGCCCTCGTCACATCGCTGTAGCACTGGACATTGTCATGCGATAAATTTCTAGAGAGTCCACATTTTTTTCAGCAATGATCGCTGGGACAGCCCTACGACGGATGTTATACTGCATTTGTGAGATGCTTGCGGTTGTACATCTTGCACGCCACCCTCGGACTGTGATTGAGTGCACTCTTCATTCATGTGTTTTGTCAGTAAAGTTTGTCATGCTAATGTAATGCAGAAAACCGCAATTCAGGCAGCAAGGCAGCAGCCATATTGATTTTAATGAAGTAAGTTTACCTGTGCGTGGTGTTGATTTGTCAGTTTGCTATGCCTTTGTTTATCATGTTGACATTTTGTCATGTTGACATTTGTTGACATTTTGTTGACATTTTTCTTGCGTTTGGCCTGCGTTTGTAAACGTCTTGACATTTGTTGACAAATCACCTTGGCTTGTCAGTGTTTTGACATTTGTTGACATGCTCATAAAGTTGACATGTCAACGATTGTCAACGTTTTGTCAACATTGTCAACATTCTGTCAAGTTTTGTCAAGCTGTTGACATTTTTTTGTCTAGTTTTGTCTAGTTTTGTCACACTTTGTCAACAATTTGTCAACAATTTGTCACACTTTGTCAACAAGTTGACAATTGTTGACAAAAATTTGTCACACTTTGTCAACACCCGGCTCCTAGTGTCGTCACGCCGATGGGAACGAGGAACAACGCAAAGGATATAGCTTGGTCATGGGGGATGACCAGCTATCTTGGCAACTTAGCACGAACCGTGGTGGGTGCCCGGCCACATTGGACGTGGAAGTGACCACCGTGGTCGTGACTTGGTGCACGGGTTAAGGGGACGCGGCGCGCCGAATTTTTTCCGCGCCAAAAAATTCGCGGTACCAGCCGTACCGTGAAAAGTGGGTGCACGGTGCGCGCACCCCTTGCGGAAGTGGCCATGGCGACTGCGTTTAGGCGAAACTAGCAATGTAAGGCTAGAGAAATGCCAAAAAAATGCTCGAATGTTGAAGACGATGATTTAATGATGTTGGTTTGTGGCGGCAAGTAGCTGATTTACAATATCGCTGCTTTCTTTTTCTGCCATCGGCATGGGGGGTAAACTGCATTTTTTCGTCGCGTGGAATAAAATAGAATTCGTGATAGCGGCAGTAAATTCGCAGTTTTGGGGGGCTTTTTGACCGCGAAGGATGAATTCGTATCGGTAGCATTGAATTCCAAACCGAACTGGTGCTTTTTGCTACATTTTCGGCCGTTCTCGGTAAGTAATTCTTCAGGCCTCTGCAGTGCATGTCGGAACCTTCCATGGAAGAACGGCCGTTGTTGCGCGCCTGGGTAAGGGATCTGCGAGGGCAAGGTATAGATTTGTCGCGAATGTTCTGTGCTATCAGTTCTTTCTTCTATTAGCTCATCGTTCGAAGTTTTTTTCGTTCTTTTTGGGCAGTTTCCGCCAGCTAGCTCGCCGTTGCTTGCCGTGGTGTTGTCGATTACCTGGCTACTTTAGATTGTTTTCATTGATGTCGTGGTCAAGGCCGCTTCAGTCGAAGCCTATTGCTTCTCGGGATTCATGAAACGTGTTCTGGCAAGGATGTTGTGCGTATGGAAGCTTCTAGTTGTGTGAGAGTGACGCACCCTCTCTTCGCAGCGGCATCACAGCGCTCATGCGCTGGAGGCCCGCCAATGGTTTCTTTCCATTCTATCGTGCAGGGGAGGAAGTGTTTTATTGACGATCATGTCGGAGATATTGCATTTGTGTGACTGCATGTAGATAGCTGCCACCATTGGTTTATTTGAGCTTTCCCTTGATATGATGATGTGAAAAGACTGCAATGTGCTGAGCCAACCATGGTTGACATGGTTGACTGCATGCAAGCTTTGTATGCCATGATCTCCTTGGTTCCTTGCCCTCCATCTTTCCAGTTTGCTGCCCATCTCAGGTAGGGCAGTTAAGGAGTCGCTGCAGTGTTGATTAGATTGGTTGGCATAAACCTTAACACTCTAACCTGGGAGAAACATAGAAAATGCTGATTAGGCATTTTAGTGCCATCATCATTATTGCTATTCACATGCTTATAAGTCTGGCCATGCTCGAGGGACGGTGAAGGGGTATGAGGTGTGTGGCCACCCATTTGTATTTCATAACATATTCAGCATGTATTTGATGCATGTTGGATGGCATGCAAAGTGTAATTGTGTTTACTTGGTTACTGAGTGGTCCTTAGCGCCTTGTCAGGTGGTCGTCTAGGAAACCCATCAGTGCGTGCCACAGTGACCCCCGACCTTGAGCATGTGTCGTCATCAGTGAGCAAGAGTTAGAGGTGCTTTTGGTCATAGATTTGCTGAGTTCTTGGCGTGAAGTTTACAAGGTAACCTTGGGTTGAGTATAGTGTATGCTCTCTTGGCATGTATGCCTAGCGATCGTGTTGCTATGCTTGCGCTTGCAAGGTTGGCCATGCCGAGGGCAGGTGAGGGCAGATGAGGTGCCTAGGCGTTTGCTTATGTTTTGTGATCGAGTAGGGCATGCTTTCAGGCTTTTTGGATGGAAAACATCATGCCTAAGTGGCCTTGTACAAAGAAAAACCCTCTTTAGCGGTCGTGAGAGTGGCATCTGCCAAACGCAATAACTTGAGCTAGGGTTGTCCGATTGACCTCAAACTTGGACCGTGGCTGGGAGCACCCGTGCCGAAATTTAATAGAGCTTTTTGGCTTGATCTGACAAGTTTATGAATTGTTTTATTTTTTTAAGTGAAAAAAATCGCGTTTTTGGCGCCACGGGCTATTTTTTGAACGGCGGTGTCCGTATGCCCCATGTAAGTTGCTGTTTGCGATGTGCCTGGAAGCAACTACGCGGCTTGTGCCTTTTGGGTCAACCTGTTTTGTGGATTGGCTGGGGCATAACCAGCCCTAGTTAGCGTCTTTTGCTATTTATAGCGCATTATTGGCGTATATATGGGGGTAGTACCCCCAAAAAGTGCATGGACAACTCACTAGAGATGTTATTTAGTGCCCCCAATCATAACTTAGCATTGTGCAAATGAATTTCAAGTGATATTAGCATATGTCAATTTTAAGGGTTTTGAGGTGCCACATCCCCTTAAAAGGTTGCTGCCTGCAACTTTGGCTCATCCCGTTGTGTGTGAAAGACCAGGAGCTCACGCTCTGGGCATCGTTCTTAACTCGTACTATTGCACTTTCCTGCTGCAAGTTTTCATGTCGGCCGACGCTCGGGCAAACACGCCTGAGTCGCATTCTTCCAGTCGCCAAGATACGTCGGTGCCGCCGGCGCGCGAGAGCTCGTTCTATCCTTACACGCATCAGTCAAACGCATCTACCTTTGTGCAGGCTGCGTACGTAGCGCGAGGCCTTGCTGAAGGCGGGTGGGTTGCGGTGTTCGGCAACGCAGCTGGGCCGTCAGCTAACGACCCAGTGGTGATGAGGATAAGGGCGACGACGTCGCCAGGCGAAACGGGCAGAGTTGCCACGGAGCGTCTCGTCAGTATTAGGGACGAGATTGCATCTTTGATCTACAGTTTGGAGGTCGCGTACCAAGGGGGTCACGTGACGATACAAGCGCTGGACTTGGCGAGGGAGACGCTGAGTCAGTTAACCGCCATCTGTTTGGGTGGTGCGAGACTGTATAATCATTGGGTGGCCACAAGCTCATTGGGGGAAGGCACGGACGCATCGCACATCATACGGGACGCGCAGACGCGCGAGGAGGACAACCCGTGGTCCTCAGCAGAGGTTGTCGCACAAACGTGCGAGCACCTGGTCAACATCCTGATCCAGGAATCGCGCGGACACGCCGATCATTGGGTCATCACCACCAGGCCGCCCGGCATTTGGTCCTTGTTGGACACGCCCCGCGTACAAAGGGCGCCAGGTGCGACAGGGCCTACCGTGACCGTCATCACAGGTCGTGAGGTTTCAGCCGAGGATTTCCACGATCAGTTCGTGGACAGGCCTGCGGGCATCATCGCCAGGTCGTCGCAACAAATCGACGAGGGCGACGGGACGCAGGAGGGATACTCCGCTCGGCGACGGGCAGAGTTGCATAATATTCCGGCGGAGCCGGATCACGATTTCGGTGAGATAGGTCGGGGGTCGCGCAACGACCGACGGCCGGGGTGGTGGGAGCCGGTGGGTCAGAAACCTGGAGTGGTATCGCCGGGGCAGCGCGCCCAGAGTACCGGTGGAGCTGTCGGCTGACGGTAGGCCGGTAAGCCGAGTGTTTGGTCCTTATAACGCTGAGGAGGTCCGAGCGGTTCCCCGAGTGGGAACACCGGTGGCGCTAACTGCGCAAGAGCGTGAGGCAGAAGCAGAGTCTGGAGAGCAGCCGACGGCCTCTTCAGGCAACGCCAGCGCTTGAGTTTGTTCTTCTTTCCCCTTGCATGATCGCCTGTATTGTTGTGTCGCCACTCTGTATATAGTGCCTCGTGGCAAACCGGGCGACGGCGACAAGGGCGAGGCGGAGGCGCCGGCTGGGGAAAGCCAGGAGCCTAGCAAGGACAAGGAGCAGTTGGTGGGGGAGGCTATCCCTACCAGCGACGGCGATGGGGGAAAGCGGCCAGGGAGCAAGAGACGGCATGAGGACTCGGTGGAGGAAGCGAGGAAGGTGCGGGCGACATGGCCATCTGACGCGATGACGATGGCAAACGGGCAACCAGCCGTGGAGAAGCGTAAGAGGGATGCCTCCGCTGACGGCAATGGTAAGAGGCTCCATGTTGATGTGCCCTCCCCTACGCCTCCTGGCCCTAGTGGTGCTGTTGTTGTGACACCCGCTGTGGGGGAGCAGTTAACGTTCTTAGCAAACGCAATGTGAAGGATATGGTTGCAATGCAGCAATGTGTGAATATGGTTGGAAACGGAGCTTTGTTAAAATTGGATAATGTTACAGCGCTCACACACTTGAGGCTTGTACACGCGCTTGCCAAGTCAAGGCAAAACACGTGAGGCGGGCTCGCAAGAGATGCCCAATTGGCACTGGTCTATTGTTTATATACTTGTGCACTGTGCTTGCTAGTCCTGAGCAGCCTAGGAGGCCTGCTCAGTAATAACACCCCCGGTACAGTATTCACTACCTGTACAGCGCCCAGTTCCTATACAGTAGGTCTGCCATACAGGCACAGTGACCACAGAGTACAGTCACCACAGTGATTATTGCATCTGCACCTAGAAGTCCAGGACTAAGCCTGCGGTACCAACAGACCACAGGTTAAGGTTCCTATTTCCTGCGTACGACGTATTAATCCAATACCGTCGTAGGTACAGCACCTAATTCCTGTCAGCCCAGGAATTACTGTCGACCCCATATGTCGTCGGCAAATATTCACGTCCGACTTAGAAGAACAGCCGGCTCGCGCTCGCGCGCGACCGGGAAGTCGGAACGCCATAACTTTCTTGATACTTGTCGGAATGAACTCGTTCCGGTGCCGCTGGAATCGCAGAGATATGCCGAATCAGGATCACGCCAATGCGCTTGGCGTTAACTCCAATCCTTTCTTTTCTTGAGCTGTAGCAGCTCACACAAGTCTACATACAAACACACACAATGGGTACTGGATATCCTCCCCGACTACAAGTCACAACCCGCTGGGCATGACAGTCAGCTTGGATTCCTTATTATATGTACATAGCACCCATACTGGCTCAGGAGCACAAACAAATTACAATGAGTCCCTATCCCTTCACGGGAGGCTCGTTGTGTTACCCATGTACAAGAGGTTGGCCAACTGTGGCAGCCCATAGGTGTTCAGCTAAGAACTTGAGAAGTATGTACAACCTTCAGGACCTTAGGCGAAACCCCACAGATCACCCACAACAGCTCATCAGAAAACATTGCTGACCCCCAGACGGGAGTCGGCGCCGGTCTGCTGCCCCTTATCGAACCAGACACAACATCTACGCGAAGCACATGCAAAACACAAGCTCCCATACTCGTTCCAACCGTGGAAAATCAGGGGACCTGTCGCCACCTCACCAGCATGGTGGATGGGTCAGCCAGTCCGTGAAACTCCGCCTTAAGACGGCACCAGGGAATCGAACCCCGCCCACAAACCACAGATCTGGGGAAACCTCAGACTGAGATGAAAACCCCAGATAGACATCTCTCCATCAGAGACAATGTCAGACATTCCCACACCAGAGACATGTCTCACCCCTCAAGGTGTGCTCAGGATTATGTACAATCAAGCTCCCAGCCTGATATCCAGAGACTTAAGCACCCAGCTCTCAGCTTTTAGACAGATAGACCGACTTGACAGTCAGCATTCATGAGCTTCCTCAGTACATTGTACTGGGCTGGGGCCTTGTGTGGCAGCTTTGTCAATGCATCAGCAGGGTTCTCCTCGCCAGGGATATGCTTCAAGTCAACCAAACTGGCCAACTCCTTCAGCAACAAATAATCCAGGTCCCGGCTTCTGGCCAGCTGCTTGTGAACAAACTGGACCATACCCATGCTGTCTGTTAGCAACAACGTCTCCATCTGCAAGGTCCAAGGGGTAACTGAAGCCAGCTCCAGCATTAACTCCTTTATGTACAGGCTGGACTGGATCCCCTCGCATATGGCCCTGCATTCTGCCACATCTGAACTGATACAGACCCTCTTCTGCAGTCTGCTGTACCAGCTGAACAAACTTGCCCTGCTCTGATAAAAAGCAAACAGAGCAGCAGATCTCCCCCTGACCTTGGTAACCTGGCGAGCATCCATGGAACTGTCAACAAAGATCTCCAAGGTGATAGGCTGGGCAAAGTCAATCCCAGACAAAATCAGATCAGGGGTACTCTCCACCAACCGGGCTATGACTCGAGGCTTCTCATCCTCAAGCACCTCATCAGGCATTCTGCTATGGACCATCAAAGACGGACCACAGATGCTGGCAAACCAGGCCCACATGCCTCTCAACTCAGGTCCTGCAGCCTGGGTGATCTTCTCTGGCAAGGCCTTCACAATGGTCTGTTTATAATCTCCTCCAGCCTGAAGCCTGATACTCCACTCCCCGTCCCTCCTGAACAGGGTAGCCTGCATTCCACAGAACACTACAGGCTTGTTGGGCTCCTGCCACAGCTCCTTGCCCAGTGAAAACTTGCCACTGATGACAGGAATAAACTTCTTCAGCCAGGTCGTGGGGGCTAGCAAATGCAGATCATCTCCATGCAAACTAGCATACACTGGCAGACCCTCCCATTGGGCCAGCAGCAAACAGGGATCAACTGAAGACACTCTCAAGCCACACTCACTGATCAGAGCTTCCTGCAGCGTGAGTCTCCAGATGATTGGGCTCGACCTGAGTCCTTCCAGGCCCTTCAGAATAACCAGGAATTGTTGATGCAGCTCCAGCTTCCAGATGGCAGGCACCTCAACACAGTAAGGCTCATCCTGCTTCCACACCCTCCTGGCCACTTCTGGATCAGATTTTAAAAATGCCCTCTTGAAGTCCAGCAGCACTGATGACATAGCTGCTCCCCTGTTCAGCAACCCCACGTAGAGACATAGCAAAATTCTCCATGTGTCGTGTAGCATCCCTGGCGTGTATAGCTCCTCTCCTGGCAGACTCCCCGTGCCGTGATACTCATTCAGGACAGGCCTGACATGGGGCACTGATACCTCATCCACAACCTTCCTCTTCAGCACAAATCTCAAAGCAAGCTTCCTTGATGCTGGGGGACGTCTGTCTGTTGGTGCAGCACACTCAAACTGCAACCACTCCTCCAATGCCTTGGAGAAGGCGAGCTTCCAAGCCTCAAACAAAGTAGGCGAGCTCATCTCTTGGACCAGCTGGTCATATGTCAAAGGAGAGTGTGCAGCAAGGCTCCTGTGAGTTATGCCAATACTGCTGGGGTGCAACACAGCTGGAATCACCAAACTGGCCGCTGGGGGCACCTCCCCTTCATCCCATTTTACACCCTTGACCGGCTTGGCCCTGCACCTGACTGGAAATGTTGTCCTGAAATTTTCTAGGGGAATCATCCCCCAGCCATCTCTTCTCAGAGCTGTAGCTCTGATAGAAATCCCAGGATTGCCCAGAAAATTCTGACCCAAAATCACAGGGCCATCATAGTCCTCTAGGACAAGGAAGGTCACATCCACACCCATGACAGGGGCAGTAACCTCTCCCAACACCCTTAGATGCGTCCTACCACTGAAATCAGACACCCAGGGGCAACTTGGTTCTCCGACCAGCAGTTCTCCTGTATGCTGAGGTCCCATGACAGAAACCTGTGCATTGGTATCTATCTCCATGGCAGCTACCTCAGGTTCATCCAACTGGACAAGCTTGGACACCTTAGGCTCCTTCTTGGCTCTTTGCAAAGCCTGTACAATATCTGATAGACGCACACCCCTAGGCCTGGTGTCGGGCCGTTCCGGAGGTGCAGCCTGTCCGCCTGCTTGCCCAACCACCGTATGTGAAGGTACCCCAGGGGCCGGGCCAGGGTCACCCTGAGGGCTCGATACAGCTGTAGCACCCTGATCAGGAAGCTCCACGTCACCCCCGCCTTGTACACCAGCGGGCACCTGGAAGAGGTCTCCTTGATTACCTCCCCGGGGACGGATCTTTGACCAGGACAGACGGTGCACTGCTTGGGAGCCATCAATGGCCACCCAGCACTTATGGCCAGCGGCTTCTACTCGGGTCACCACCCCATCATGCCAGCTGCCACGTTTCCCTGGAAAGCTTGGTTCCTTCCACACAACAACCTGTTGTCCAACGTTAGGTTCTAGGACACTCCAGCCCTTGTCTTTCTGCCTCAGCTTGAGGAACTTGGCCTCTAGCTTCTCCTTCCATGCCTGCTCAGCATCAGCTGGCAGCATCCTGGTATGCAGCATAAGAGGATTGATGGCAATGTCACCAAAGAACATGGGAGTCCTCAGGTTCAGCCTGTCCTCCACAGAACGTAGCCATGCAGATGTCACAATGGCAGATGACGTCCTTGGAATCCTCTCCACCAGCAGCACAGTCTTGATCTCTTGGATGGCTCTCTCCACCACCCCTTGCTGGCCGTGGCTCTCCCTGGGTGTAATCAGCAACTCTGGAAACTCTGGCAGGTTCTCACAGCACTCAAACTGAATGTCACACTGCAACAACTCCAACCCAGGGTACCTGCTCCTTGTCAACTTCAGAGCAGCAATCAATGTAGGCTTCTCCATGTCAGGCAGGATCTCTAGGGTCTTGTACTTGGTATATCTGTCCACTGCCACCAGCAGCTTCAAACCCCTGATTCTCTGAATATCTACCTGCACATGGCCTGGCTGCAAAATAGGAGTCCTGGCATGAGACTGCTTGGGCTTTCTAGCAACTAGCCTGCACTTGCAAGCTTGAGCAACCTGTTGGCAGATGGAGTACAACTCACTTCCTCCCAGCCGTCTAGCAACTTGCAAAGACTGAGCTGCATGGCCAAACATGGTATGCAACCTTGAGGCAATGTCATACAAGAGAGAAAACCTTTTATTGTCATTATTAGCACTCAAGGTATGTACAGATCCCTTATGTACAGGAGGCACCAGGGTCGTGCCTGTCAGACTGTCTCCAGCCCTATCCTCATCCTGACCATCCTGTGCCAGTCCTGCACGGTCAGAATGCTTCTGAGATCCACCTGGGTCCACATCACCAGGTCCTACCTCAGGCTCAGCACCGCCATGGCGGGCACGTTGGCGAGTAACCACTGCAGCTACAGCTGGCATACTCTCTGTGGTAACCAAGCTTGCCCCATCGTGTCCAATAGGCTCTTTCACTAGAGCATGGGGCTGCCCCTCACTGCGTCACTAGCAGCTTCATTACACACCCCTGGGGGCACCCTCCAGGGTTCAGGGATGTGTGCAGGCTCAAGTCAATGATCAGCAGCCTTGCCCTTGCCCTTGTCCTGGGATGGACCAGCCTTGTCCTTGCTGCCACCCTGAGCTGGCTTGCTCTGACCTTCCTGCCTCAGGTACGAGGGACACTCATTCCTGAAGTGACCCTTCCCCTGGCAGAAATAACATTCCACCTGACTGATGTCCCGTGAGGTCCCACTGCTGGGCCCAGCCTTGGGAGGACCACCCACCCTCTTGAAGTCAAACTGGGACTGTGGATGTCCCGACTTCGGCGGGGTCCCCCGTCCAGCCCTTCTGTCACGCCCCCTCCTGGACCTTCCTCGACCCCTTGAAGAGGTCTCAGGCCCTCTCGAGGGCGCTGGGCCCCCGTGGCCCGATCCCCTCATGGACTTAACCGTGGGTTCAGTGGCCTCCTCATCACCTGACGAGGGCGCTTACCACCCACGTACTTGCCGCTGAAACACTCATACAACTGGTCCGTCATGGCTGCCCAGCCATGGACCTGTCGCATGTGGATGGTCACATTATCCATGGTGACCGGATCCAGCTGCAGCGACTTGAGAAAGTCGCCCATGGCCATCCGATCTGCGACGAAGAAGCCCTTGGCCATGGCGTCCTCCCTCAGCTTGACGAAGTCTTCAAAGGCGTGGACCACTAGCTGCCCCTTGATGGGCTTGTAGTCCAGGTATTCTTGCTTCAGGTGGGACCCATCTATGGTCCTCTTGTCACTCAGGAACACCTGAGTCGCGTCATAAACGCCGCCCAGGTGTCCCCCGCCGCGTGTCGCTCCCGAACAAACTTGAACAGCCGCCTCGCCGACTGCCTTATGTAGGCACTAGACGCCAGGATGCGAAGCTTGTCACCGTGTATATCTCCGTGTACAAGTTCATGTCCTCTAACATCCTCTCAGCATCCCGGGGCTGCCAATTGTCCTTGATGGACTGAAACTGGCCTAGCACCGCGTACCCCTCAGCCACGGTTGGTCGCTTAGGCGCCGCTTGATCTGCGGCTGGCGCGTTCTGACCGCCCTGCGATCCTTGGCTCTGATTATCTGGCACCTCAGCCTGGTCTCCCAGCGCCTGGCCGTCCCCGCGTCCATCGCGTCCACCGCGTCCATCGCGTCCATCTCGTCCATCCAGCCCAGCGCCGCGCCGCGCAAAGCCCATAAAGCCCGCTTGTTGGTTGATAGCTCCATCATCCATGATGGCCTCTGTTCAGATCTGCTACAGCCAGCCAAGTGGCCAAGCAGCAATTAAAGCAATATAAGCTACTGAACAAGAAAGGAAAGTGCCAAGTGTTACCACTCAGGCAAGACCACCACGGCTGGCCCCAGGCGCGTCCTGGTTCTCCTTGTCGCTGTCGTCGTCGCTGTCGCTCACCACAATCAGCTCTGGCACCCTGCTACCCGCTGCGCCGTCGTCGACCCGCTGTCGGCCCGCGATGACTGAATCGTCACCGTTGGTATAGTAGACAGGTGACAACCCGTCGTTGGCACCCCGCGGATTGTATCTTGGCACCTCGTGGTCGCCAAGTGCCTCGTCGCCTAGCCCAGCGACGCCCCCTGCTCCCACCTCAAGGTCACTATCGTACCAAGAGGTGCAAACTCTTCCCAACGCGTCACACGAACGCGAAGGGGGGGGCAGTTCCTGAAAAGGAACCTTGCTCGCTCCGGAAACCTGCCGACTCTTGCCGCGCGCTGTCCTCCGGTGATGGCTTCCGCTGTCGCCCCGACCTCTGCAAGCCGCCTGTATGCTCCGCTCCGCGTCGTTCACGCCTAACTGGTCCCGCTGCAACACCCTCGTCGCCGATACGCCTGCGAAAGTACGTGGTACACCCGCCCGCTGCTGTCGGCACAAACTCGTGTCGCCCTGCGCCAGCTGCCTCCGCAACCTCGCCTCGCCTTGCCGCCAACTCCGTCCGCACTCGCTCAGCTACTGCTGTAATCACCGTCTGGATGCCGACCAAACCGTGAAGCTCCTGCTCGAGGTCGTCGATGCTCCGGTGCTCCGGAATGACGATGGTTTGTACGTGCCGCAGAATTCGCTCCCAATCTTCGACCTGGTCGTCGACGAATTGCACGAAGCTGCGATTAACAGGCGGACGATCTGCAAGCAATAAAGATAGATCCCGAACGACACGACGCAATTCAGGCGAAATCGAACCCCCAGCAGACTGCCGAAACCGGAAATCCTGCTGCCGTTGTTCTTCCTGCACCATTCACCACCGGACGAGCTCCTCGCGTCGTCAACGCTGCACACCGCAACCGGCAACGACCCTCCTGGCCGTTCCGCTGAGACTGGTTGTAATTTGAGTTAACGTTCTTAGCAAACGCAATGTGAAGGATATGGTTGCAATGCAGCAATGTGTGAATATGGTTGGAAACGGAGCTTTGTTAAAATTGGATAATGTTACAGCGCTCACACACTTGAGGCTTGTACACGCGCTTGCCAAGTCAAGGCACAACACGTGAGGCGGGCTCGCAAGAGATGCCCAATTGGCACTGGCCTATTGTTTATATACTTGTGCACTGTGCTTGCTAGTCCTGAGCAGCCTAGGAGGCCTGCTCAGTAATAACACCCCCGGTACAGTATTCACTACCTGTACAGCGCCCAGTTCCTATACAGTAGGTCTGCCATACAGGCACAGTGACCACAGAGTACAGTCACCACAGTGATTATTGCATCTGCACCTAGAAGTCCAGGACTAAGCCTGCGGTACCAACAGACCACAGGTTAAGGTTCCTATTTCCTGCGTACGACGTATTAATCCAATACCGTCGTAGGTACAGCACCTAATTCCTGTCAGCCCAGGAATTACTGTCGACCCCATATGTCGTCGGCAAATATTCACGTCCGACTTAGAAGAACAGCCGGCTCGCGCTCGCGCGCGACCGGGAAGTCGGAACGCCATAACTTTCTTGATACTTGTCGGAATGAACTCGTTCCGGTGCCGCTGGAATCGCAGAGAAATGCCGAATCACGATCACGCCAATGCGCTTGGCGTTAACTGGAGCCAGTGAAGGCAGTGCCAGGGTCGAGGCCTCACATGAGTGCAGTCACTGTCATGAACGGGCAGAAGCCTCTTAACCCACCACTAGCACAGGAAGCATTGGACAAGTGGCTAGAGGACATGGAGTTGGTTGTGCTCTCCGTGGACCCCACTGTCAACCTAGTGCAGGTGTTCCACTCGTCCACATGCAACAGGGATTCCTCAGAGCGTGTCAGGGAGAAGGCTAGGACGGCTGTCAAGGATAAGCTACACATCACCTAAAAACGGCCTTTTTTGTTACATGGGGTCATATCTCCCACACATATAGTCAGATCGGGGTGCCTTTCTGGACTTAAGGTCCCCCTAGGACCCTGTTCACATCACATTAATTGGGGGGCCAACTGACCTATTTTTAGCATCAAACCGTGACGTGGAAAAGTGCAAAAAACGATGTTTTCCAGGCATAAGGAGGCATAGCAGCCACACACAAGTAGTAAATGTAGTCCAATTCAGCTGGAAATGGTCATGCTTATTAATTTATATCCAAAGACAAAAACCGCCCTTAAGTATGCAATGTAGGACCAAACTATGTGCTATAATTCTGGCATACATGAGCCAAAACACCGTTTTAGTGCATTATTTTCAAACTTATGAAGCCCCTGCCAGCACATATGCGGCCCAACCATGCCAGAATTCGTCACATTAATAGCACAATACTTGAATTTACACTAGAACACAAGTTGGACATATTAGGACCACTGCCGGCCCACTAAAAGTGACGGATGCAAGCAGAAATAGAGCGATTTTTGCAAAAATACTCCATATTCTGCGCCATTGTCTTGGAAAACTTTGCATTCTTCACTCAATTATCGTCATGGCTGTCATGGGATTCATATACATGCCACTGGGGCTGGATACATTAGCCAACACAGACTAAAAAAGCGATCATCAAGGGATAAAATCACCATCAATCACAGTAGATGCTGGCATTCGGAACAAGCACCATAGTGCCTACAAGCCTCAAGAAGGGGAGCTTGGCTGACCAGTCGTGCCTGTCGGCTGACCAGTCTCTTTTCTAAACGGGCCCCGCTCGGCAGCACACACAATCTCCTTTGCAGTACTTGGCCCACTCTGCTGGGCACCCCTGCTGTGCGTGTCTTATAGCAGCTAATCCAAATATATATCTGCCAGGTGCCTCTCTGCTACATGGAAATACAAAGCGCAATCAAGGACAGCAGTGGCTTGGGCTGCTATTCAATTGAGCTCAGCACCTAGCTGCTGTACAACATAATTCTGCATCAGTGCCTGTCCTAATTGCGCCCCCCCGCCCCCTTGCCATCATCGTCATGCTCATCATAGTCTTTGGAACGTGCACTGAACTCCAACCCTTGGACAGTCCATAGGTCATTAAGAATCTGTGCATGTAATGCTAGCTCTTCTCAGTTGAACTCATCTACCACCCTCTCATGGTCGTGTCATCTCTCATGTAATCCACCTAGGTTTATCGTGGCCACTGATCTTTCAGCCCCTCCTGACATCAAAATCTGGGCAAACACACTGTTGACATCGCCCTTCCGTTTTAGCCTGCATGGCTCCTCATGTTTACCCTTATCTCATCCCTCAACACACCTATAACTGTCTATTCATCCCCCTTGCATAGGCGGTGCATAACTGCGGCATGATGGGGGCTTGCCAAAAATAGGTGTAAAATGCATGGGATGGCACGGGGAGGCTCACACTCATCGGTTTACAATCACACTCATGTGCTAACAGTGTCCCTCTCTGCTTTTGACACTGCATGCACATGCATTTCCTACCGGCTATATCAAGCCTTTAGTGTGGTTTGGTGCATCAAGAGAAATGGCAGGTCAGCTGAGTGCATCAGACCACATTTGTGTGAAGTGTACGCTTGCAACGCTGTTTGCCCACCGCATGGAGCTCCCCTTTCGGACAGTGGCGCAAGTAGCACTTACACCTTACTCCCAGCCGCTCACCCTGCCCATGCTAGCAACAAGAACAAATGCATGGTCCCCATCCCAACGTAAGGTGCATCACATGGATGGCCCTGCCATCACCTAGCAGTGTGCCACCCCTCTCCACCTCAACCTACTCTGAAATGCCAGGGCCCCAACAAACCTTTCAAGACATGGCACTCCTCAAAGAAGGCAACCCCTCAAAGAAGGCGAGGCAGTTTAGGTCTAGGGGGGCTTTGGGTAAGTTAAAAGATGATAGAGTTCACTAACACAGGCCACGGCAACGACAACCTGCCTCACCCGCTGCATCCATACATCACAAGCCATAAACTGCACAGCCTCGCATGATTGCCTAAGGGTCACGTGATCCAAGGTGCCCTTCAGGCTCACCCCACTGACCCCAGCACACCGGCCCATCCTCACCACCCCACTGGTCATAGTCATCTACAGTGGCATCAAACTCCTCTAGGACAGAGTGCAGTAAAGGCAACATAGACGTCCTGACACAATTGAATAAGAACGTGGCTGCTACCTACTGCCCTTAATAAAAAATGTCCATGGCTTGCACAAATACGCATTCAATTCTTCAAGCAAGCATGCTAACACCTTCACAGCACATCCCAAGGTTTATATCCATCGAGCTTTGTCAACAAGCATGACTTCCTGATGCAAACTTAGCTGTCAAGCTAGGAGGAGGAAAGCTAGGTAAAGAGGTGAGATAGACCCCCCCACAGCACCTTCCTGCACCAAAACCATGACAATATCATCCAGAGCTTGCTAAATACGTACAGCTAGCCGGTAGCGGGCGACCTTGCAGTCCAGGTTCAGCGCGAACATCTCGTGTCAGCACCCGGCGGAGATGGCGGACGCGAACCCACAATGCTATAAAAGCGAGTCATAAGACTATTTCGGGGAGCGGTGAACGGCTTGGAACACCGAAGGTATGCCGCGACAAAAGCCTGAAGTTTTTCTCGGAAATACACGCCTGGATGTGGATTAGGGCACCGTTGTCGTGCTTGTGCTTGCGTTGCGAGCAGGCAACCAGTGTTTCTTGCAGTGTCGAGCAGTAACAGATGGTAGCGCGAGAGCAATATGTGACTTTTAAATCATGGCTACACAGCTTACACCTCCGCAGGCATGTTGGAACAAGCCCCGCCATGCCGTGAGCCGAAAAAAAGGAAGAAACGCATCAAGCAAGGACGGTCGTAAACGTCACTGAAAACAGCAAAATCTGACCTGCCGGCAGGTAATGCGACAGCCTGGAAAATGTGATTCGTTTCTCGAAAAACTGATTAGCGCTCGTGAAAGTAGACTTGAAGCCCATTCGGATTCCACCTTTTGGGAATTGTGAGCTTCCAACAAAAAAGTTTCCCCCACAATTAATAAACATGCATTTTCGCTGCCAATTCCAGATCTGGCCGACACAAAAAATCAGCGTCTCAGTTTGCGAATTATTTTGACGCATGAACATACGCGAATAATATCTACCATGCATCATCGCAAAGCAGGAGAGTTTACGCGTCGTTTGCATCCATCGCAGCGACTTAACATGCATAATTGACTTTTGACTGATATTCCGGCGGACATAGGGTCGACAGCCATGCGAGGTGGAATTTTTCTGGTCCCGTCGTCCTCAACGCGACGCGTTCGCGCCAAAATTCCCAGGATCTCATGTAACCGGACGGACCGATTTTAGGTGATGTGAACCTGGGCACAGTTCCTGGATGGGTTGAGGGAAGAGTTCTCTGACAAGGTTCTCAACCTCACCAACTACTACAACTAGCACCAGTATGACACGGTGTCATACTGGTCCTTTGTTGAGATAGTGGGCCCTGTGGCAGAGGAATGGGCTACTAGGCTCAACCGTATCAGGGACAAGGGGGCCAAGTATGGCTTCCTGGTCACAGATAGGGCCTTAGCAGACTATTTCCTGGACCGTATGGGTCTGAGTGTGGATGGTAGGAACAGTGCCCGCATGTTTCTTAACCAGACTGATGGTTCCTTGCGTGCTCTGGAGCTTGTAATCCTCAGCATCAGGAAGCCAGACCCTGCCTGCAAAGCCATCCAGTCCCATGGCAGCAATGCCACCTCCGTTATGCAGGGCCAAGGCGATGTCCCCGGGTACCCAGCCCGTGAAGGGGCAAGGCCTAACAAGCGTAGTAGGCGCTTCAGGCGCCAGAGGCAGGGGGCTCAGGGTGGCAAGGGTGCAGGTTCCCAAGGAGGGGTTGGGAGCCAGCAAGCTGGTGGCCAGCAGGGTAAGGGAGGCCAAGGGCAAGGCAAGGACCAAGCTCAAGGCAACCAGGGCAAGCAGGGTGGGCAGTCTCAAGGAGGCCAGGGGAAGCCTGGCAAGGGTGGGGCTGGGTCTGGGAAGAAGGGTGGAGCATGCTTTGTGTGTGGCAAGGAAGTTCACTGGCGTCGTGAGTGCCCTGACAGGAAGGCCAAGCCTGCTGGGGCAGGGGGCCAGTCTGGGCAGCAGTGACTAGCTACGCCATCCCCTGTAAATATAGTCAATCACCCCTTGGGGAAGGTGTGCTGGATGTATATAAGGATAGGGGTGTGCCCCTTGTGCAGCACCAGATGGTGTAAAGATGTTGTTCTTCCACTGGGTTGCAATAACAATGCTGCAGCTGAATTCCCTATGCCTCATGCAGGTGGTGGGTCTCCAGCAGGTGCTGGCCAGGAGGGCCAAGGGACCTTGCTGGAAGGGCCTGGAGCGGTCCAGGGTGCAGGACCTGGCTTGGGGAGTCAGGATGGCCTGCAGGGAAGCCCTGGAACCTCAGAAGTGGATCATGTGTCCCCACACACGGTCCAGACGTCTCGCCAGGTCAGTACTGAGAGAGTGCTGAGCTATGCTGAGGCTGGCCATAGGTTGCATCACATAAGTAAGTAAGTAAGTACTTGCGTGTCATGCGCAAAGGCATGCCACGGAGTACTATGCTAATCTCATTAGAAAAATAATTACACAAAAGTTTAGACAAATATCGTCTGCATCATCCCCCAACCGTTAAGCACTAGATGGGGATGTAATCCTCATCCGAGCTGTCCTCTACTGTAATGGCAGACGAGGCGGTAGTGTAGCGGCTATCCTCAGGACCAATAACCTCCACCTGCGGACTTCTACCCTGGCTAGCAACGGGCCGCGGGGCCCGTGGGGAGAAAACAGGAGCATACCCCTCGGGGAGGTGCTTATCGCAGATGGCAGCCCATTTCTCCTTGTCAATCATGCGGGCGCGGAGTACGGATAGTCCCAGAATTAAGCCCTGCATCTTCAAGCAGTTGTGTCACATAGGTCCGGGTCGCGCCGCGCCGGTGCCCGGCGCGCGCAAGTTTGCCAGTGGGTTGCGATGGGACAAGGGGACCCTGCCATAGGAGGAGGTGTCTACCTGGTTGGCCCGTCTTAAGCCCCCCGGCAGGGCCCACATCGGTATTCACCTGGTCTGTGCGGGCAAGATGGCCGGCAAAGAGGAGGCGGCGGTGTCGGATGGTATGGGTGACAAGAGGGAGCTCGCAGTAGAGCTCGGCCCGGGTGCGGCGTTCTTGGTAGCGGACGCCGAGGATATGACGGAGCATTCGAGTGACGGTGCCGTCAAGCTGCTGGCTCAGCGCCTGGTCCAGGGTCCACGCCTCGCAGCCATAAAGGAGGATGCTGAGGACAAGGGCCTTGAACAGAATGCGCTTGCGTCGCTCACTCAGGTAGCGACAGGTCCAGAACCTGTCGAGGCGGCGGAGGGCCGCCCAGGCCTGGCCAAAGCGGGTGTTGATGTCGTCGGCCGTGGAGGGAAGCCAGCTGCCAAGGAGCTTGAAGCGAGTCGCCGGGGGGACGGGGCTGCCGTCTAGCAAGAGGAGGGTGGGTGGGGCTATCCCAGCAGGGAAGCCGATGGCCATGACCTCCGTTTTCTTGCTGATCATAAGCCCCACCGCCCGCGCTTCCAGTGATAAGCTGTCTAGCCACAGTTGGGCTGACTCTGGGGTTTCCACGAGTGTCGTGTCATCAGCGTAGATCAGATCGCTCAGGCGGTAGGGTGGGTCAACCCCGCCGTAGCTGGCGTACTCCGTGACCTGGATCCCCGGCGGGCGCCCCTCCACCCGGGCGAAGCGGGCTTGTGCACGCCGCATAATATAGTCCACCATAATGATGAATAGATATGGGGAGAGCACACAGCCCTGCCACCCCCCGGTGTGCAGGGGAAACGCCGGAGTGACGCCGTCGGCGGTACGGACCTGGGCTTGGGACCCTTCATAGAACTGGCGGATGATCTCAACGATGTACTATGGGACACGGAACAGGTGAAGGACCACCCACAGGGCGTCCCATATAACCGTATCGAATGCCTTGGTGTAATCCACGAAGATCAATAGCAATGGCAAGAGGCCGGGGGCCAGGCGGCCCACTTCCTCGATCAGGCGGCGCGCGGTAATAGTGACCATAACACAATTGCGACCAACACGGAAGCCCATCTGGGACTCACCTAGGTGGGGATCGAGGCTGGCGCGCATGCGGTTCAGCAGGAGACGCATTCCGAGGATGGCGGTGTAGACTTGGATAGGCAGCCCAGGGTCCCAGGTACAGGAGGTATCACAACAGGGCTCGTCCTACCAGCAAGGCAGTCCTGTAGGTCACCCAGGTGAGCTGGCTAGTACCTCCCGTGAGCCGCGAAGGCCACGAGGAGCGGATAGGATGGATAATAGGGAGGAATACCAGCCGCAGCGAATGCAGGCTGAGTATAACCAGCTGATGGAACGGGCAGGTGATGAGGCCCGGCCCAGATCGAATCCCACGAGGGCAGCCCAGCACCTGGCAGTGCAGCCGCCGCAACACCCGCCAGTGCAGCCGCAGCAGCACCCCGTGCAGTCCCCACAGCAGCATTCGGAACAGCAACAGCCGTTGCCGCAGCAGTGGCAGCAGCAGCCAGTACAGCAGCAGCAGCCACCGCCGCCGCAGCAGCAACAGTGGCAGCCGCCGCAGCAGCTTCCGTCGTTGCAGCAGCAGCAGCAGCCGCTAAGCCAGCCGACCGGGTCGCAGATGTTTGGTCCGCTTAGTCAGAACGCGACCTATTATCACGCGCAACGTGCCCAACGATTACAACATCCCTGCATGGGCGAGCGGTCGACGGGTTTCTTTTGGCAGTGACCTGCAGTCCAATGCGACATCGCTGTGGACCCAGGACGATCGAGGCTAGGGTCCCACCGCCGGTATACGATGAGGGTGGGCCCGCGTCGTCCCATCCGGCGCGCAATGTCCCAGCAGCCGGACCTGCGCGGCCGAGCGTGTCGCATGGCAATAACCTCAACTTGAGTCGCATGGCACCCTGGCAGTGATCCTGGCTACGCGCATCCCTCGTCTGTCTGGCTACAACGCAGCGCGACTAGGTCAGCGCCTGCATCGGCAGATGACTCGTTGTCGATCTTTAATGTTCCGCCGTATCGCGCGGCGGGCGGACCTCGGGCCGACGCGTTTAAGGCGCCGCCCATGCCTGACTTTAAACCAGTGCCCAAGCTGCGCGCGACTATGAACCCTCGCGAGATCGACGAATGGACGCGTATGTGGGTACAGATCTACTGGGCGTGGTGCAACCACAATGGGTGGGAGCTAGCTACCGAGGTTCTTATCTCCTACGTCGTCACCAACTGCATGGATCCCTCAGTGGTCGGCATACTCAACTGTGAGAGTGTCGCGTCGCGCTTGTACCCTCGCACAGTAGAGGAGCTACTAGAGCGCATTGAGCGCAAGCTGGTGCCCCCTGACTGGAAGCTCCACGAGCGTCTGGCTTTTTCCAAGCTACGCCAAGGCACCACGCCGTTCCGCGAGTTTCTGACAGAGTTTGAAGCATTCTCGGCTCGCCTTGAGGACTTGACCTGGACCGAATATAGGGCGGTTCATTGAGGCGCTGAGTCCGGAACTCCTAGATGAGGTGCTAAAGCGCTTTGCTGAGATACCGTGGGAGCAGTGGGATGTGATCGAGATCCAGCAGTACCTTCTAAAGGTGTCAGATGTGCTCGCACGCCGCCGCGCAGCGGTCACCTATCGGCATGCTGGTGCTGCACCGCGTCGCGTCCACTTCACTACGGTGGACCAAGATGGGTCCTCTGAGGACATTATCGACCACGAGCAGGAGGACGGCGACTATGAAGCGCCCCAGGTCAATGCAATCGATGCGTCCAAGGCGCGATGCTTCCGGTGCGGCGAGGTCGGTCATCTCAAGAAGGACTGCACGCGACCACCACGGGATCGCGATCGTGGCGACGAGCAGACGTCACCCCGTTTCTCCGGGCCTGCCTTCGGTAAGCGCCCGGAACAAGCACGGCGCCCAGACCGGCCTCGCAACGCGGGCGAGCGCGCAGCCAAGTTGCAGGACGCCCGGCAGCGTCCCACGCAGCACCAGACGCCCCGCGCTACGGGTCCTTCGTTCCAGCGGGTGAACCGCGAGTTGAATGAGTTGTTCTCACAGCAACAGGACTCGGGTAATGGCGCCTCGGGGGTTATGGATGGCAAGGCGGTCGCCGGCTATGGGCATGGCGACGAGGAGGATGAGGTAGAGGGGGAAGAGTGGACCGGGCGGTCGAACGAGGCGGTCTCCCGGCCCTCCGTTCCTCGTGCGTAGTGTCCCTGCCTACACGGATAGAGGTAGATGTAGGACAGGTAGATAAGATAGCGCAAGTCAATAACGTCGGGCAGATAGACAGCTTAGATAAGGACACCCCGTTGGTAGCGAATACCAGCGTGGGCGCAGAATCAGTCGTTACAGTAGATAGTCGCACCCCGCTTGTAGCGAATACAAGTGCGGATGCATCCTTGGGCGAGACTTCTGCCCAAACACGCAGCCGGCCACGGGTAGCGCAGCGAGCTCCGACCAGCCTACGCGCGCAACTCCGGCTGGTACCCGCAACTTGCTCCTGTTTAGGGGAGGTCTGGCTGTACCGGGATCAGCATTAGACCCCTACCTCAAGGACAAGACCGTCATGGACGTGCAGTTCATGGTGGACACGGGTGCGTCTACGTCGTTCATCAACGAGGCATTGGCGCGTCGCGCAGGATACGACATCCGGCCACATGCGACAGTGGTGAATGTGACCTATTCAGATGGTCGCAAGAGCCCCTCGCCTGGTCGGGTTGATATCAAGGCTGTGATTCAAGGCATCCCTGTGGAGCTCACAGCCACGGTCGCACCGCTGGGAGCTGCCGACATCATCATCGGCATCGACTGGCTGGACGCGCAGGATGTGGACATTAGCATTCGGCGTCGCGTGGTGTGGTTCCCTGACGGTTCCTTTTGGAGCCCTGTCAGCGAATACCAAGTGCAGGGCCCCGACGTGCATAACATCACGCACGAGCGGGAAGTCACCCAGCCCCGCAACGCCTCGCAGATCCTCATGAGCCTCAAGTCACTGGAGAGTAAGCTGCGTCGAGGCAAGGAGTACTACATGTACCGTCTTGACCTCTCCAACATAGAGGTTCTCCTTAATGAGATCGGCGTGGGGTTTACACCCGAGGAGACGGAGCGTTATAACGCGGTTCTAGCGCGACGGGAGAAGCTCTTTGACGAAAGCAAGCAGGAGTTTCCCCCGCACCGCTCAGTGCTCCACCGCATCCAGGTGAAGGAGGGCTATGGTCCCACGTCCTCCCCCATGTACCGCATGGGTCCAGTTGAGCTGGTGGAGCTGAAGAAGATCTTGATGGCGCTCTTGGAGCGGGGTCTCATCGAGCCTAGCAATAGCCCCTTCTCGGCTGGTGTGCTACTGGTCCCTAAGCCTGGGGGCAAGTGGCGGCTCGTCACGGACTACCGGAAGCTCAATGCTATCACGGTAAAGTCCAAGTACCCCCTTCCGCGCATCGACGATATCTTCAACCGCGTCCAAGGAGCCACGTGCTTTACAGTCCTAGACTGCGCGGATGGCTTCTGGCAGCTTCGCATCGCCCCGGAGGATTGTCACAAGACGGCGTTCAACACGCCCTTTGGGCATTACCAGTTTCGGGTGGCCGCGATGGGTTTGTGCAATTCCCCCGCGAGCTTCCAGATGCTCATGAACGACATCCTCCGCCCTGTCATGGGAACCGCGCATCTTCCGCAGGTTTCCCGTGACCTCAAGGACCCCAACAGGGGCGTGAAGCCCCCGTGGTCCTACAAGCGCACATGCGCTCTCGCGTACCTGGACGACATCCTCGTGTACTCCAAGACTTTCGAGGATCACTTAGAGGACGTCGACACAGTGTTGCGCATTATGGAAGAGGAGCATCTTTCGGTCCGCAAGGCCAAGGTCCGCGCTGGACGCAGCGTGCCCTTTTTGGGTCACACCCTCTCTGCCGCTGGCGTCGCGACGGACCCCGCAAAGATTGCTTCCATCCAACAGTGGCCGACCCCGACCGACGTCAAGGGTGTGCGCAGCTTTTTGGGTATCGCGTCATACTACCGACGCTTTATCCCCCGCTTCGCGACAATAGCTGCCCCCATCAACGCCCTCCTCAAGAAGGGTGTTCCCTTTGTCTGGTCGGAACCGTGCCAGCAGGCCTTCGAGGCCCTCAAGCACAGCTTGACCACAGCACCCGTGCTCGCTATCCCGGATCCGTCAAGGCCCTTTGTGGTGGCCACGGACGCGAGCAAGGTTGCGATTGGCGGCGTCCTCTGCAGGACCAGGGTCAGGGGTTACAGCCGGTTGAGTATATCTCCCGCACCATGATCCCCGCCGAGCGTAACTACCCGGTGCATCAGCAGGAGCTTCTTGCTGTGGTCTACTGCTGTCACACTTGGCGCCATCATCTTCTCGGGGCTCAGTTTGACGTTGCGATTAGCGAGCAGGGGGACCTTGATCCCCACCGGCTGATCATCCACACGGACCATCGGCCCCTCACGCATCTGCTCGCCCAACCTAACTTGACGCCCCGTCAGGCGCGGTGGATGGAGTACTTGTCTCAGTTTGCCCCTTTCAAAATTCAGTACGTGAAGGGTGCAGAGAATGTGGTCCCGGACGCCCTTTCTCGGCGGGCGGACTACGCAGATTTTTATGAGACTATGGACGTACTTCACACCACATGTGGCTCCGCGCAGGAGCCTGGCTCGCCTTGTGGCGACCCAGGGTCGCCGCACAGTCGCTATCTGTTCCACACCGGTCGCACGACCCAGGACGACCTGTCTCCCGACTGGGAGGCCGCGCGCGAGGACGTGCGCGCCCCCGGGGAAAGGGAGGGGTCCCGGTCACGAGTGCCACTCAGCCACGTGGTACCGGCTCAGGGAATTTTTCACCTGCAGCGCATCGGGCCCCCTACCATTTTTTCGGAGTACGTGCACCAAACCCTTGAGGAGGAGGCGGACACGTACACGATCACTTCTGTCCTGGAGACGTTGATTAGTCGGTTCACTGTCACGGAGCCCGCGGCCTTAGAGGCAATCAGGTCGCACCCCAAGCAGATGGGCAAGCTCCCGTGCAAGTTCCAGGACGGGCGACTCTATGTCATGGTGAGGCCAGACTGCTGGCGCCTGTACGTCCCGGAGTTATGTCGAGCGGCTCTGCTCCATGAGCTCCATGACTCTCTCGCCGGTGGCCACCAAGGGATCCACCGCTTGCTGCCACGGGCCAGAAAGAACTTCTATTGGCCAGGCATGCGAGAGTACATTGAGACGTACGTGCGCGAGTGTCCATCATGTCAGATCATGAAGTCCCGCAATACGGGCTCACAGGCGGTCCCCCAGACCCTACCAGACCCGATGGGCCCTTGGGATTCCCTGATGATGGATTTTGTTGGCCCCTTCCGGAAGACCAAGAATGGCAACAGCATGATTCTGGTTTTCCTGGACCGTTTGACGCGCATGTGTCACCTGGCACCATGTCCGGCCGAACTCACGGCCGAGGCTTGCGCTAAGCTATACCTTCACCACGTGTTCAGGTACCACGGACTCAGCCGGCAATTCATATCGGACCGAGACAAGCTGTTCACGGCCCGCTTCTGGCAGGAGTTCTTTGAATGCCTGGGCACCAAGGTGTCGCTGGGGACAGCATATCACAGCTCGTCCTCCCACCTGGTGGAGAGGCTGAACCGCACAGTGCAAGAGACCATGCGCCACTACACCGACGCGGTGGGAAGCAACTGGGAAGAGTTCTTGGGTTTGGTGGAGTTCTCCCTGAATAACGCCCCCCAGGCAGCTCATGGCTTCACACCATTCTTCCTCAACACGGGCAGGCATCCGCTCACGCCGACTGACCTTCTCACAAGCCCAGCCTTAGCTGAAAAGTCGGTCCGGCGAGACACCCTCGAAGGGGTGGAGAGGCTGCTGGTCCAGATGCGCCAGGCCCATGACAGTGCGGTCAAGGGCTACCGGGCCGCCGCAGAGCGCTATATGGCGAGGACTGCTGGCCGCCTAGATGCGCGCACGCCGGCCATCGAGGTGGGCGACTGGGTACTGGTGGAAGGCCCCCGCCTAGGACGTTTCTCTGAGAAGGTAGAGGGTGAGCTCAAGACAAAGCTCCGTCCTATGTTCCTGGGGCCACACAAGGTTCTGGAGAAGCTTGGAGATGTGATGTTCAAGGTGGACATCCCGAGCTCCTGGAACACTTCCTCCAACTTCCATCGAGACCAGCTCAAGTTATACCACCAGAACTCCATCCAAGGTCGGCTCAACCCGCCGGCCCCTGTCGAGTACAACCCCGAGACTGGAGAACAGGAAGACGAGGTGGCCGAGATCGTGGACCACCGGGACATCAAGCGTGGGAGAGGTAGACAGCGACAGTATCGCGTACGGTGGCGTTTTGCTCAGCATGATTACGAGGATTCGTGGCGAACCGAGAATGAGCTAGAAGGGTGTGA
Organism: Mesostigma viride; assembly: GCA_009746045.1. Lineage (NCBI taxonomy): Eukaryota > Viridiplantae > Streptophyta > Mesostigmatophyceae > Mesostigmatales > Mesostigmataceae > Mesostigma > Mesostigma viride. Next base: position 2,247,831 of record RPFO01000333.1, on the reverse strand, counting down.
ACGTCTGCTTCGCGAGTATAAGGCCAAGCATGCCCTCCACTAGGCTACCGCGAAGGTAGTAGTGGTGGGGGCGCTATGACAACGGGCTTGATCACGTGTAGCCAGGATGCCGCGAAGGCACTTGTGTTATTCACGTCGATGTGTACGCACCATCGTGGTAATTGGGTATAAGAGCCTAGTATCAAGTGTACCCCTTTTTCACACTCACACGCCTTAAGTCGAGTGTGCGATGATCGCAGATGCTTCCACAGCAGCCCGACAGCGAGGAGCCGAGATATCGTTGTTCGCTGACAACGTTGACTTGCGGATGGACATGGACATGAACGTCCCGCAGCCATTGGCGGAGCCTAAGACTCCTGACCAACGCCAGGTGCAAACAGGGCCGACTCGGCGAACGGGCGGTTCTGTCACACCTGCGGTGACACCGATCCAACAACGGGACGGTGATGCCGTGCGAACCATTCGGACCCAGGGAACGGGGGGATGACGGTTCTTGTCGGGACGGGACCGACCCGGCGAACGGGCGGCTCGACCGACCTGACCAAGCTCGTTCCGAGGTTATTGAGCGCAACCAGAAACGGCCCCAAGTGGAACCGGATGCCCAGCGAGAAGTTAGACGTCGCGCATGTACGAACGAGGTGTCGGCGGGCAGCGTCTCCGCGGATTCCCAGAGTCCGCGCCGAGAAGCTCGAACTTACTCCGAGCGGGTGGCCCGCGTGGAGACGTCCCGCGCCCATATACCAGAGAGGCGTGGCCCGATACCAGCGGTGGGCTTTATATCTCCCGCGCAGGGGTCTTTGATCGTACAGGCGGTGGCTCGACCGGCGCCATGGACGGTGGGCGCTTACGTCAGCGCGTTTCCCGGCCCACAACGAGTACGCCCCTTACGCGAGTTTCGGGGTGTTCCCGTCTACATTGAACTCCCACCACCGCCGTTCGTGGCCGTCGACAGCGCGGACTATCATCGACCGCAACCGCTGCACTTTGAGGCAGGAACTCATGCGTATGTGGAGCGAGGCTCCATGCGCGAGCTAGTCTGCTTCGACTTGCACCCAGGGAGGGCGGCCCCGCGACCCCAGGACTGCCTAGAATCGACGCCAGAGGGTTCTGGTACGCGTTACGGCCCCAAGCGGGAGCTGCCAAAATACATGGTAGATGGTAAACCTCGAAAGGTTGACTGTCCCAAGTATGCTCCGTGCGAGGGAGAGGCATTCCTCGACTGGGTTGTGCCCAACTTTGTGAGGGCTCCGGGCTTTCGCTTCAACGCTCTCCAGGTGCGCGTCGTAGTGTTGACCATGGCGGGGGTTTCTTTGCGGAGCATGGATGTGGGGTTATTGATTGGAACGCGGGCACAATCATGTTCACGCACCCGCAATACCTGGCCGCATTCATGTCGTACTGGCCCACCGGGACGTGGGTAGACCTCGCTCAAACGCGCACCAACGTGAACGAATACCAGCTCGCATACAATGCGGATCACCTCGCTAACCCCGGGAAGATCCTCGAGGAAATTGGTGAGCAGGGTCGCCAGGTACTCCACGAGTATCGTCAACGGAAGGCGCGGTCGGGAGGGGTGGGCCCCAGCATTGGAGGAATGTGAGGGTCGCGACCTCCTCATGGATGGATTGCAACGGGATGGCGACAGCATCCCATCGGCTATCAAGGAATTGTCCTTGTGTGGCAACGCCGGGGAGAATTGGCTTTACTAACCCGCTGGCGAACAGGGGTTGGGACATAGTATCCCCAATGATGGCCGATTTTGTACTATTGTTCTCTATAGCTGACTGCCCAGCCTGGGCAATTGTCGCTTTTGTGTGTTGCTTGTTTTGCTTGCAAGAGCTTCTTTTTTTTCTTGTTTGTTTGTTTGTGTTAATTGTCTTGTTGCGCGCGCCCCAAGCCTGGACGATATAGCTATCGTCCCCTGGGGAAGGGAGGAGTGTTACGGCCCAGACCTTTGTATGGGCGTAACAATGCCTTCAATAAATAAGTCGAAAGTCATTTGTTATTCGTTTGGGACTTTCGATAGCTTGCTTTCATAGTCCGCCGGACTATAGGACTCAATTCGGGACTTATTTGGGAATATGTCCTAAGTTCGGGACTTTGTGTGTTTATTTGGTACTTTGTGTGTTTCGATCGGACCAGTTATTTTGGGCCTAGCCAGAAGTACGAGATCTTCTAGGGGCCGGGCCGGCCCTAGACGTCATACAGAACCTATTGGGGCTTGACGGCAGTATCTGGAAGATCGGCGCGCATGTCGGCGCGCCTGCACACCAACTTGCCAGCTTGGTAGCGCAGCTAGGTGATATTGGTCTGAGGACGATGGACTCTCTCTCTTTGGTTTGATGATTAATAATGAAACGAGTGTTGACGACTCTCTCAGACCAAGGGGCACTAATCCGGATGTCATTTGCCTCATGACATGCCGTGTTATATAGCTAGATTAATTAATCATGCTATAAGGCCTAGCTGAGGATAAACCGCGGCTCAGTTAGTCAATTTACTGCGATCTTTGCTTGCTATCGCGGTACGCGGATGCGCGGCTATGCCGGCTTATTAAACTGCACCTTATACTAGATTAGATCTTTCGCACCGTCCGGCTCGGGATGTAACACATGGCCGCTTTACATTTTCAACTGAAATTTTGTAGGCATGATCCTTAGCTCTTGAAAAGCTTATATCCTTGGCCAGGCAACGTTTGGATGTGCGCAGATATGTCTCGACCTTCTGCTCGATGCGGCAACCTCGTTTCAGCAACCAGGTGGCGACCGTGCATGTGCTAACTGTTGATCGATAGGCGGGCAATGCCCCTACATTTGAACGCGGATAGATGTTTCACGTTATTCCTTACATGATTTATAAGCGACGACGGCCAGGAAAGGCTCGCAGCTACGTCCATCAGGTGGGCATGCTGGCTCCGTCAAGAAAGGTAATACGCGGTTTTGGTCTGGTACGTGCTATCCTGTTCAAGTGTTCATTGTACTGTATCAAGTTGTTGGGTAGATTGTAAAATAATCGTAGACCTGTAATGGAGGTTTTCTGCTTGTCTTTTGGTTGCATGCTTTGCTGCCTCTACGCATTATTGGCTTGTGATGGTTGGGGAATACCACTACGACATGCAGATTTTGGACCAGATTTGTCTGCTATTAGCTTATGCTTCATCGAAAGCAGTGACGTAGTGCTTGGCATTGTTTATAAATATGATAAGCTTGATAACGCGATGTTTTTTCTTGCTAAAAACATCTCGAATTAATTAAGTGGTTCTCTGGCCAGATCTAGCCACTATTTCTTGTTTTGCTCGCCAAAGTCAGCCTTCTTCTTGTGTGCATGCTCCTCATGCATACAAGAAACAAGGAGATGCCCAGGACCTGCTTGCATGGATCGAAGCATAGCCATCTTACTTGTTTTGCTTTTTTCATCTTTCCATTTCATTTGGCGTTGTTTTTTAGGGTATAATGCATAGGTAATCTAGTTCCTCGTGAACCCCGGTTTACACGTCCAGTGTTCCCAAGCACTGCTGAGCATGCGCATGCAGTGGCAACCCATGTATCATGTGTAATTTAGTGTCAGACACATGTGGACTGCTTGAAATGATATCAAAATGCATGAAACAACCCCAAAAACGATGAAATCCAGTGGTCGCGTATAATCGCATATTATACCGTATTATACCGTATTATGTATACCGTATTATACCGCATTATACGGACCCCGCGCGTATAACCGCGTATTGCGTATAATTGAACTCTGGTTTGGGCTGAAACTTGGGGGGTGGGTTGAGGGATAGTTACTCAAGGGCTCCGCCAAGTTTTAGCCTCAAAGGACTTGTGGGTCAAGGTCTGCCAATTAATAGCTTGTTGGGGTGGTTGACCACGTGCTTGCTCATGCACGTATGCATGGGGGTAGTGGGTTGTGTGCAGGCCACCCATCAAATGACCTTAGTTTGGGCTGAAACTTGAAGGGTGGGTTGAGGGATAGTTACTACTCAAGGGGTCCACCAAGTTTTAGTCTCAAAGGACTTGTGGGTCAAGGTCTGCCAATTATCATTAATAGCTTGGGGTGGGGTGGTTGACCACAGTGCTTGCTCACGTATGCATGGGGGTAGTGGGTTGTGTGCAGGCCACCCATCAAATGACCTTAGTTTGGGCTGAAACTTTATGGACCCCTTGAGTAACTATTTCTCAAGCCACCCCCCAAGTTTCAGTCCAAACTAAGGTCATTTGATGGGTGGCCTGCACACAACCCACTACCCCCATGCATAGGTGAGCAAGCACGTGGTCAACCACCCCAAGCTATTAATTGGCAGACCTTGATTGACCCACAAGTCTTTTGAGGCTAAAACTTGGTGGACCCTTTGAGCAACTATCCCTCAACCCACCCCCCAAGTTTCAGCCCAAACTAAGGTCATTTGATGGGTGGCCTGCACACAACCCACTACCCCCATGCATACGTGAGCAAGCACGTGGTCGCCCACCCCAAGCTATTAATTGGCAGACCTTGATTGACCCACAAGTCCTTTGAGGCTAAAACTTGGTGGACCCTTTGAGCAACTATCCCTCAACCCACCCCCCAAGTTTCAGCCCAAACTAAGGTCATTTGATGGGTGGCCTGCACACAACCCACTTACCCCATGCATACGTGAGCAAGCACGTGGTCGCCCACCCCATTGAAGCTATTAATTGGCAGACCTTGACCCACAAGTCCTTTGAGGCTAAGACTTGGTGGATCCCTTGAGTAACTATTCCTCAACCCACCCCCCAAGTTTCAGCCCAAACTAAGGTCATTTGATGGGTGGCCTGCACACAACCCACTACCCCCATGCATACGTGAACACACGCCCTGATCAAGCATGCTGTTTCCGGCCCCACCATCTAGGTCATCTAGTCGCTCTACACGTAGTAAGCCAGCCATAATTTCAATGCACAAGGCTACACATTTCCATCACCATTCATCTTCATCATCCTGAACGACTCGAACACGCGGACAAGATAACGGCAGGCTCGAGCTAGTAACCATGGTCCGGATTCTCCCGATTTCTGGCCTGCGCTGGTTGTCTCCTTGATACGTGAGCAAGCGCGTGGAATTTTGGGACACATGCAACAATATGTATGCAAGTTGTGCAATAGAAATAATATATGTCCATGTTTATAAGGTCAAATATTGGAATGAACACATCTAGCTAGAGCAAGCAAGATGGTACGTATACATGACTGGATGTCCAATTCTAGTCGATGATGACGGACATTATATTAGTAGTATTATCCCTTTGTTGCAAATGGGTCATATTAAACAAACCTAAAGGTAATAATGCACTGTTCAGTTGAGTACACTTGCTTGGGTTTGCTATTTACATCTTGTCGAACTTCTCGAACATCTAATTATTAAACATGGTTTGCATGCCGCCCACCATGCATGGCCAACATGTTGTCCATGGATTTCATTTGCAAATCCAGCCGGGCCTTGTCCTCCCGTGCATCCCTTGTCACTCGAGCCGCTTTCCTCTCCTCAAGCTCCTCTCTGCTCAGGCCCTCTTGGGCTTGCGCGGACCTTTTGGAGACTTGGACTCGGCCAAGGTCTCCACACGGATCTTGTGGTCCTCTGACCACCTCTTCTCGATCCTCGATTTCGGCCCTGTCTTGCCGCTCTTGCCGTGTCTCAGCGTTTTGTGCTTGATATTGGGCCAGGGATTGCAGTTTGTCCGCGATCTGCGGATGCTCCTCCCGCATCGCGTCGCTTGGATCCCGATGAAGAGGAGCCGCCTGATGTATCGTCCTGGTCCATCGCTTGCCCGGGAATGGGGTCAGTCGGCTCGAACGGGCCGAGCTGCATCCCGCCTCGGCTGCAGGCCGCTTGCGAGTTCCGTTGGCAGACTTCGTAATCAGGTCTTCCACGGCCTGCACCTCTGCGGCCTTTTGCTCCATCTCAGCCTTGAGTGCGTTAAAGGAGTCCCTCCTCCTACTGATATCCAGCAAAAGCTTCTCGGTGTCGGTCAGGTAGACTGGCTGTCCAGTCCTGCCACCGTCGCTATATTGCCTTTCAGGCGGTCGCTGTATTCCCTCTGAAATTGAGCCAGACGGTTGTTAAAGGGCACGCTAAGCTTGTCGGGCTTTCCAATCAGATCATGTCCAGCAAACAGAGGAACAGATGACAAAGTGATGCAGAGCGGTGTCCAGAAACCCTTCCCTTTTTTTTCCATTGTCAAGTGCATTGCACATGACCTATCAGGCATTCCATTCTTGCTGCCCCATGCACCATTTTCACCCTCCCAAGTAAGCCTACTTTGTCGTTAATTGTCGTTCTGCGGCTCCGACTCCCGCGGTTTGCGCGTTCGCAGGCGCACCACAAGACTGATCGTCGGCATCCATTTCTTCCGACGTCGCGAGTTCGGTCAAGGGATTAATTGCGCGCGCAACATATAAATTTTAAAATCGTAGCTACCCACGTAAGTTGGCGCCACTGGCGTAAGAGGCCACTTACGCGGCCTGAGCGTGCGGCGCGGCGCTTCTGTTGGTTAGTCGGAGTCGGTTATCTGAGAAGGGGTAATCCGTGCCCGTATTTCGGTTCAAGTCCGACTATTGGTCCGTATTATAATACGGACCAATAGTCGGACTTGAACCGAAATACGGGCACGGATTACCCCTTCTCAGATAACCGACTCCGACTAACCAACAGAAGCGCCGCGCCGCACGCTCAGGCCGCGTAAGTTCAGGCTATAGTCGGAGTTGGTTACTCGGAGTCGGTGTTCTCAAAAGGGGGCTATTGACGCATATGGGTAGTACTGCCAGGGTGGTGGTGGTAGTGTTAATTGTTGTTGTTGTTGTTGTTGTTGTTGTTGTTGTTGTTGTTGTTGTTGTTGTTGTTGTTGTTGTTGTTGTTGTTGTTGTTGTTGTTGTTGTTGTTGTTGTTGTTGTTGTTGTTGTTGTTGTTGTTGTTGTTGTTGTTGTTGTTGTTGTTGTTGTTGTTGTTGTTGTTGTTGTTGTTGTTGTTGTTGTTGTTGTTGTTGTTGTTGTTGTTGTTGTTGTTGTGTTGTTGTTGTTGTTGTTGTTGTTGTTGTTGTTGTTGTTGTTGTTGTTGTTGTTGTTGTTGTTGTTGTTGTTGTTGTTGTTGTTGTTGTTGTTGTTGTTGTTGTTGTTGTTGTTGTTGTTGTTGTTGTTGTTGTTGTTGTTGTTGTTGTTGTTGTTGTTGTTGTTGTTGTTGTTGTTGTTGTTGTTGTTGTTGTTGTTGTTGTTGTTGTTGTTGTTGTTGTTGTTGTTGTTGTTGTTGTTGTTGTTGTTGTTGTTGTTGTTGTTGTTGTTGTTGTTGTTGTTGTTGTTGTTGTTGTTGTTGTTGTTGTTGTTGTTGTTGTTGTTGTTGTTGTTGTTGTTGTTGTTGTTGTTGTTGTTGTTGTTGTTGTTGTTGTTGTTGTTGTTGTTGTTGTTGTTGTTGTTGTTGTTGTTGTTGTTGTTGTTGTTGTTGTTGTTGTTGTTGTTGTTGTTGTTGTTGTTGTTGTTGTTGTTGTTGTTGTTGTTGTTGTTGTTGTTGTTGTTGTTGTTGTTGTTGTTGTTGTTGTTGTTGTTGTTGTTGTTGTTGTTATTGTTGTTGTTGTTGTTGTTGTTGTTGTTGTTGTTGTTGTTGTTGTTGTTGTTGTTGTTGTTGTTGTTGTTGTTGTTGTTGTTGTTGTTGTAGTTAGTCTCCATGCTTTGCTGTAGACTAAGTCTCAAAGGCATTGTGAATACAACGTATGAATAAGCCTTGTAAACCTACGTTGGTATGTGAATATAAATACCACGTGGGCTATGCAGATAGGAATGCTAGTCGAGTCGCATACGTTTCCCTAGATAGGTACTTTGGGTACTGGGGTACGTGACAGATGTCAGTACCCAGTATACGTAGTGTCCTGTCATTGGACGGTACTAGAGTATCCTAGATAGGGACCGTACTGCAGCGTGCATTGATCTGTGATCGCACGATGCAGTGACTAGACTGCTACCTGTCATCGTGTGGCCTCGGGCCAACGGTCTGCACCCAACGGTCACTGGCGGCGCAGCCGGTGAGAGGAACGTTGATAAAGGGTAAACCTATTTTCTAATGAACCAAGCAATTCATTGCTCACAGCCTTCAGTGTTCTCAAGCAATATATCCCACCGCATTCTAACTTGAATTTTATTTGCTACCATGGCTATCACGAACAAGAATGTCGCTAAGAAGCTTACCTACAACGAGGATGATGATGGGCAGGATCGGCGGATGCCCAAAGACAACAACCAGAAGCCGGCTGGCGATGCGGCCATTTCCAAGAAAAAGAAAAAGAACAAAAAGACTCACAATGTTTGCCAGGACGAGGGGACGGTGGCTGCAAAGCCGACCGACCTACCCCCTCTCCTGAGAGGCCGGAGGCCGAGACGGCTCCCCCTCGGGGGACCGGCTTACCCTCGACTCCGGCGGCTGCCCCAGCCGCAACCACGACTGGCGCGGCCATGGCTGCGGAGACCTCGGTGGTAAACCCCACTGAGGCTCCCAGTTCGGCCCCCCGCTGCCAACTATTCGGGAGCTTATGCCCCGACAGGTGGCTTCGGTGGCGCCGGACGGGACGATTACCTTTCGTCCCGCCACATCAAACCTCAATGTCCCTTTCGCCCAGGGACACAACCACATTGAGCTTCAACTTGGGCGACCATCGTCCCTTCTTCGCAAGAAGAAGGACATGGAGAGCATTAAGCTCGCACGGGTGGTGAGGAAACCCGTGGAGCCCATCGGCGGACAACCCATGTCCGACGATGAGGTCTCCGACACTGCCAGTCTCCCCGATGGGGAGACTGAGATCAATCTTACCCCAGCGCTCCTGGCGGTCGAGCAGGCCGCGCTGGTGGCTAATGAAGAACGCCGAGCGAGGCAGCGCGACCGGGAGGTCCGTCGAGAGGCGGCCTTCCGGCTCGCTGCCAAGCGGCAAGAATATGAAGAGGAGGCCGCCCGTCGCCTGGCCACCCACCAGGCGATGGCGGAGGCGTACCGCGAGGCCACTCAGCGGCTACGTGACCTCCTCAAAAACGCTGACTATCCCATGCAATATGCGGATAGTCAAGACCTGGCCGAGCTTGCTCGGTCAGCACATTTTAAAACCATGTCCTCCCTAACCCAAGCCAGGGTCACGGAGGCCATCTTGGCCAAACATGGGGTGGTAGCTGAAGAAGCCCCCCCGCTGGAAACCACCAGCAAGAAACCCTCTCCCCCCCAACCCTTGCAGTACAAGGAGGGACTGCTGGCCCTGGGCGAGAGGAAGGGCAAAGAGGCGGACTGTCCAGTCCGACCTGCTCTGATTATGGGAGACCCACTCCCTGACATCCCTGAGGATGAGGCTGCCTTTCAGGCAGCCCTCCGGGAGCATGAGGTACGCAAGGAGATGAAGCGTCTCATGCGGGAGGAGGCCAAGAGGAGAGCGGAGGCAGACACCCCTGCCCGCCCCTCCACCGATGGGGCTGGACCCAGTGGGGTTACCCGGACACCCCCGGGCTCCCCCCGGGCCACCACGACCCCACCTCCCCCTCCCCCACCACCCCAGGTTCGCCCTGTGGGTTGGGGCCCCCTCCCCAACCAGGGGGGGTGGCCAGGACCCCAGGAGGCCCTGGGGGGAGGTGCAGAGGTGCCAAGGGCACCTAACCAGCCTGCTGAGGCCCCCCCAAGGAGCGGGGATGTCCTGGAACAGCTCGCTATTCTCCAGGCTCAGCTGGCTTCATTGCAAGACCAGCAGTTAACAGCTACCCAGCTGCAAACTGTCGAGGGCTTGCGCGCCCTGATGTCGCGGTATGAGCGGGGGACCATCAACCTGGATCCCACCCGCCTCCAACAGGCAACCGACGGCTTCTTGAGGGCCAACCCCCCTCTCACAGGTGTGTTTAACCCTCATAAAAAGGAATCCAAAATCAATATTGCTGGCTTGCCTGAGGGTCACACTGTTGAACAAGCTAAGCAATTTGTCTTTGCTCTGGAGTATGGGATGGAAGGCCTTAACCTTAGACATCAGTTTAAGGCTCTCAGGGCCTCCTCCACATTCCATCAATCATCTCCTGCAATTAGAGCATTGATTCAAACCTATCAGGAACGCACCCTGACACCTGAAGCAGCCATTGAACAGTGGCCTACCTTTATCACTGATCTGAAACAGCTAGTGCTTACAGGGTCGGTTCACTTCCTTAGTGATTTCGGCACCTCAATTAGTGACAAAATTCGGTTCATTAGTACGGTTTACCCGAGAAATCTGATCGGATACTGATTAGTGACAAATCGTACCCGACCAAATCCGATCCGAAAGCACTAACGACGCGAATAATTAGTACATGCAACTCACTTCATTAGTGCGAGGTCGTCAGCTCGTGGAGCTATGGAGACGGCATTTCCCATTCTTGCTGCGAAAACAATCGTTTCAGAAAGAAATCTGTGAAAAATCTCGTGCTTATGTGTATAATTGCTACATTTCTCAGTCTGCAGCGCTCCACGCTGAGGTTGGAGTCATGCATATAGCGACCGATTGCGATGATCAAAGAAAGAAAAACTGTGCTATCCGGAATCGTGTGAATCGTGTGCCTACAGCTGCCTACGTGACGCGATCACTTCGAAAAGGCGTCGAATGCGGGATACATCCATGGGCTCCATCGTACAGAATTTTTGGGGCGGACCGAGGTAGCTGCCGGTGGGAATGCCGTGAGAATACTGCGGAAACGTGCGTAAGTGAAAACTGGATACTGCTTGACCTCCGGTGCATCTGTTGAGCCGCAGTTCTGGTTTAGGGTGATAGGGTGGTTGAAAATGGAGGTCTAGTCAGGGTTTGTTATTGTTTGTTGCGTTTCTTGCTGGAATTTTATTTTCCGGTGCTGTCGGTGGCCGCTGAAGAAATTCTTTGCGGGACCTAGGATGTGTGCTGTCCTTCCGTCTGGCACCGCTGCCGTGGATTCGACGGCCGCAAACACCTGCATTGATAAATTGCCGCACCTGACTGCGTCAATGTTATGGATGCTCAGGGTATTATGGCGCCTTGAGTGTCATGTTGTCCATACGTCTTGCATATGGCATTCATCTATGTAACCTTTTGCCTCTTGCTGTTGGTTGCTTTGCTTTTATGCGCTTTATTTCATTTCCTTGGTGGGATTAGCCTGTGGAAGGCGGCCTCCCTCCTGCATCCTGTGTCGGCAGACATACTGACAGGCAGGATGAAGTGCAGGCAGAGGGGCAGGCGAACAGTTTATATTTGCACACATGCTTGCCGCTGGTACGCTAGTTTGCGTGTATCTTTGCATGGTCATGTTTTGGCAGGCCTGGACAGATATGTTCAAATATGGTCGCATGCGTGCATGCACGCATGCATGAATGGGTTTACGCATGTTGCCAGCCACATAGGTAGGCACGTGGGAACGCTCGCAAGCTGACGACACTACCAGGTCAGGCTGGTCTGGACCTGGAAGACACACAGGAGGCAGGCAGCCTTGGATGGTGTGGTGGGGAGGGAGGGAGGGAGGGAGGGAGGGAGGGAGGGAGGGAGGGAGGGAGGGAGGGAGGGAGGGAGGGAGGAGGGAGGGAGGGAGGGAGGGAGGGAGGGAGGGAGGGAGGGAGGGAGGGAGGGAGGGAGGGAGGGGGAGGGAGGGAGGGAGGGAGGGAGGGAGGGAGGAGGGAGGGAGGGGGAGGAGGGAGGGAGGGAGGGAGGGAGGGAGGGAGGGAGGAGGGAGGGAGGGAGGGAGGGAGGGAGGGAGGGAGGAGGAGGGAGGGAGGAGGGAGGGAGGGAGGGAGGGAGGGAGGGAGGGAGGGAGGGAGGGAGGGAGGGAGGGAGGGAGGGAGGGAGGAGGGAGGGAGGGAGGGAGGGAGGGAGGGAGGGAGGAAGGGAGGGCATGACTGCGTGCGTGCGTGCGTGGGTGCGTGCGTGCGTGCGTGCGTGCGTGCGTGCGTGCGTGCGTGCGTGCGTGCGTGCGTGCGTGCGTGCGTGCGTGCGTGCGTGCGTGCGTGCGTGCGTGCGTGCGTGCGTGCGTGCGTGCGTGCGTGCGTGCGTGCGTGCGTGCGTGCGTGCGTGCGTGCGTGCGTGCGTGCGTGCGTGCGTGCGTGCGTGCGTGTGTGCGTGCGTGCGTGCGTGTATGCCTGGGTGGGTGGGCACGTGTTCGGGTGGGTGTGGGTATAATACCTAATACCTAATGCACCAATTTGGTGCATTGTGTGTGGTTGTATGGGTGGGTGGGTGGGTGGGTGGGTGGGTGGGTGGGTGGGTGGGTGGGCGGGTGGGTGGGTGGGTGGGTGGGTGGGTGGGTGGGTGGGTGGGTGGGTGGGTGGGTGGTGGTGGGTGGGTGGGTGGGTGGGTGGGTGGGTGGGTGGGTGGGTGGTGGGTGGTGGGTGGGTGGGTGGGTGGGTGGGTGGGGGTGGGTGGGTGGGTGGGTGGGTGGGTGGGAGGATAAGGTGTGCTATTTACTATCATTAGCCAAACACCATTCCTGCCAAACACCATTAGCCAAACACCATGCCAAACTAAGTCAATTTTGAGGACCTAGGTATGGATCCCCACTTTGGTACCATTAATTAATTAATTAATTAGACTCGTGCTCCCGTTGGGGAGTCACGGAGCATCAACCCCGATGGATGGATGGATGGATGAATTGTCTAGCGCGCTTCCCACATGTTTGCAAACGCGGGCGCTTCCCCACGGGAGGGGGTTCGTTGTCCTCTATGACCTGGGCCCACTTGGCCTTGTCCATCATCTTGTTCCAAATCACGGAGAGGCCTAGGCCCCCCATTAATTAATTAATTAAAATCATAGCTCCGTTGGGAGCATATGTAACACATAGCCCTGAGAAAGGGGCATCTATGGGTTTGTAATACAATCAGGGCTACAACCTGCAGGTGGAGGATGTACAACTGTCACCTGCTCTGGGTGCACAAGGTGCACCTGCACCGCCATGATGGTTCAGGCCCCCCATGTCCTCTACTAGCTGTTCTTTGAAGGTACCATTGAAGACACCTTCAAGCCCGTGGGCCGTGATTCATGTCAAACACCATTCTGAAATCCGTTGGACGCATGACTACCGCCGGTTGATAAATAGCTACGTTTAATTTACTAATTGATTAACTAGGTAGGTTTAATTAACTAATTGATTAACTATGTAGGTAGATGGTTTTCTCCTTGACACATCAAATAATACAAGTAATCTGGTTTTCTCTTTGATATACAAATAGTGGCAATGGTAACGGCACTGTGGCAATGGTAAATTAATTAATATATGTATAAGGACGCAGTCACGTGTCTATTAATTAATTAATTAATGTATAAGGATGCTGCCGTTGGGAAGACATTGAGCACAGTAAGCATCGTGCTTTGTATCCCTATCTTACGTCGTTACACAAAGAGAATAAGGGGCAGGGGGACGCCTTGTGTGGGAATGGATAACAATGTCACACTTTGATCATCACTGGGACAAATTAATTAACTAATAAATTGATTATCACGTAGACTAAGTCATGCGGGTACCAATAAAGGAACCTTCATTCATTGGGACATATATCAATCATTGGGACATATATCAAGACATATATTGGGTTGTCTCCTTGATATATTGGGCCATATATGTGTGTTACCTTGGTCTTAGCATGTGCAGCCCATGTCAATTAAATTGCTTGATTCCCTTACACAGCATAATACAAGGGGAGTGCACAACATTCGGCCATGCAGGCACCAGCTCATGTATTTTGTCTCCAGGGTGCGTAATTCTGAATGACGTATGTTGGTGAATAAGACATGCACCTCCGTTTGAAAGTCAAATCCTTACAAACCCGTCAAGTCCTACATGAAGGACAGTCTCATGTTGAGGGGGGGGGGAGCGTAAGAGACCACCAAATGCGTGCAGGAGCTTGAAAAGGGGTTTTACGCGTACACGACCCAAGACTTGAGGTATTTATCCTTCGTCTGATCGACCAGGACTGTGATTTCCCCGTCATAAAACCTGCACATGCAGTTGCACGGAGGTTTTAGCTAGTATTCAACCACACTAACACATCTTTATCCATCCAAGCCATGTGAAAACTGGCCAAACCACATGCTACTATCCTCTGCACATATGGTACCTCCTATGTTAAAGGTTTGACGCCATTCTGACAAGAAGCTTAAGTTACCACCATTCCAAGACGGCCACCCACGAAGACGGTACAAGGAGGTTTTAGTAACCATTTAGCCACACTAGCACCTCCTTCATCAAAGATATCTGCAAACTGACCAAAGCACATATAGTTAGTTCTTGCATGCTGACAACAACGCATGCTCAAGGTTGGGGGTCATTGTGACAAGAACTGCTCAGGTTGATGGGCTTCATATGTGACCACCTGACAAGGCGCTAAGGACCACTAAGTAAGCAGGTAAGCACAATGACACTTCATATGCCATCCAACATGCACCAAAACCATGCTGAATATCAAGGAGACACCAAAACCATGCTGAATATGTTTAGAAAGTACAATGGGGTGGCCACGCACCTCATACGCCTTCACCACCCTCGAGCGTGGCCAGCCTTGTATCTATGTGCATAGCAATAATGATGGTAGCACTAACATGCCTAACCAGCATTTTCTATGTTTCTCCCATGTTAGAGTGTAAGGTTGATGCCAACCAAGCACATCAACACTATAACACTTCCTAAACTGCCCTAACCGGCATGGGCAACAAGCAGGACTATGGAGGGCAAGGAACCAAGTAGGATCATGGTATGCATAGCTTGCATGCAGCCAACCATGTCAACCATGGTTGGCTCAGCACATCGTAGTCTTGTCACATCATCATAACAAGGGAAAGCTCAAATAAACTATTAGTGGCAGCTATCTACATGGAGTCACACAAATGCAATATCTCCATATTATCATCACCATAACACTTCCATCCCTGCACGATAAAATGCAACGAAACCATTGGCGGCCCTTCAGCGCATGAGCGCTGTGATGCCGCTGCGAAGAGAGGGTGCGTCACTCTCACACAACAAGAAGCGTCCATACACACAACATCCTTGCCAGAACACGTTTCATGAAATGCCTTAAACCTTCCCGAGAAGCTATAGGCTGCGACTGAAGCGGCCCTGACCACAAAATCAACGAAAACAATCTAAAGCTGCCAGGTATTCGACAACACAACGGCAAGCCACGGCGAGCTAGCTGGCGGAAACTGCCCAAAAAGAACGCAAAAACCTTCGAACGATGAGCTCATAGAAGAAAGCACTGATAGCAGATAACATTCGCGACAAATCTGTACCTTGCCCTCGGAAATCCCTCGCCCAGGCGCGCAACAACAGGCGTTCTTCCATGGACAGGTCAGACACGCACTGTGCAGGCCTGAACAATTACTTACCGATAACGGCCAAAAATGTGGCAAAAAGCACCCGCTCGGTTAAGAATTCGATGCTGCCGATATTAATGCCTGCTTCACGGTCAGAACAACCACCAAAACCACGATTTTACTGCCGCTATCATGAATTCTATTTCATTCCGCGCGACCAAAAAATTCAGATTACCCCCCATGCCGATGGCATATAAAAACATCAGCGATATTGTAAACCAGCTGATTTCCGCCACAAACCAACATCATAAAATCATCGTCTTTAACATTCGAGTAAATATTGTGCATTTCGCTTGCCCTATTGTGGTAATTTCGCCTGAACGCAGTCGCCATGGCCACTTCCGCTAGGGGTGCGCGCACCGTGCACCCACTTTTCAGAGTAGGGACGGCACCTCGGACGGCGAATTTTTCGGCGCCAAGATATTCGGGCATGTCCTGTCCCCTTAAAAGGACTCGCTCGCGGTGGCCATCGCTGCACGCAGCACGAAAGGACGCATGTAGGCTAGCGACGCTGGAGTTCGCTTCGTTAGTGCCAGAAATCGCTTCGTTAGTGCCAGAATCGCTTCTTTAGTGTGAATTCGCTTCATTAGTACAATGAATTCGGCTCGTTAGTCTGACATCATTCAATGTGCTAATCATGCGAATCGTTAGTACGTTACTTCCACTAATGACTCGGGTCTGACTGAAGTCAACGAAGTCGAAACCCCCCAAATTCGGCAGATTAGTACGAGTATCCGATCGGACCCGTACGAGTACCCGATCGCAATCTCGAATCGTTAGTGAAATCGAATCACTAATCTACCGAATTAGTGAAATCACTAAGGAAGTGAACCGACCCTGTACCAATAACCACATGGAAGCAGTAGAACGTTTCAACTGGCTTGCTGCATATAAGGTGAACAAGAATAACCTCTCTGGGGATGCAAAAACATACAGGGTAATGATTGAGAAAGACCTTGAGCTTCTCAAGCTCCAACCAAGGTATCTCATCCACACCTGGCTAACAAAAGCTAATTTGCAACCTTCTGTCCTGGCTACCCTGCTTACAGGCCTCAAGTCCCTCTGGGACAACTTCAGAGCTGCCATGCTCTATATCGAGGAGGCAGTGGACCCCCTGGGTACTGGCAACCCCCAGGCCCAGGACCCCAAGGTCCAGGGTGTCCAAGGCCACAAACGCAAGGGGCAGGCCAGCCAGGGGGGGGCACCCAAGACCCACAAGTCCTCCCACCAAGGGGGCAGTGGCTCTCAGGGGCGTGGCAACACGTGGCACCGTGTGCCCCTGCATGGCAACCCCAACAACAACAACAACAACAACAACAATAACAACAACAGGTCCCAGCAGGGCAACAATAACAACAGGTCCCAACAGGGCCAAAACAACAACAACAACAGGTCCCAGCAGGGCCAGAACCGGTCCCAGCAGGGAAACAACAACAACAACAACAACAACAACCAACCTGGAAACCCTGGTCCACGCTGTGTGAGGTGCTTCCAGAGGGGCATATTCGGGACAACTGCCCCAACAACGACTCCCTGCACACCAACGTGGATCTCTGCCCGGGTTGCTGGCACGCACGTCATCCCCTGGGACCTCCAGGCAGCCGGTGCAACAGGACTCGCTACCAAAAACAATGTGAGTTCTCTCACCTTGTTACTCTGAGGATGATGATCTCATTACCATTGGGGATGGCAGCCAGGGCATAATTGATTTTGAGGCAGCAACCTTACTGTCCTCCCACACCCTGTCTGGAACCTTACATAAAAGCACTAACCCCTACTGTTGACAACTCCATAGATATCAAGGAGCTTGCTCATCAGCTGCACCTAGCCATGGGTCATGAAACAGTGGCTGAGGAACTGGCCAGACGGCTGGGGGGTAGTAGCATGGGAAAACAACTCAGGAATGCAGTAAAACTGGCTAGACAACACTGTCAAGAATGTCAGTTCAATAGCCCCAAACCTCAAAAATGGCATACTGCAACTCCTTCCACCAATAGGGGCATGATAGTGGGGGATGTGATGCACATCAACAAAGATGTCCAACCCTACCTGATCCTAAAAGACTCATGGTCCAGGTTCACAGTAATGGAACCCTACCTGGCATGTCTGCAGGGCAGCTACGTGTTGCACTCATGATTGCTTTACCCAGATTCTACCCAGTTGACAGAATTTTGCTTGATCAACAATTTTCTTGTCTGACTGACCTGGAAGGGTGTGAAGCAATAGAGATTGCTGGGCTGGAAGATCATGAGGGTCAGGGGGTCATTGAAAGAACCATCAGATCTGTCAAAACCCTACTAGCCAAAAATCCTTCCAAGGATGCTACTTCAGGGGTCTATTGTGACAGGGCACTCTGGTGTCATGAAATGTGCACAACCCTAAACATGAGACCTGTCTTGCATGCCACGTGGGGTGAAGTAATCCCAGCAGGCCTGCAGGCAGGTGTATATCCCCCAGAGGTGATAGCACTGTACAACACTGCACGTGCACAAACCTCAGCAAAACTGGCAGAAAAAGATAAAACCCATTCCAGGCCAGTATTCCAAAAAGGTGATCAAGTTCTCTATTACAAGGAAAACAGCTTTGGTAAGGTTGGAACTTGGCTAGGTCCAGTTACCATCCGTGGATTTACCAAAAACAGCAAGACCGTGGAGGTCAAGCACAATATCAATGGGAAGCGTCACAGGGTGAGCTGTCATAGAATTAAGAAGTATTATTCTCCCATGGCAGACGTGCCTGGGGAAGAGTCTTTAAGCATGGACTCACTACTTCTATCTGGCAACTCCAGCATGCCCAGCAGTAGCTCTGAGCCACCAATTACTGCTGTTGACAGCACCACAGCACCCTCTGTGAACCCTTCCACCCTCAGTGAAGCCAGGCCCACTTCACAACCTGGGGATTGCTTAACCAGGCACGAGGTAGCTGGGTTGGAAGCATTAGCTCAGCCCCAAGGCACGAACCTGTCTGCCAAACCTCCCGCTCTGAGGTCCAAATTGGCAGTCGCCTTGCAAGCACTACACAGGTCACATAAGCAACAAGCTGCTGTGGCCGCAGGGTTGGCAAAAGTCTCAGCTGTGTGCACTAGTCAGGACCCCTGGACCCTGGCAATAGACACTCAGGCACAGGTCAGTGTGATCAGTGCACAAGCCATCCCTGGTCTTGAGATTGCACCTTCATTTTGGGCACGGGTGCAGGATTTCTCAGGCCAAAGCTCACTGGATGTAGTGGGACAAGTGATGCTCCCTATACTTGGTATTCAGACACCCTTCCAGGTGGTGGAGGGGTACTCTGGTAACACCTTGTTGGGGGAACCTTTTGTATCCTATCCTGGGGTGCTTATCTCAGCTAATGAGCTCAGTGTCACAGGGGTGGGTGCAGTTCCTCTGGACCACTTTAAAATCCCTCTCTCCAGTATTGTCCCTGGTATGGATGCTGTCATCAAGGCAGTCAACACTCAGTATGCACCAGGGGAGATCCCTGATCTGGACAAGTTAGTGCACAGCCAGTTCCTCCATCCCTCAGCCTTTGGGCTGGGTAAGTGGGACATAGCCATGCACTCACCCCACCAAATCTCCCACGTCATACAAGAATGCAAAACACAAAAAGGGTTTACCAAGTGGCTGATGGCCATTGTCCACCAAGCCAGGCAGGAATGGGTCCTGCCCAACCCCAAAAACCCTCAATACAAACCGCCTGTCACCCCTTCATGGGACGTGCCAGAGGGAGCCAAAAAGCTCAGATTAAAATTTGTTCTCAAACAAAAACCACAAAAAGTGGGCTCCCCAATCTTCCATGCCAGACCATGTGTCACAGAATTAAAGGGGACATCCACACTGCCAAAAGGGGAAACATATACACCTGGGCTGCAACAAACCTCACTCAGGATCATGCTCTCCCTATTCCTCCACAACCTCAATGCAGGCCAAGACTATGTCTGCAAAGCCACTGACATTAAAAGGGCCTTCCTCAGGGGGGACCCAGAAAAGGCTGAATCTGTGTGGAAAGGGAAGGTGTACGTGGTAGACACCCCAGCTGTGTGGAAACCTTACATTGATGAGCCCCACCTTATCATCAACATTGGGGTGGAAGGGCTTGTCAGTGCCCCAAAAATTTTCAGAGACTCAGCAGAGGAAGTATTCAAAAAGCTCAAGGCCACGTATGATGACCTGGACCCATGCTTTTTTGTTGTACCCACCCCCTCTGGACTGCTGTTCTTTGTGTGGCATGGAGATGACCAACTCATTTGTGGGCCTAGAGCTGAGGTGGAAAAATTTATTCAGCAGGTCCAGGAATCATATGAGATTGGCAAACAGGTGGAATTGAGCACAACCCCCATCCAGTTCTGTGGCATCATGTTGCAGCTGCACAGGCAGCCAGATCAATGGGTCTGCTCTCTCTCTCCTCCTGCAGAATATATTCAAGATTGTCTAGATCTGCTGCATCACACCTGCCTCCCCTTACACATGTGTGCCACTGTTCAGGGCAAACTGGGGTGGTGGTCAGCCATCTGTGGGGCTCCCTTAGCTGTCATCAGCAGGGTCACCCATGATGTTCTAGTCAAAATCAAATGCAGTCACATCAGGAAGTTGATCCATGACTGCCCCCCCTCATCCTCCATGGCCTGAATCTGATGGAAGACATCCACATACACAGTGTCATGGACAGCTCCATGGAGAGCAGAACAATCAATCAGATGGGGGCACGGGAATCAGGGCTGTTTTTTCTCACCAACAGGTCAGATTACATGTCCCTCACTTCCTGGTACAGCAGGCTACACCGCAGAAAACCTGGCAGCAGCAACTCAGCTGAATGTCGTGCTGTGGTGTCTGCTGCATTGCATGCTCGTTCCCTGCAGCACATGCTCACCTGGCTACAAACCCAGGCAGGCAGCACATGCAATGTCATCTCACATCTCTATACTGACAGCCAATCTGTGATCAGTTTTCTAACCAAGAAATCTGTCTCTGCTGCTGTCCACAGTGACTCCACACTGACTTGGATTGGGTGATCCTCAAACAGGAGGCCACCCACTACAATACGGTTCGTAGGAGACGCGAAATGAGTGAGAATGTTACCCGAGCGGTAACGAGGATTCGCACCGTTGATTTTAACATATGTTTCTTTTTTTGCGCCATTTGGCGAGCATCGACTGGAGCCTGAACCTAGCGGGGGGGATCGTACGGGGGAATCTTGCGGGGGAATCTTGCGGGGAAAAATTCCGAACGTGAATTTAGCGAAGTCCTACTACATTTTGCTTGGGTACACGGTACTACAGTTTCGTCACTGAAAATTTTCTGTAGTTGCGTTGGTGTTTCGTACGTTCCGCTGAAATTTTTCGTGTTCAGTGACCAGATCACAATTTGATCCGGGCGCAAAATGATTGGCTGTACGGTACGAACCAAAAACGAAATTTTAGTATCTAAGTTCCGCAGCGCTTGCTGAATTTGCCCCGGAAGCCCGGGGGCACTTTCCCCGCTGAAAAAGGTGTCCGCGGAAGCGTATTGTAGTGCTATTTTTCCAGCTGGACTCATGTGGAGGATGAGGACAACCCAGCAGACGCTCTCACGAAGCTGCGGGATGCTGCTGGCCAACAGTACCAGCTCCTCTTCCAGAACATGAACCCCTATGATATCAGAGTCAGTGTTTGAATAAATGACTGGCCATCGCACAGTACACAACCACCACACCCCCTTACCACAGCGATAGCTGCTGGGCGCCATAAAATTCAACACATTCGTTGTGGGGTGTGAGTGCTGGCTAGGTCAGATATGTATCCATTTGCAGCTTGAGGACACAAGCTTTGTATCCCTTTCCTTAACCCCTAAATGGTCTTGCTGCCGATTTTCCGCCAAAAAGTGACTTACAGCCGATTTGTCGGCACCTACTCGGGGGACCAGTTTGCGAGAATACTATTGGGAATTAGGAAACGTTTAGCTGAGAAGAATGAAAGTTTATAAGTTTCTCCAGAACATGATACTAGGGTTTGCTATATTTTGACCAAGTTTAACAGGTGTTCCAGACCGTCAAAGTACAAGGGGTCAGGGTACTTTTTCACGTACAACGTGCATTCCGGAAAACGACGACCTGGCCATGGCGGCTTGCGCCCACGCATGGCATTTACGTTTGCGTTCGAATTTTCTTGCCAAACTTAGGATATTGATTTTATACGTCCTAAAGATCATACAGGCCAATTTTTGGTTCGCGGGAATGCCATTTGATAGGTGTCGGCAGCGTTCTTGCTGGAAAAAACTGCGATCAGGCCGGACGATAGAAACGTTGACAGCAATACCTTTCCGGCGTATTTTAAAGGATATATCGGTTTCTTTGTACTTTTTATGATACATATTAGTCGTAAACGTGCAAGGGTGGCCAGAAATCGCCGAATCCAGCGACCATGCTGCACAACTTTGGTGTGCCGAAATGCGCCATTTTGCGGCCACCGCCTGGGCCAAGGTAACGCCATCCATGCCTGGTAAAGCTTAAGCATCGTTTTCCTATCGATGTTTGACGTTTATATAAACGTTCTAGCTTGTGTAGCACATTCTTTTTGCATTATTCATGCTCTTTCTTGACCCTGGCCTGGCCCCTTTCTAAAACACCCTTCTTAGATGCTTCCCTCAGTCAGTTGACCTGCCACAGGGTGATGGTGATAAGTTTTAGAGGCTGTATGGGTTTGAATACCTCCATATATGTTTGTTATACATTTCCCACACACATATTGCATGAGTGTGAGGCAGTTGGCTGGTCTCTGTGGCATCATCAAGCATGTAACCGGTGAGTCTAGAAGCTTCCCATTGTCAGCATGTGCCACCAGGTGTGCTGGCCATCACCTGGAAAGCTATAGCAGCTTAGGCCTAGTTTATCCTTGCTAGGGCAGGCTGAAATAGGCTTAAAATCACTAGTTTGTTGGTGGCTGCCTCCTAGAATGCATGCCTTGCGTAGGGTATCCGTACCACGTTACCTACGTGCATGGACAAGGTGGCACCTGCACATAGGTGCCATGTAAGGGCAGTGTGATGATGCAGTTATGTTTCCCCATCATTGTGGAAGGGAAATGTATTGTTTGGCATGGTTGGGGGCCATATTAGTAGGTATTAGTAGGTAGTATGCCCACTCCTACCCCCTTGGTTGCTTTTTACCAACGGTACCCCTATGGGCTGTACTGGGTGTAACTGCTGGTATACCCACCCAAATGATGACCCCAATGGCTCAAACTGTTCAGCAACTAATTGTTTATCATCCCTGAAGTGGTAGGTGCCTAGCTCTTACAACATAATTCAAAATGCACATTCTACCAAAAATGAAAACGCTCGTCTTGACCCCCCTGACTTTGACGGCAGTTATACATGGCCTACGATGAATATATGTGAGGTTGTGATATATCATGGCTTAGGGCAACTCATGGACATGCTTGCCCCCCAAGGACAGCCATTGGATATTGCTAGGTTGTACAGGGGCTGGTTTACAAAATAGGCGAGTTACTGCCGATTTATCGGCAGCATTTCCGCCCATTTAGGGGTTAATGTGTGCTTCAGTAACTGGCCAAACCAGCCAGCTGTGTACACCTTATTTAATGTGCAATATAACACCTGGCCAGAACAGCCAGCTGTAACCAACTTGGCTCAACCAGCCATGTCTCTTTTGTACCCCTAATCAACTTAAAAACAATAACAATAATGTTGGGGGTGCAGACCTGCATTAAGAAATAAATAATAAAACAATACTGGAGTTAGTCTCCATGCTTTGCTGTAGACTAAGTCTCAAAGGCATTGTGAATACAACGTATGAATAAGCCTTGTAAACCTACGTTGGTATGTGAATATAAATACCACGTGGGCTATCTATGCAGATAGGAATGCTAGTCGAGTCGCATACGTTTCCCTAGATAGGTACTTTGGGTACTGGGGTACGTGACAGATGTCAGTACCCAGTATACGTAGTGTCCTGTCATTGGACGGTACTAGAGTATCCTAGATAGGGACCGTACTGCAGCGTGCATTGATCTGTGATCGCACGATGCAGTGACTAGACTGCTACCTGTCATCGTGTGGCCTCGGGCCAACGGTCTGCACCCAACGGTCACTGGCGGCGCAGCCGGTGAGAGGAACGTTGATAAAGGGTAAACCTATTTTCTAATGAACCAAGCAATTCATTGCTCACAGCCTTCAGTGTTCTCAAGCAATATATCCCACCGCATTCTAACTGTTGTTGTTGTTGTTGTTGTTGTTGTTGTTGTTGTTGTTGTTGTTGTTGTTGTTGTTGTTGTTGTTGTTGTTGTTGTTGTTGTTGTTGTTGTTGTTGTTGTTGTTGTTGTTGTTGTTGTTGTTGTTGTTGTTGTTGTTGTTGTTGTTGTTGTTGTTGTTGTTGTTGTTGTTGTTGTTGTTGTTGTTGTTGTTGTTGTTGTTGTTGTTGTTGTTGTTGTTGTTGTTGTTGTTGTTGTTGTTGTTGTTGTTGTTGTTGTTGTTGTTGTTGTTGTTGTTGTTGTTGTTGTTGTTGTTGTTGTTGTTGTTGTTGTTGTTGTTGTTGTTGTTGTTGTTGTTGTTGTTGTTGTTGTTGTTGTTGTTGTTGTTGTTGTTGTTGTTGTTGTTGTTGTTGTTGTTGTTGTTGTTGTTGTTGTTGTTGTTGTTGTTGTTGTTGTTGTTGTTGTTGTTGTTGTTGTTGTTGTTGTTGTTGTTGTTGTTGTTGTTGTTGTTGTTGTTGTTGTTGTTGTTGTTGTTGTTGTTGTTGTGTTGTTGTTGTTGTTGTTGTTGTTGTTGTTGTTGTTGTTGTTGTTGTTGTTGTTGTTGTTGTTGTTGTTGTTGTTGTTGTTGTTGTTGTTGTTGTTGTTGTTGTTGTTGTTGTTGTTGTTGTTGTTGTTGTTGTTGTTGTTGTTGTTGTTGTTGTTGTTGTTGTTGTTGTTGTTGTTGTTGTTGTTGTTGTTGTTGTTGTTGTTGTTGTTGTTGTTGTTGTTGTTGTTGTTGTTGTTGTTGTTGTTGTTGTTGTTGTTGTTGTTGTTGTTGTTGTTGTTGTTGTTGTTGTTGTTGTTGTTGTTGTTGTTGTTGTTGTTGTTGTTGTTGTTGTTGTTGTTGTTGTTGTTGTTGTTGTTGTTGTTGTTGTTGTTGTTGTTGTTGTTGTTGTTGTTGTTGTTGTTGTTGTTGTTGTTGTTGTTGTTGTTGTTGTTGTTGTTGTTGTTGTTGTTGTTGTTGTTGTTGTTGTTGTAGTTAGTCTCCATGCTTTGCTGTAGACTAAGTCTCAAAGGCATTGTGAATACAACGTATGAATAAGCCTTGTAAACCCACGTTGGTATGTGAATATAAATACCACGTGGGCTATGCAGATAGGGATGCTAGTCGAGTCGCATACGTTTCCCTAGATAGGTACTTTGGGTACTGAGGTACGTGACAGATGTCAGTACCCAGTATACGTAGTGTCCTGTCATTGGACGGTACTAGAGTATCCTAGATAGGGACCGTACTGCAGCGTGCATTGATTTGTGATCGCACGATGCAGTGACTAGGCAGCTACCTGTCATCGTGCGGCCTCGGGCCAACGGTCTGCACCCAACGGTCACTGGCGGCGCAGCCGGTGAGAGGAACGTTGATAAAGGGTAAACCTATTTTCTAATGAACCAAGCAATTCATTGCTCCAAGCTTTCAGTGTTCTCAAGCAATATATCCCACCGCATTCTAACTTGAATTTTATTTGCTACCATGGCTATCACGAACAAGAATGTCGCTAAGAAGCTTACCTACAACGAGGATGATGATGGGCAGGATCGGCGGATGCCCAGAGACAACAACAAGAAGCCGGCTGGCGATGCGGCCATTTCCAAGAAAAAGAAAAAGAACAAAAAGACTCACAATGGTTGCCAGGACGAGGGGACGGCGGCTGCAAAGCCGACCGACCTACCCCCCTCCCCTGCGAGGCCGGAGGCCGAGACGGCTCCCCCCGGGGAGACCGGCTTACCCTCGACTCCGGCGGCCGCCCCAGCCGCAACCACGGCTGGCGCGGCCATGGCTGCGGAGACCTCGGTGGTAAACCCCACTGAGGCTCCACAGTCCGGCCCCACGTTGCCATCTCTTCGGGAGCGTATGCCCCGTCAGACGGCCTCGGTGGCACCGGACGGGACGATTACCTTTCGTCCCGCCACATCAAACCTTAATGTCCCTTTCGCCCAGGGACATAACCACATTGAGCTAACGTTTGGGCGACCCTCTGCGTCCCTTCTTCGCAAGAAGAAGGACATGGAGAGTATTAAACTCGCACGGGTGGTGCGAAAACCTGTGGAACCCATCGCCGGACAACCAATGTCCGACGATGAGGTATCCGACACTGCCAGTCTCCCCGATGGGGAGACTGAGATCAATCTTACCCCAGCGCTCCTGGCGGTCGAGCAGGCCGCGCTGGTGGCAAATGAAGAACGCCGAGAGCGGCAGCGGGACCGAGAGGTCCGCCGAGAGGCGGCTTTTCGGCTCGCCGCTAAGCGGCAAGAATATGAAGAGGAAGCCGCCCGTCGCCTGGCTACCCACCAGGCGATGGCGGACGCGTACCGCGAGGCCACCCAGCGGTTACGTGACCTCTTAAAAAATGCTGACTATCCCATGGACTATGCGGACAGTCAAGACCTGGCCGAGCTTGCTCGGTCAGCACACTTTAAAACCATGTCCTCCATCACCCAAGCCAGGGTCACGGAGGCCATCTTGGCCAAACATGGGGTGGTAGCTGAAGAAGCCCCCCCGCTGGAAACCACCAGCAAGAAACCCTCTCCCCCCCAACCCCTGCAGTACAAGGAGGGACTGCTGGCCCTGGGCGCGAGGAAGGGCAAAGAGGCGGACTGTCCAGTCCGGCCTGCTATGATCATGGGAGAACCACTCCCTGACATACCCGAGGATGAGGCTGCTTTCAGGCAGCCCTCCGGGAGCATGAGGTACGCAAGGAGATGAAGCGTCTCATGCGGGAGGAGGCCAGGAGGAGAGCAGAGGCAGACACCCCTGCCCGCCCCTCCACCGATGGGGCTGGACCCAGTGGGGTTACCCGGACACCCCCGGGCTCCCCCAGGGCCACCATGACCCCCCCTCCCCCTCCCCCACCACCCCAGGTTCGCCCTGTGGGTTGGGGCCCCCTCCCAAACCAGGGGGGTGGCCAGGACCCCAGGAGGCCCTGGGGGGAGGTGCAGAGGTGCCACAGGCACCCAACAGGCCTGCTGAGGCCCCCCCAAGGAGCGGGGATGTCCTGGAACAGCTCGCCATTCTCCAGGCCCAGCTGGCCTCGTTGCAAGATCAGCAGTTAACAGCTAACCAGCTGCAAACTGTCGAGGGCCTGCGCGCCCTGATGTCGCGGTATGAGCGGGGGACCATCAACCTGGACCCCACCCGCCTGCAACAAGCAACCGACAGCTTCTTGAGGGCCAACCCCCCTCTCACAGGTGTGTTTAACCCTCATAAAAAGGAATCCAAAATCAATATTGCTGGCTTGCCTGAGGGTCACACTGTTGAACAAGCTAAGCAATTTGTTTTTGCTTTGGAGTATGGGATGGAAGGTCTTAACCTTAGACATCAGTTTAAGGCTCTCAGGGCCTCCTCCACATTCCATCAATCATCTCCTGCAATCAGAGCATTGATTCAAA
This sequence comes from Mesostigma viride, assembly GCA_009746045.1. Classification (NCBI taxonomy): domain Eukaryota; kingdom Viridiplantae; phylum Streptophyta; class Mesostigmatophyceae; order Mesostigmatales; family Mesostigmataceae; genus Mesostigma; species Mesostigma viride. The sequence continues at coordinate 2,220,904 of RPFO01000333.1, read as the reverse complement.
CCTATCAGGAACGTACCCTGACACCTGAAGCAGCCATTGAACAGTGGCCTACCTTTATCACTGATCTGAAACAGCTAGTGCTTACCAATAACCACATGGAAGCAGTAGAACGTTTCAACTGGCTTGCTGCATATAAGGTGAACAAGAATAACCTCTCTGGGGATGCAAAAACATACAGGGTAATGATTGAGAAAGACCTTGAGCTTCTCAAGCTCCAACCAAGGTATCTCATCCACACCTGGCTAACAAAAGCTAATTTGCAACCTTCTGTCCTGGCTACCCTGCTTACAGGCCTCAAGTCCCTCTGGGACAACTTCAGAGCTGCCATGCTCTATATCGAGGAGGCAGTGGACCCCCTGGGTACTGGCAACAACCAGGCCCAGGACCCCAAGGTCCAGGGTGTCCAAGGCCACAAACGCAAGGGGCAGGCCAGCCAGGGGGGGCACCCAAGACCCACAAGTCCTCCCACCAAGGGGGCAGTGGCTCTCAGGGGCGTGGCAACACGTGGCACCGTGTGCCCCTGCATGGCAACCCCAACAACAACAACAACAACAACAACAACAGGTCCCAGCAGGGCAACAATAACAACAGGTCCCAACAGGGCCAAAACAACAACAACAACAGGTCCCAGCAGGGCCAGAACCGGTCCCAGCAGGGAAACAACAACAACAACAACAACAACAACCAGCCTGGCAACCCTGGGGGGTCCATAAGGTGCCTGAGGTGCTTCCAACGAGGGCACGCACGGCACAACTGCCCCAACAACGACTCCCTGGCCAACGGGGTGGATCTCTGCCCGGGCTGCTGGCACGCACGTCATCCCCTGGGGCCTCCAGGCAGCCGTTGCAACAGGCCTCGCTACCCAAATCAATGTGAGTTCACTCACCTTATGTACTCTGAGGATGATGATCTCATTACCATTGGGGATGGCAACCAGGGCATAATTGATTTTGAGGCAGCAACCTTACTGTCCTCCCAACACCCTGTTCTGGAACCTTACATAAAAGCACTAACCCCTACTGTTGACAACTCCATAGATATCAAGGAGCTTGCTCATCAGCTGCACCTAGCCATGGGTCATGAAACAGTGGCTGAGGAACTGGCCAGACGGCTGGGGGGTAGTAGCATGGGAAAACAACTCAGGAATGCAGTAAAACTGGCTAGACAACACTGTCAAGAATGTCAGTTCAATAGCCCCAAACCTCAAAAATGGCATACTGCAACTCCTTCCACCAATAGGGGCATGATAGTGGGGGATGTGATGCACATCAACAAAGATGTCCAACCCTACCTGATCCTAAAAGACTCATGGTCCAGGTTCACAGTAATGGAACCCCTACCTGGCATGTCTGCAGGGCAGCTACGTGTTGCACTCATGATTGCTTTACCCAGATTCTACCCAGTTGACAGAATTTTGCTTGATCAACAATTTTCTTGTCTGACTGACCTGGAAGGGTGTGAAGCAATAGAGATTGCTGGGCTGGAAGATCATGAGGGTCAGGGGGTCATTGAAAGAACCATCAGATCTGTCAAAACCCTACTAGCCAAAAATCCTTCCAAGGATGCTACTTCAGGGGTCTATTGTGACAGGGCACTCTGGTGTCATGAAATGTGCACAACCCTAAACATGAGACCTGTCTTGCATGCCACGTGGGGTGAAGTAATCCCAGCAGGCCTGCAGGCAGGTGTATATCCCCCAGAGGTGATAGCACTGTACAACACTGCACGTGCACAAACCTCAGCAAAACTGGCAGAAAAAGATAAAACCCATTCCAGGCCAGTATTCCAAAAAGGTGATCAAGTTCTCTATTACAAGGAAAACAGCTTTGGTAAGGTTGGAACTTGGCTAGGTCCAGTTACCATCCGTGGATTTACCAAAAACAGCAAGACCGTGGAGGTCAAGCACAATATCAATGGGAAGCGTCACAGGGTGAGCTGTCATAGAATTAAGAAGTATTATTCTCCCATGGCAGACGTGCCTGGGGAAGAGTCTTTAAGCATGGACTCACTACTTCTATCTGGCAACTCCAGCATGCCCAGCAGTAGCTCTGAGCCACCAATTACTGCTGTTGACAGCACCACAGCACCCTCTGTGAACCCTTCCACCCTCAGTGAAGCCAGGCCCACTTCACAACCTGGGGATTGCTTAACCAGGCACGAGGTAGCTGGGTTGGAAGCATTAGCTCAGCCCCAAGGCACCAAATTGTCTGCCAACCCTCCCGCTCTGAGGTCAAGATTGGCAGTCGCCTTGCAAGCATTACACAGGTCACATAAGCAACAAGCTGCTGTGGCCGCAGGGTTGGCAAAAGTCTCAGCTGTGTGCACTAGTCAGGACCCCTGGACCCTGGCAATAGACACTCAGGCACAGGTCAGTGTGATCAGTGCACAAGCCATCCCTGGTCTTGAGATTGCACCTTCATTTTGGGCACGGGTGCAGGATTTCTCAGGCCAAAGCTCACTGGATGTAGTGGGACAAGTGATGCTCCCTATACTTGGTATTCAGACACCCTTCCAGGTGGTGGAGGGGTACTCTGGTAACACCTTGTTGGGGGAACCTTTTGTATCCTATCCTGGGGTGCTTATCTCAGCTAATGAGCTCAGTGTCACAGGGGTGGGTGCAGTTCCTCTGGACCACTTTAAAATCCCTCTCTCCAGTATTGTCCCTGGTATGGATGCTGTCATCAAGGCAGTCAACACTCAGTATGCACCAGGGGAGATCCCTGATCTGGACAAGTTAGTGCACAGCCAGTTCCTCCATCCCTCAGCCTTTGGGCTGGGTAAGTGGGACATAGCCATGCACTCACCCCACCAAATCTCCCACGTCATACAAGAATGCAAAACACAAAAAGGGTTTACCAAGTGGCTGATGGCCATTGTCCACCAAGCCAGGCAGGAATGGGTCCTGCCCAACCCCAAAAACCCTCAATACAAACCGCCTGTCACCCCTTCATGGGACGTGCCAGAGGGAGCCAAAAAGCTCAGATTAAAATTTGTTCTCAAACAAAAACCACAAAAAGTGGGCTCCCCAATCTTCCATGCCAGACCATGTGTCACAGAATTAAAGGGGACCTCCACACTGCCAAAAGGGGAAACATACACACCTGGGCTGCAACAAACCTCACTCAGGATCATGCTCTCCCTCTTCCTCCACAACCTCAATGCAGGCCAAGACTATGTCTGCAAAGCCACTGATATTAAAAGGGCCTTCCTCAGGGGGGACCCAGAAAAGGCTGAATCTGTGTGGAAAGGGAAGGTGTACGTGGTAGACACCCCAGCTGTGTGGAAACCTTATATTGATGAGCCCCACCTTATCATCAACATTGGGGTGGAAGGGCTTGTCAGTGCCCCAAAAATTTTCAGAGACTCAGCAGAGGAAGTATTCAAAAAGCTCAAGGCCACGTATGATGACCTGGACCCATGCTTTTTTGTTGTACCCACCCCCTCTGGACTGCTGTTCTTTGTGTGGCATGGAGATGACCAACTCATTTGTGGGCCTAGAGCTGAGGTGGAAACCTTTATTCAGCAGGTCCAGGAATCATATGAGATTGGCAAACAGGTGGAATTGAGCACAACCCCCATCCAGTTCTGTGGCATCATGTTGCAGCTGCATAGGCAGCCAGATCAGTGGGTCTGCTCTCTCTCCCCTCCTGCAGAATATATCCAAGATTGTCTAGATCTGCTGCAGGACAACTACCTCCCCTTACATATGTGTGCCACTGTTCAGGGCAAACTGGGGTGGTGGTCAGCCATCTGTGGGGCTCCCTTAGCTGTCATCAGCAGGGTCACCCATGATGTTCTAGTCAAGATCAAATGCAGTCACATCAGGAAGTTGGTCAATGACTGTCCCCCCCTCATCCTCCATGGCCTGAATCTGATGGAAGACATCCACATCCAATGTGTCATGGACAGCTCCATGGAGAGCAGAACAATCAATCAGATGGGGGCACGGGAATCAGGGCTGTTTTTTCTCACCAACAGGTCAGATTACATGTCCCTCACTTCCTGGTACAGCAGGCTACACCGCAGAAAACCTGGCAGCAGCAACTCAGCTGAATGTCGTGCTGTGGTGTCTGCTGCATTGCATGCTCGTTCCCTGCAGCACATGCTCACCTGGCTACAAACCCAGGCAGGCAGCACATGCAATGTCATCTCACATCTCTATACTGACAGCCAATCTGTGATCAGTTTTCTAACCAAGAAATCTGTCTCTGCTGCTGTCCACACTGACTTGGATTGGGTGATCCTCAAACAGGAGGCCACCTATTTTTCCAGCTGGACTCATGTGGATGATGAGGACAACCCAGCAGACGCTCTCACGAAGCTGCGGGATGCTGCTGGCCAACAGTACCAGCTCCTCTTTCAGAACATGAACCCCTATGATATCAGAGTCAGTGTTTGAATAAATGACTGGCCATAGCACAGTACACAACCACCACACCCCCTTACCACAGCGATAGCTGCTGGGCGCCATAAAATTCAACACATTCGTTGTGGGGTGTGAGTGCTGGCTAGGTCAGATTTGTATCCATTTGCAGCTTGAGGACACAAGCTTTGTATCCATTTACTTAATGTGTGCTTCAGTACCTGGCCAAACCAGCCAGCTGTGTACACCTTATTCAATGTGCAATATAACACCTGGCCAGAACAGCCAGCTGTAACCAACCTGGCTCAACCACACTAGGAACTCAATTTCTGAGAAAATTCTCAAAACCCTCAATTTTCTCACCTTTTGTGAGAATTTTTTGAGAAAATTGAGAAAAATCTCAATTTTTTTCCGCAAACGCTAGGCAAAAAATCTCACCAGGGTGAGATTTTGGTGAGAAAAAGGGCGTTTTGGTGAGATTGGGGTGAGAAAAAACCCTAAAGTGAGAAAAAAGGTGAGAATGGGTGAGAAAAAGGCAGAAAGATTGAGAAAATTGAGAAGTTTCTCACCAACACGAGAAAAATCACTAACACGAGAAAAATCACAAGTCAACGTGGTGAGAAATTTCTCACCAAGAGTGTAACACGAGAAAAATCATTAGCTTTATTTCATGAAGTCCTTAACCCGTGTTTTTTTACAACGCGATACATCGCGTTGTAGGGTTAGAACGCGATGTATCGCGTTGTAATCTGACACGTGGCAAACCTATTAAACATGCGATTTTTGGTCTGAAACTTTCAAGATAGGTCAGAAACATCTCATAGAATTCAAGAAAAAATCCTGGTATTTTTGGTATTTTTTTTGTGACAGCTGCAAACAAATATGTACCACTGAAATCAGGCATTTTCGCGGGACGAAGGTGAAGACGACGGCGATGGCGGCAGGTAGATCTCGCCAGTTTTCGCGCGAATTTCAGTGGCTGTTGGGTGGCACGACCATGATGATGCGTTCAAAGGTTGATAATTAGGTTTCTACGAGTTTGTTGAGGTACTGGGGCAAAGGAAACGTAGTTTTTTCCAGTTTCTCACCCAACTTTCATGCGGAAACCCTGGAAACCGGCATACATATTATTACGTCAAGACTCGGGTCTGCTGCGGCACCATGCTTGGTATTTCCATGGTGTTTCGACTTCTTAACACATGTTTATTCATTCCGAACGTCCGGACTCTCGGCTAAACCGAGAATTGTGCAGACTTTTATTGGGTAGCGCCGGGCATGATGGTGCCTGCAAATAGCGTAAGGCGTGACCGTGGCTATTGCTACGGTATGCTGTATTTTCCTGGAAATGGCCTCTGCCACCGGCTCAATAGTGCTTGCAGGCGTAAGTATATCGTGTTTCTACCTAGTTTCTGCCAGTTTTCCACTTATTTCTACCGACCTCTGCCCAGCCTCTCTAAGACCGCCATCCTACTCGACGTTGCTTGCATGTCAGCCATAGCAGGTTGCAGTTGTGCAGTATTTAGGTGCTGTATACGTCGTCAAGCCGTGCATATATCGTGAGGATTGGATGTTGATGGTTTATACTGCGTTGATTGTGCAAGAAGACCAGCTAGGTGCCCATAATCATGGTGTATAATCATGTGTTGTTAGCATCTTGCCACCATTTGCTAGCATGCATTCCAGCGTCATCTTTGCCTGCATGTAAGCTCATGGATCACTCAACCTATCCAAGCCTTGCATTACACGTGCCTCTTTCTTTCAGTATTGCACGCGTTATGGAATGAAAACCCAGCACCTCCGTTCCCACGAGGCATGTGCTCAACACGTTGTGAGAGTGGATGATGCTTTGGCTATGGCTGCCTGATTCAGTCATATTAGGTCATCCAGTCATGATGTTTGATGCATGTTTGATGCTGTATAACTTATACAACACCTATTTTCAACGTTTTGACCCTCCAAGCTCACTATGGCCCCGTTTATGGGGCTCATGTCGTTGCGTCATGTTGTGAAGGGCTCTCATTTTTCCCACTGCGTTGTACTGCGTTGTAATTGTGATGCTAATGAAAAATAGCTCCAGTGGCCCAATGGGCCTGAGTTTTGTTTCACAGAGCCTGCATATGTTGCCCATAGCTCGTGCAAGAAGCCAGATTTTTTTCATGAACCATTTGTGAATAAGCACATGACTTGTGACCTAGGGTCAAGAAATCGCGGTCATGGTCAGACCCCCCTGTATTCAAACCAGTGTATCTCTCTAATGAATTAGCATTTTGTAGGTCTGAGTATCTCAAAAAATCCTTTGATTTATGGGCTTTCAGGAAAGTATATACATGACCATGAAAAAAAATTTTCCTTAGGTGCTATACGCGTTCTAAAAAAAGCTTACAACGCGATATATCGCGTTCTAATTAAAAAAACACGGGTTAACGTGAAAAAAAACTCAACCACTTTGATATGCATTATAGGGTGCACCACAAAGGTGCAATATAGGGTTCATACAATACACAGGCCTTGTTAAACACAGCTTAACAGGCCATCATTCCAAACGAGTTGTTTTTTATTAGAAATATACGATTACAATCAAGATTTAGCCCCACGTTGGTTATCTCATCAAAATGTTTACATCATTGTGAACAAAGGCGGCAAAAAGCTAGGCCTGTCATATTTTCTGCAGATGCTGCGACTATGACCATCTAATAATAACAGGCCCAATCTATATGCTTCTTCATCACGATTCATGCTTCTTTGGACAGAGCCACAGGGCTGCCAGCCGTTCTCTATGGTCCTGCAGGCACACAGAGCACCGCAATTGAAGAGGACACCGGTACAGCAAGGCAGGGGGCGGACCAGTCAGGCGGCAGATCGTTGTTGCCCAGCAAAACATCCTATGGTGAAGTAGGTTATGCCTCAACCCCGCTAGATTGTCGGCAGTCACTCAAGCAGGCATACAGAACGGTATAATATAGCCGGTCCAGTTAGTAGCCTGTGTAGCTGAATGAACAAAAGCGAAAGCATGCCAGTGAGGGCAACTGCAAATAAGGAAAACATTACCTTGCAAAAACTGCTACTCTGATTGCTAACAAATAAAGGTATGGTTTGCAAAGGTGCCGCGCATTGGACGTTGACAGCAAATGAATCGGAAGAGAAGGATTGAAAGCAATGGTTACCGACAGATTCACAAATACGAATTGAAACAACTAAAAAAGCGATTGCTCACCAAAAACTTTCACCGCGCTTCTATAGCCTTCGATGCCAACGACGTTCCTCGTCCCGTCTCTGCGATAGGGCCGCATGCTCCTCGGTCGCCGCATTGTCTTTAGACATGCACACGAAGAAAAAAATCGACGAACAAACCACAATACACAGCATACAAAAGAAACAAGCAGTGATTTGCATGGTGGTCAACACCATAACAAGAAATCGTTCGGAAGACACCCTCTCAACGGCAGGTCCCCAACGACCAGTAAATTACAGAAGCATGACGAATACACTGGGCCAGACATTCCACCATATGAGGAAGAACGTGCTCACCTTATGAGTTAAGAAAGCATGCAGGTCTGGAAGTTCGGTAGTGTATTTACCGTATCTTTCATCTCTACCGAATATGACTTCAATGCTTCTAAACGATGCCATTCATGTCTCGTCCTCAATTTAAATCCTCTGTTCGACCTGAAAACTTCGATGGGTACTGCACGCACATAATCCAGTCAATCTACATGCCTTTTCAGCGCTTCATCAATCTAGATATATAAGGTTGCAAGGTTGCATTATTGCTATAGACATCTTGCAGTCCCGTGATCGCGCCGATCGCCGACCTAGCTTCCCTGGCCCTTGCTTTGAATGTAGGAAGGACTCACACTGGGGAAACGATGCCTTCATCATCTTGTCGAGTCGCACCACATGAATGCAACGGTCACACGGCTCGCAACTCGGAAGGTCAAGCTTTGCAATGCCGGGCTCCTGAAATGAAGTTACGGTTACGCCGCTCAGTCTCCGGCAGCGATGTGTACAGCGTGTACATTTACCTTAGTATCAAGTCATAATGGCAAGCCATATGTCCATTCGTTTGAATTTTGCTGACGATGTACGGATTAGAATCACGTACCCAGGATTTTTCTCTGGCAGGGATGTGCAGAGCGTGTACATTTACCTTAGTATCAAGTCATAATGGCAAGCCATATGTCCATTCGTTTGAATTATGCTGACGATGTACGGATTAGAATCACGATCCCAGGATTTTATTATTGTAGATGCCAATGGGTGTGCAGAGTGACATTGCAGTGTGATCTTCGCCCGGTATTGCCGTTGCGGAAAGATTCTGTCGCTTGGCCTGTACAGTTCAAAAACTAGCGGTTGCCGCTGGTTTCGGATCGACGCCAGCAACCGACATGCTTTTGCGCCAACGGCCATAAACACATGTAGTAGTGCAGCTAGAACTGCTTTTGGGTGTGGTCGACAGGACGTGATTACCCCACATTTCACTTCGCGGTTTGCGCTGGGAGTGTACAGCTAATTGATTCTGAAAGGTAATGGCAGGAGGATGGGAGGTTCGATGACAGGCTAGCAGTGGTTATGTATGCGGCTCTTAGGTTTGGAAGGGAATTTGTGGATTGGCCCATGGATTGGACTGGAGGAAGTCACCGGGACGACTTTCCTTTGCAAAGGCAGCGCCTTCGACCAGCTTTAAATTTCAGAGCAGAAAGCTGTCAAGGAGAAAGCTCAGGCAGGCGTATGACTAACAAGCTAGTCCTCGTCGCAATGTTAGACTGCTATAGAAACCCGGCGGTTTCCTGCTATGACCTCAGGTGAGCAAGTGAGTGCTTTTATAACATGGCCATGGATTCTGTATGCCTCATGCGTTGCCAATATTAAAGAACTGCTCCCAGTGGTGTGCGGCGCGATGCAAGGGTTTCAGATGCACATAGCATTCGTTTTGAACTTGTTGAATTGAATGCTGCAGAAGGAAGTTTCGGAGTTGGAACTTGGAAGTGTGCGATGTGGAGAGACCTGGCCGGATGGCTTCAGATCCAGTCTTAACTGCACTTGTGCTTCTGGTTCTTACATCCTTTTACTGTTTGCATTGCGTGCTGCACTTTGTACATTTGTTGGCAGCGTCATGCCGTTAGACCGGCATGCGGCGGCCTATCCGTCTACGCTAGTAGAGCCTCTGGGTCTCTATGCTGGGTGATTGTTCTGCAGCATGGTGAGCGAACGTATGCCATTCCGTGTTGTCGGCATTGAGTTGCATGATCCTCTTTGATATCCAGAGCTTACTTGGCATCTTTAAAATGGTTCTCTCCAAATCTCCGCATGCCTGCAAACGAAATCCCTTTACTGGTGAGAGCAATCAGGAAGTCTTTTCATTTTGAATTTTTTGTTCTCACTCGCTTGCAACACCATAGCAAGAGGTTTGCTGGATTTTCGTCTCATTCTTCTCTTTCCAGTGATATGCCTTGCCATTAGGAATACATGGCCTTGTTAGATGACTTTCTTCATCTCGTTGAGCAGTTCTGAGGCTTTGGAGGTTATTTCAAACTTGATTGGCCTTGATTACTCAATGATTTGCTATCGACTAAACGCTTGTCGCTGGTGGCTTCTATTTGTGGCAATTTGAGCGTCCTTTGCTTTGTAAAGCCCGCCATCATTAGAACTTTCTATTTGCAGTTGCACGAACTGGTATGTTGCATCTTCTTGCATAGCAGCTATGCCTTGTAGGCTAGTATGCTCACCTATACATCTATTCAAAATATGGTGTGCGCCACCAGCCTTGCATTCCCTTTCACTTTAGTTTCCCTTTCTATGCCTGCATTGGGAGGCATGCATGACAAGCATTGGCATGCTTCACGTTTTGGAATGCATTTGAAGGTATAGATGTTTATCTGCAAGGGCCTGTTTTTTTTTCCCCTCTTGCATGCATGGATGTGTGGAATTGTATGTTGCTTGGTTTGATTTGCCATACACATTTGCTGCATGGATTGTTAGGTGGTGATGAGCTCAAGATCATTGTAGAACGCTTACATCTATGTCAAGGATCTGATTTCTTTTCCTCTTGCATATATTGTGTCGGTTTGCTTGATTTCTTGCAGGCACCACGAGAATAAATTGCAAGCGGTCCCACTTTCAAGTTAGCATGTGACGCCCTGTCGAGCGGCCCGCTTTGTTAGCTAGCTGCCATATAGTATTTGATGAAAGGCATTGAATGCCGAAGAAAAACAGTGTTGAATAGTTGAATCAACGGGTTCCTGAGCTGTTAACAATTAAATTATTCAAACATTTAATGAAAAAATCATGATTGTTCGTGCTGTTTTGAACAGCGGTTGTTACTGGCACTGCATGCATGTGTCTGCTGCCAGCATATTGCATTATGGGTGTGTTTTTCAGCGCTGTGTTTTCTCACTTTTCTCACTTTTCTCACGTCCTGATTTTCTCACTTTTCTCACGTCCTCATTTTCTCACTTTTCTCACGTATCACACCTCCCGTTTTTCTCACTTATCTCACGTCCAGTTTTTTTGAGATTTTTCTCACGTTTTTCCCCTTTTTTCACCTTTTTGGGGCAATCTCACCCGGGTGAGAAACGTGTTTTCTCACCCATTCTCACCCCATTCTCACCCTTTTTTCTCACCTTTCTCACCCATTCTCACCCATTTCTCACCCTTTTTCTCACCTTTCTCACCCTTTTTCTCACCATTTCTCACCCATTCTCAAAGCCGAGTTCCTAGTGCAGCCATGTCTCTTTTGTACCCCTAATCAACTTAAAAACAATAACAATAATGTTGGGGGTGCAGACCTGCATTAAGAAATAAATAATAAAACAATACTGGAGTTAGTCTCCATGCTTTGCTGTAGACTAAGTCTCAAAGGCATTGTGAATACAACGTATGAATAAGCCTTGTAAACCCACGTTGGTATGTGAATATAAATACCACGTGGGCTATGCAGATAGGGATGCTAGTCGAGTCGCATACGTTTCCCTAGATAGGTACTTTGGGTACTGAGGTACGTGACAGATGTCAGTACCCAGTATACGTAGTGTCCTGTCATTGGACGGTACTAGAGTATCCTAGATAGGGACCGTACTGCAGCGTGCATTGATTTGTGATCGCACGATGCAGTGACTAGGCAGCTACCTGTCATCGTGCGGCCTCGGGCCAACGGTCTGCACCCAACGGTCACTGGCGGCGCAGCCGGTGAGAGGAACGTTGATAAAGGGTAAACCTATTTTCTAATGAACCAAGCAATTCATTGCTCCAAGCTTTCAGTGTTCTCAAGCAATATATCCCACCGCATTCTAACTGTTGTTGTTGTTGTTGTTGTTGTTGTTGTTGTTGTTGTTGTTGTTGTTGTTGTTGTTGTTGTTGTTGTTGTTGTTGTTGTTGTTGTTGTTGTTGTTGTTGTTGTTGTTGTTGTTGTTGTTGTTGTTGTTGTTGTTGTTGTTGTTGTTGTTGTTGTTGTTGTTGTTGTTGTTGTTGTTGTTGTTGTTGTTGTTGTTGTTGTTGTTGTTGTTGTTGTTGTTGTTGTTGTTGTTGTTGTTGTTGTTGTTGTTGTTGTTGTTGTTGTTGTTGTTGTTGTTGTTGTTGTTGTTGTTGTTGTTGTTGTTGTTGTACGTCCTAATTCCTACACTTTTCAGAAGCGCTCTCCAATGTTACAATGCATGCAACGCTTTTTCATGATCTACTAGCTAGGCCGTAACTAGGTATTCACCATTATGCCCCACGGCGACATGACTCAGTCCACTGGCTTCCCTGGTCACATAATAACGCGCACTATTAGCCCCTCACCTGTCACCTTCACACCCGTGTGTGACCACCTTCATTTAGGATTGGTTGATACTCATTTCCCCTCTCACCTCTTTGGTTAATAATTGGCTAATAAATGGTGAATGGTGCTGCTTTTGCCCCTACAGCACGACCGCAACCTGCTCGGGGAAGGTGATCGCAGAAATCCCCCTTGGAACCCTGCACTCATCCATGTCCAATTAGTGGCGCCGCTGAGTGGCCATAATGGTTGTCTGGCTCAACTTACAACTGCAGTTTTGTTCCTCCCCACTCAGCTATGCCACCGGATTCGGGTTGTACCTTGGTCCCTTGAACAATCATGTGTATACCAACCCAACCCCAACCTTCCCGACGTTGCTATGATTTGGCTACATGTGGGAGCAACCCGCCTTGACATGTTGTCATTGGATCCAATGGAATTTGGCTGGGTGCTAAATCAGGGTGACAGCAAAATTGTAAAAGGACTTTACGAGTACACGGCAGATTGGGGCTACACAATGCTCTTGCATAAAAACCATCAATTCCACCCCGGACAGACACGTTGGGGCGCTACTGAGTGGCCTGGCCACACATGGGTCCGCAACATCACCCTCGCCGCTGACCACCCGCTAGTAGACCGCCGGGCGACCGACGTACAACACCTCTTGATGCACCGGTCCATCGGGGTCGGGGAGATCCTCCAACGGAGATTTCAACATCCTGCCACATGTTTATGTACCAACCCCAATGAAACGGTGGAACACCGATTTTTATGGTGTAACCTCCAAGGAGTTTGGACCTGGCTGATTGGTTTATGGGCAGCCTGGACGTCTGAGCCTATCATACCGGTGTCTACCCACTCAATTATCTTTGGCATCACTGGCACCCCTGGCCTTGAGCTCACCTTTGCACAACAAGCGTGGATATGGCTCCGCACCTGCATGTTGTATACAATCTGGACGGTGCGAAATGATGTGGTGTTCAATAGGCGCACAGTGTTTGACAATGCCGGGGTTCTCTCACGCTTTATTTACCTATGGAACTCTGGCATGCGACGCTATTGGATGGTCGCAAATGAGCAAAACAAAATCTGGGACCCTGGCGCGGACCAGGATTGATAAGCCCAGCCCACTTGAGATCTTTCATGACTTCATGGGCAAAAACAGGATCTTTACCCACATGCCCAATGACAACCCATTAGAAGTCCAGTGGCTTCCGTGGTTTAGCAAGGCTCCGTTTTAGCCACTGACATCTTGATACCCCACGCTTAGCAGGGATTAACTATTGGATATATTTGGAATAAACGTACACCTTTGCGGAGTGTCTGATCAGAATATACGCTTGGCTGATTTCGATAGTACCGGCTACGCCCCCTTCTAAAGAAGGATTCAGCCGTGTTCAGCCCGTCTCACGGTGCGAGACTGAACAAGTCTCGCGTGCAGACACGTGTGTAGTACTCCTACACACAGATCTCGAGTGATTTATCTAGTACCAAATCCGAAAGGCTTGCATCACTCCCCGGACAGGAGAACTTTTGCGGATGACTGTAGGTGTAAGTTGGCGATGCCATGGTAACCGGAGACGTCCGTCCTATAGTCAGCAAAATTGGTGCGAGAGGTCCCCAGTTCGATTCCGGTCGGATTCATTTGCAGATCGCGTTTTCCGCGTTTTCCGCGGCCCGGCACTGAACGCAAAGGTTTTCACCTTTGCGGAGTGTCTGATCAGAGTACACCTATTTATCTGGAAAATAATTGGCTAATAAAAAAATATACCCATTTCCCCGAAACAATGCATGCAACACGTCCTGCAGGACAGGTGGCACGAAACTATTTTACGTGTTTTGTTGGCGCCAGACGTCAGCAGTGGCCTGGACATGGGCCAGGCGATCCAGGCCACACACACCAATTTACGCAATAAGCAAGCTGTGGCGTCGGAGTATTGCTTCATGCGTTTCCGATTGTGAGGACAAAGTAGTGTGCCACGTCCCTCAATAACGTCTTATGTTCGAAGAAGCGTCCTTTGGCTATAGACGTGTAAATTCGCCGTGTGGGGAACGATAAGTGCTTACCGCAGTGAAACGAACCATTGCACAATTTCTACAATGGGGCACACAATCAAATCGTTACGAAATCAGACACCATCTCGCCTCGTTTGGAGGGTCAAATGAAGTTGCATGTGCAGCTTCTCCATTGTTACGTCGGGTTGCAGCATCGCGGCTTTCATATCATTTTGCACAACAGTTTCATGGTTGGCCAGATGCCGGCCCAAGTCAAGGTTTCTCGTCAGTAGGACGGCATCGCCTTTTGTTCGGCCTGCATAAACAAATGAAACTGATATTGGTCCAGATTTAACGCTCTCATGGCTCGCATAAGCCCTCGCGTAATCTACATGGGCTTTCTCGTCCTGGCCAGTATCATTGCAGTAATCGTTGTATACGACGTCATTGTCGTCGTGAACAATAGACGAGGCATGCCTCCATGGGGTGGTTCGCATGAAAAAAGCAATTATGATTTCATGGACCAACAGGGCATCGTGGAGGAAGGCTCGGGGCGACTCCATGTTACTCCCAAGAAGGACTCGATCGCCGCGCGGATGGGATCCGAGACGCAGGAGCAGTTCATGCGCGAGGTCTTCGGCGAGGATGGCATCCCCGTCGAAGAAGTGCTCTACTTCGCGAGCATCGGCGACTGGGGCGTGGGCACGGCTGCGCAGGCAGACGTGGCGGTCGCGCTGGGCGCGTACGTGCGCCGGTATAACGCCGAGTTCATCATCAGCCTGGGCGACAACTTTTATGTAGGCGGCGTGCGCAGCACCGAGGACCGCCTCTGGCGGGACCGCTTCGAGAACGTGTACACGCGGGAGCGCGGCTTCTCCAACCAGCGCTGGTACTCTTGTCTCGGCGACCACGACCACGTGGGGAATGTGACAGCTCAGATTGCTCGCACCGCTATCTCTGACGTCTGGCATATGCCCTCTCACTACTACAGCGAGATCATCCCCGTGGGCACCAGCGCCACGCTGCAGCTGGTGGTGATAGACAGCGTCGCGCTTGAGGGCGTGTGGTCCAGCGGCAAGCAGCGGCGGTTCTGGGAGAACCTCAAGCCTGAGTACACGAGCAAGCCAGTCGCAGACAGCCATCTGGCGTGGCTGGAGGAGACGCTGCGGGACAGCACGGCCGACTGGTGAGCACTCCTTGGCTTTACAAGGCCGACCCCTTTGAAGGGGGCTCGTACTCTCTCGTCCTGCTCCTGTGGGGAGCGATCCGCACCATGGCCATGCGCGTGCCCCTGGTCACCAACCGTCTTTCGGTCGCCCGCCGGTCTGCCCGCGGGTGCGGCTATGTGCTCGACTGCCTGCTTGCCCACTGCCTGCCTGCCTGCCTCCACGCATACCTGCTTGCCTGCCCGTTCACCTGCTGGCTCTGGTTTTTCCTTATTATCTTATCTCCTTGGGTGAATGAGGCAGCGCGCTTTGGTTTCGCGTCATCAACAAAGACCTGTAGTTGGACTCATGTGGAGTTGCCGATCCACTGGCTGGCTGTAGCACTATGAAAATGAACTTTCTTTGCCCGTATTCATGCCCCTTTCTGTGCCCTTATATGGTGCACTTAGTTAGTGCCTGTATTCTGTGCCCTTACTCCAGACCCTGATTTGGCACCGGATGCACCCTCATGCTCGCCCCCAGGCTGGTCGTTGTGGGTCACCGACCGGTCGTCTCCGGTTGCACACGCGGCCGGTCGCCCTCCGAGTCCACCTACATGGACAACCTGCGCCCGCTGCTGGCGCGCCACCGCGTAGACTTATATCTCAACGGGCACGACCACACGGCGCAGCACTTAGTGGATGTCCCTGAGGATGTGGCCCCTCTGCTGGCATCCACACACCAGCCGCCGCACGTGCAGCCCCACCCGGGCAGCGGCGCGGGCATGGCCAAGGGTATCACTGCCAAGCAAGGGGAAGTGGTGACGGTGGCGGAACGCGCGAGGGCGGCGGGGATGGACCTCACGGCGCTGCCAGGTGTCCATTATGTGGTGAACGGCATTGGGGGGTATGAGTTGCACGGGATGAAGGAGACGCCTGAGATGGTCTGGCACAGCTCCATGGGGTAAGGGGAGGGAGGGGAGTGTTTTGTGTGTATGTGGGAAGGAAGTGTGCTGTGGGGGGGGGGGGACCGTGTGTGTTTTATTTGTGAGAAGGGGTCAAGGGGGAAAAGGGCACCATGTACGAATTTGTGTGTTTTTGTTTATATATGTGTGTGGGTATGCGGGTATTCGGTGGGTGGGCGAGTCACGAGAGAGGCATGAAGATGTAAATAGTGCATCCGACCAGGGCAAATGACGTTCAAGAGTTAGACGCACACACCCGGTAGCTGGACAAAGAGCTGCGCATGAATTTCACCCACCCTGACTAGTGGGGCACGGAGCAGCGACACACGTTGTACGACCACACGATTCGCATGCTGGGAGCAGCCATGCAGCATGATGCGTTTTCTTGTGAGCCATCTTGCAAGCTGCAAATCTTGCTAGCCGCAAAAAGGTCATGCTCCATGGCAGCACGGACAGTGCCCTGGTTGATCGTTCCATATCGGTTGGTTCCCCTCAATAAGAGCAGGAGGCTGGGATATGGGCCAGGATGACAAGGTGCCTTAGGTAGAAGCGTCAGGGAGCGTTTGGGTTTGTGGGGGAGAAACCAAGTGTCCTCACTCTGGCAGTACCCCAAGTACGGTTCTCTGTGTTGGTTTCTTTGTTTGTCCGCCATGGGGCGCTTGCTGACCACACACACGGTGCATGCCCATCTCCACAAATCTTTTACCTTGTTCCCTTTCCCTCTGCCGTGTGTTGAGCTGTGCGTGCAGAGGTGACCCCTTCCATGGGTTTATTCTGCACAAGCTGATGGCCGACAAGATGGTAAGCAGCACAGCGCGCTTTGCTTCCCCCCCCCACCCCCCACCCCGCATGCTCATGGATGTGATGGCTTTTGTGGATGCCGGCTTTCTTAATGGGAGGGGGCTTTGAAGGCATGTGCTAACCCCGCGTAGCATGCTGCCCTTCCAACCACATGCTGGCTGTTGTTTACGTTCACTGTGGTCACAGTGCGGGGACTTGAACAGTGGCTAGTACCGGTTGTAAGGCCTTTCATGGTTCGCTAGAAGATGGGCCCATAGTCACGATGTGAGGTCCTCTGGGGAGTGGTACGAGGGTGGGCATTGTGCCAGTCTCCACATTGTATTCTTCCTCGCTTTCAAGCATCAGAATGGGCATTGCTTTTTTTCCTTTCTCTGCCTGTTGCTTTTGCACTTGGTGTCTCACCCATGCACCATTTTGTAACGCATCCACACGGCCGTGCACAGCTGCATACCTATCTAAACCTTTGCGCTCGCCCAGTGCAACTGCCTAACCCCACCCATGCCCCAACCAAGTAGCCAAGTTCCAATGGCCTTGTTTCTGACACGGAGCTACAGGACAGTCCATCCACAGGATGATGGGAGCGGTCAGGTGGATGGATGAACGCAGGGATGCCTACTTTGTGCCACAAAGTAGGCATCTATCTATCTAGGCGTATGCTTCACCACCAGAAGCATACACCTAGATGCTTCTGGTGGTGAACTCTGACTGGTGGCGTATGACTGCTTGTCATTATGGACGCCCTTGTGAATGCGCACTGAACTTTTGTGATTATGTGCTTGCATGGGAATGTGCATCATGGCAGGAGCTCATGTTTGTGGACACGGCCGGCAATGTGAGGCACACAGCAGTCATCCCACGGCAGCACCGGCGCTCGGGGCGATCACAGGATCTGCGATAGAACGCCCTGCTCTTTACCAGGACCTGCGGTAGCGGGCCTTACCCAGTGGTGGGAGCATTATCCCAGCTGGTGCTGAAGTTGATGGGGACCAAGAAACTGGTAGCTGTCGTGCATGGCGATACCAGCTCATGAGACGTTGACCGGCTATCTGTGTGCCGTCTCAGCTTTCGACTGGTCGTAATAACATAATGGACTGCTGCAAATTTCATGGAGCCATGCCCGGCGTAGCGAGCAGTATGCACGATTGAGCCCAATGACAATTTCAACATACCTGACAGCCATGCAGTTTGATTTCAGTTTCTAGCTACAAAGGCTGCATTGGATTGTACTGCTTTCGCATGCTGAACCGTACCGGGAATACTGCAAGCGTCTTCCTGCAGGCACATGTGCAGGAATGCGGGCTATTTGTACGAGGCTGTTGTGCACTGGCCGCTTCGAGTCCTGATTTACGCACGGATGGTATTTTTACGTTCGCATTGCGTCGCGGGGCATGACATTCCTACGCTGACACTTTTCAATTGCAGCACTGTAAGCAAGTAAGTACTTGCGTGTCACGCGCATGGGCATGCCACGGACTTCCTGAGGGGCATGCCACCGACTGCAGCACTGAGGGACATGCTCCTGTTTTATCCCCACGACCCCCGCGGCCCATTGCTAGAATGCAGGGTAGAAGTCCGCAGGTAAAGGTTACTGCCCCTGAGGATAGCCGCCACACTACCGCCTCGTCTGCCATTACAGTAGATAACAGCTCAGATGAGGATTATATCCCCCTCTAGTGACTATATTAATAAATTAATTAAACTCGTGCTCCCGTTGGGGAGTCACGGAGCATTAACCCCGATGGATGGATGGATGGAAGGATGGATGGGTGCATGCAATCCTACCGGAATATGGTGACGGAATGCAATATACAAGAATGCTCATAACTTTTGATTCAGGTCATGAAATTACACCAGGTGGGTTGCAATAGAATCGTCTCCTCAAAACAAACACGTTGATATCATGTCCGGCAGCCATCGCCCCAGAATTCGCAAGCTATTAGAAAACTCGGCTCAGGCGGAGTTCGTCTTTTCCGGATCCGAGCTATGGCGGAATCACAGCCAGCAGCCTCCCATCCTCACGCAGATGGGGAGGAAACCGCGCCCACCACCATTTCGCAGCTGCTCGCAGATGCGGAAGCTTTAGCGACGCCGCCCCCGGCTGACGCGGCGGCCATCACGTACCGCCCCCTCCAATCGGCTTTGCACCGGACCTGCGGACGAGATGGATAGCCAGATCCCCCCGCCGGCCATCGGCTGCATTTTCTAGCGAGGTAATCCGCGAGGAAGCCCCCCTGGACGACGCTATCGACGACGTTGCCTTTAACCCAGCGTCTTTCATGCCCACGCATGATGTATCCGAACACGAGGTCTTTTCGCTTACCGCCGAGCAGGCGCAGGCCATCCTGCGCAACATGGCCGCCCACGACGTCGAGCTCTTCGCTCCCGGCAGGCCAGGCAGCACCATCCCAGTGGAAGACATTGCCGAACTGGATGAGCCACAGCTTCGACTTTCTGTATTCTTGAGCCACACGCAGGCCCCAAGCCTCCGGGCACTCTTTGCCGCTTACACTCCTAGTGCTTCCCCGGAAGCAGAACTGCAACAGCTCAACAAGAAAGTCGCGGGCATGGCCGCCCAGCTAGGCGACCTGTCAACTGCTCTGCGTCAGGACACCGCCGAGCTACGCTCCAGCATGGCTGAAATGAAGGCAGCCCTGGCCACCTCGCCACAGCCGGCTGCCCAATCGCCTCCCAGCTATGCAACCATGGTGAAGCAGGCAGACATTGCTAACATGATGGCGGACGCTGCACGCAGGGGGGCAGCGGCCCACAAGACCGCAGTTGAAGACGACCAACGATCACGCAGTATTGTGGTACGATATTTCCCGGTCGCGGGTCACCAGGAAACGGACCTCATGCTTGCACAACGCCTGCACCAATACCTCATCGTGGGCCTGCATGCTTCGTTTGGGCAACGACCGCATCCGCATTGAGTCGGTAGCATGAGGACAACCTGGCCCCATCCGGATGACCTTCACGAAATATGTGGCCATAAGGTGAAAGTCCTGCAGGCCCGCAAGCTTCTGGGCGGGTGGGGCAAGCCCAGCATCGACGACTACTCTCCCCAGCCCAGCTCGTCATCAAGAACGGCTTGCTGGGTGCCAGCGAGGCAGCGGTCCAGGCCATGCTCAACGGCATTCGCACCTACGTCCGCCTTGTCAATGACACCCCCGTTCTTTTCATCGACGGGAAGCGCACGGACGTGCAAGCTCCTAACAAGCGGCACAAGTCACGCTCGAGGCCAGCCCCTGCTGCATCGTCGTCGTCAACGCACGTCCGCGGTATGGAGGGCGCCCGGTAAGGGCACACCCTCGCGGCCTCGCGGTACAATAGGCTTTGGGCAAAGCCTTTATTAATAAACAAGCCCCATTCCATCCCCATGTCGCACCGTGAGAGCATATCAGGATGCAAGGTCGCCAGGCACGCCACGGTCAACCCTCCCGCCAATTTACCAGCCTCACACGCCTCCTGGCCCACCTTGAGCGCCCGGATGAGGCCCAGTCGACACGCCAGTGACCCCAGACAGGACGGAGACGACGTATATATCCGCCCTGAAAGAAAGATAGCTCCATGCGCTGGAAAGCATTAACCCCAATCGCAACCCTCCTCCTCCCCCATGCCCCCTCCACCCCCACCCCCACCTGATCCAGCACTACCCTTCTCCACCCCCACCTCCACCCCCACCCCCCCCGCTAATAGGGCAACGGCCCATTCTTGGTATTGCTAGCTTTAATGTGCGTACCCTCCCTGCAGATCCTTCTACGAGCAGCGGCACCCCAGCACGCCCGAACGCGTCGACGAGCTGAGGCGCCTTGTGCGCCGACAACAAGATCGCCGTCCTCGGGGTCCATGCAGGAGCATCCGCACACCATCGACCCTCAGCAAGGAGTCAACCGGCTTCTAGTCGACGACCTCCGCGCGGGCTGGCGGTTCCATTATGGTGGAGGCGACGCGCCGGGTCAAGGTGGTGTGGGCCTCCTGTGCTCACCGGCAGCATCAGCTCATCTCCAGTCCCTTGTGCTGCGATCACCGCGTGTGCTAGTGGCCACTTTTTCGGCCACTGAGGGCCATTCTCACCACACGCTTGCCGTTATCGTGGGATATGCACCACACGCGGGGCGAGCTCAGGCGGAACGTGAGGCCTTCTTCCGCGCCCTCAAGGAAGAGGAGGCCAGCATTCCAGCTCGGCACTTCCTGCATGGTTATGCTGCTCGACCCCAACGCCACGCTGCCAGTTGGCACTGGGGGTGCTCATGCAGTGATCCCCCACCAACAATGATGCACGACAGCCATTGAACGGTAACACGGCTCTATTTGCGGATCTGTTGGCAGAATCTGCGCTGGTTGCAATTGCAATGCTTCTTTCGCACGCCCCGCCCAGCAGCTTGCCACCTTTTTTGGGCCGTCGGATCGGGTGCAGTGGTGTGCCTTGACTATATCTGCGTATACGCAGGGCTCAGCGCCCCTCAGTTGTCGATGCTCGCGTGCTGCAAGATTCTGTCAGCACGGTGGAATCTGATCATGCACCGCCTCGTGCTCGATCGCCCGCATCAGATTGCGGTTTCCTGGCGTGAAGTAAGTAAGTAAGTAAGTACTTGCGTGTCATGCGCAAAGGCATGCCACGGAGTACTATGCTAATCTCATTAGAAAAATAATTACACAAAAGGTTAGACAAATATCGTCTGCATCATCCCCCAACCGTTAAGCACTAGATGGGGAGGTAATCCTCATCCGAGCTGTCCTCTACTGTAATGGCAGACGAGGCGGTAGTGTAGCGGCTATCCTCAGGACCAATAACCTCCACCTGCGGACTTCTACCCTGGCTAGCAACGGGCCGCGGGGCCCGTGGGGAGAAAACAGGAGCATACCCCTCGGGGAGGTGCTTATCGCAGATGGCAGCCCATTTCTCCTTGCACAATCATGCGGGCGCGGAGTACGGATAGTCCCAGAAGCCCCTGGCGTGAAACCGTCGCGACAACTGGCGCCTCAGCCAGATCTCAAGGTGCTCCGGATTGTACTGAAGGATGCCGACAAGATGTCAGCAGAGGAGCAGGCCGCTATGACGCACCGGGACGACTTCCTGGCAGTCTTCGACGCCAGGGGCAGTCGCCAGCAGTTACACGCCATTCCGCCCCCGGGTGATTTTTCAGTGATCCTCCGCGGTATTGCTGCCAAGTACCGTCTGGCTGCCCGTGCGCACCCGTAGCTCTGCGCAAGCCCCCGTAACCTGTCCGGTAACTTCGACGCCCCCGTAACCTGCCCGGTAACTTTGACGGGCCAGGTTACGGGTCCGTATTCGTTGGCGGTTTGGGTTACCGGACCGGTTACGGTACCATTCGGAATATTGGCCCCGAGATTCGGTACGGCCCAGTAACTGGGCCGGTTATGTTTACGGGGGCGTGAACGGCTTTGGTTCAGGTTACGTTGGGGTATACGGGACGGGTCAGGTAGTGGGTACGGCGCCATAGCTGCCCCAATATTAGGTACTGGGCTGGTTACGGGCCCGTTATCTTTAACTGGATCGTAAACCGCGACATAGCTGGCTAGCTATACGCATGCACACTGTGGAAGACGTAGAAGACGCATTAATTGACGACGAAGACATTGGTAATTAAGTCTTTCGCAGGACTTCAGGACAGCCTCCGTTGTGTATCGATGGAGGACGCGCGGGCCTGGGAAGCACGCTGGGTGGCAAAGCGCACAGCGGCAACCGCATTCGCAGAAGAATCTCTGGCAGCAAAGGTACGTCGGACCCCTCACAAGACGGCTGCCATGGGAATTAATGAATATAGTAGCTGAGAACGCATATGCGTATATGTCGTCGCCAGGGGACGCTGTCGCAGAGTATAGCTTCTCGCAAAGGTTTGAGGGGATTCATAAAACGTATTGTGGCAAGGATGATGTGGGTATGGTTGTGTGCACCCTATCGTCGCAGTTGACCACCCTATCGTCGCAGCGGCATCACAGCGCTCAAAAGCTGAGGGGCCGCCATGCAATGTCCCTGTACTTTTTACTGCGCAGATAAGGAAGCGTTGTAGTGAGCACCATGTTGCATGGGTTGCATTCGTTAGATCGACTGCCTGTAGATAGTGGCCACGACTAGTTTATTTGAGCTTACCCTTGTTGTAATGATGTGACAATACTTCAATGTGCTGAGCCAACCATGCTTGATATAATTTACTGCATGCAAGCTGCCATAATACCGTGATCCTGTTGGATGATCCTACTTGGTTCCTTGTCGGCTCCATTGGCCATGTTTGTTGCCCATGTCAGCTAGCGCAGTTTAGGATGTGTTGTTTTGTTGTTTAGCTGGGTTGGCATATAGGCCTTACTACACTCTAACCCGGGGGAAACAGAGAAAATGCTGGTTAGGCATGTGAGTGCTACCGTCAGTGTTCACATAGTTGCCATGCACCCAGTGCCGGCATTGTCGTGTCTGCCTTATCATCTGCCGGCTCACCATGCGTTGATGTCTGACTTTCCCTTGTTGTAATGATGTGACAATACTTCAATGTGCTGAGCCAACCATGCTTGATATAATTTACTGCATGCAAGCTGCCATAATACCGTGATCCTGTTGGATGATCCTATACTTGGTTCCTTGTCCTCCATTGGCCATGTTTGTTGCCCATGTCAGTTAGCGCAGTTTAGGATGTGTTGTTTTGTTGTTTAGCTGGGGTGGCATATGTAGGCCTTACACTCTAACCCGGGGGAAACAGAGAAAATGCTGGTTAGGCATGTGAGTGCTACCGTCAGTGTTCACATAGTTGCCATGCACCCAGTGCATTGTCGTGTCTGCCTCATCATCTGCCGGCTCACCGTGGCAGCGTTGATTTCTGACTTGTTCCCCCGCTCCGCATGCGTTGGGATTCCGTTTTGGCATTGCCGTTGAATATACAGGTGAGGGAATGCAAACAACCGGTTGACTTCTCTGAAGCATCAGCAAAGTTTGACGTACATGGCGACCCATGGAAGCGTGAGGCGGGGGCAATATACATGCGACAGAAATTGAAAAAATGGAAGCAACAAAATCCCATGCTGTGGAACAGCCTGAAATTTGTAAAGAATGGAGCTGTGACCAGTCGGCTTCAGGGAAAAGTAGCGGTGAGTCACTCTCTTATTTTAGTTGGCGGCAATTTATTGCTGTGATGCAGGCTGCCATGCCAGCTCAGTCTTCCCTATAATGTGTATGGTAGGAGTACAAGACAAAGGCAGTTATGGTGCTGGCCTCTGCACTGACCCTGCCGCTACATGGTTGGTAATGTTGCTGCTTGGTTGGCTTTCCTTTGACGTGCATATCGTCCAGTTCTGTCATGCAGAAAGAACGCCTAAGGAAGCACATCATTACCTGGAGCACCTGGGGCACGAGAGGCAGCAGAAAAGAGAGAGGAAGAGGAGAGGGAAAGAGAGGCGGCGAAGAAGCGTGAGGAACGGGATCGGAAAGGCAAGAGGCAACGGGTGGAGGAACATGGCAACGAAGCCAGCGGCAGAGAGGAGCTGCGAGCAAGCATGTCAACTGCGGTGGATGCAGACGTGGGGGAGGCACATGCGGGGCAAGCATGTGTAGGCCTGGAAATCGTGCCAGGGCCCACCGTGATTGCAATTGCCGAGTTCCTGCTGAAGCGAGCACTGGCCTCATTGCCGCAGTTGGCAGCCAACAACGCGACAATCACGGCAGTGGATGTTTTGTGCAAGGAAGAAAACTCGGGATCGGGGAGTCAAGCGGTGGACCTGATGAACAACACAGCCTGTGCCCTTGCAAATGCCGCACTGCAGTTGGTCTCCAACTCCGTCCATGGTGATGGCAAGGTCAGTGGTACGTGGCACAGTTTCTTCCTGCATGTTTTGGGTATGACGCATAAATAATTGCCCCTTGTATGTACGGGTGCGGTCGATTGACCTCCCTCCAGCAACATTGCAACATCCGTTACTGACGTCCACTGCATGTGGCGGATGCGTTCCTTCTGCATGGTATTTGCCTTGTGTGCCGTAATTGTGCAGGGTGTCGTCAGTACATCGGATGCACTGGGGCCCCAGGCCGGTCAGGGGGGCATTCCAGCGGAGCAGCAAGCGAGTACATTGACACAGGAGGGGACAAGGCAGGCCGAGGTGGGGGGCAACACCGGGGGGCGGCAGCAAAGGTGGAGCGGGGGAAGCAGGAGGAGGCGGGGGAAGCTGAGGCCGAGGAGGGGGCAGCGCCGGGGGGGACTCAGGCAGCAAAGGTGGAGCGGGTGAAGCAGGAGGAGGCGGGGGAAGCTGAAGCCGAGGAGGGGGCAGCGCCGGGGGGGAGGCAGCAAAAGTGGAGCGGGTGAAGCAGGAGGAGGCGGGGGAAGCCAAGGCTGAGGAGGGTGGCAGCGCTGGGGGAAGGCAGCGAAGGTGGAGCAGGTGAAGCAGGAGGCGGGGAAAGCCAAGGACGAGGAGGGGAGCAGCGCCGGGGGGGAGGCAGCGAAGGTGGAGTGGGTGAAGCAGGAGGAGGCGGGGGAAGCTGAGGCCGAGGAGGGGGGCAGCGCCGGGGGGGACTCAGGCAGCAAAGGTGGAGCGGGTGAAGCAGGAGGAGGCGGGGGAAGCTGAAGCCGAGGAGGGGGGCAGCGCCGGGGGGAGGCAGCAAAGGTGGAGCGGGTGAAGCAGGAGGAGGCGGGGGAAGCCAAGGCTGAGGAGGGTGGCAGCGCCGGGGGGGAGGCAGCGAAGGTGGAGCAGGTGAAGCAGGAGGCGGGGAAATTACTTAAGCCAAGGACGAGGAGGGGAGCAGCGCCGGGGGGGAGGCAGCGAAGGTGGAGCAGGTGAAGCAGGAGGAGGCGGGGGAAGCTGAGGCCGAGGAGGGGGCAGCGCCGGGGGGGACTCAGGCAGCAAAGGTGGAGCGGGTGAAGCAGGAGGAGGCGGGGGAAGCTGAAGCCGAGGAGGGGGGCAGCGCCGGGGGGGAGGCAGCAAAGGTGGAGCGGGTGAAGCAGGAGGAGGCGGGGGAAGCCATTGAAGCCTGAGGAGGGTGGCAGCGCCGGGGGCCGGGGAGGCAGCGAAGGTGGAGCAGGTGAAGCAGGAGGCGGGGAAAGCCAAGGACGAGGAGGGGAGCAGCGCCGGGGGGGAGGCAGCGAAGGTGGAGCAGGTGAAGCAGGAGGCGGGGTAAGCCAAGGACGAGGAGGGGAGCAGCGCCGGGGGGGAGGCAGCGAAGGTGGAGTGGGTGAAGCAGGAGGAGGCGGGGGAAGCTAAGGCCGAGGGGGTCAAGACCAGAGGGGCGGCAGCAAACAGGAAGCGGGTGAAGCAGGAGGAGGCGGGGGAAGCCAAGCCTGAGGAGGGGGTCAAGACCAGAGGGGCGGCAGCAAAGGGGAAGCGAGTGAAGCAGGAGAAGGCGGGGAAGGGCAAGGCCGAGGAGGGGAGCAGCGCCGGGGGGGCGGAAGCAAAGGTGGAGCAGGGGAAACAGGGTCAGGCGGGGAAGGGCAAGGCCAAGGAGGGGAGCAGCGCCGGGGGGGCGGAAGCAAAGGTGGAGCAGGGGAAACAGGGTCAGGCGGGGAAGGGCAAGGCCAAGGAGGGGGGGAAGACAGGAGGGAAGACAGCAAAGGGCAAGCATGGGAAGAAGGTGGAGACAGTCGTGGTGTCGAGTGATGATGATAATGAGGAGGAGGAGGAGGACACGAACTTAGCGACCGATGAGAAGGAGAGCAAGGAACACAAGTGTCGGTGGTGTTGCCTGACCGATAACGCTTTTCAAAAACACCACGAGCGCCCCATGTACCCAAACAAACTCACCTTCACCAACTTTGAATCAGGCTGCCATGTGGACGCAGGTATAATGTTTGTCTGGGCGTTGATCCTCGCGTCCTACTGGGGACGCATGCGCGGGCTGCATTTGATAATTGGGAGAGCGCGTGGAGCTAGGCCCACTGCAGTGAACGATGCGAGGTGGGATGGCGGCTGATGCAGTGTGTGTTCTACCTAGCCTTTGGCACGGCGTGTGATTTCTACCAAGCCAAGCTGCATGGATGAGGCAAGGGACAAGCTACGAGATGCGCTTGCGAGGGTATCCACAGTCTGATGTGAAGCCAACGGGAGAGGGCGTCCCAGATGCAACGGTGAGACTGTTGCTTGACCATGTACTACTTTGCAACATCACACAGGGCAACTGGAAGTGCCGTACCCCCCGCGTCACCGAGGAGCCTCCCTTTTCGCTGATGGACCTCTCGTATCGCGCCGAAGCTCACCCCACGCCGCTGGCCGTCGCCGACCGCATCAAAAAAGCGTGCCAGTCATCGCTGTGGGCACATCAAGCGCACGTCACGGAAGGTGAGCAGTATCCGGCCTGAACCACTGTGCTTCCAGCCGCGCAAGTTCGCTGAGATGCCCCCATACCTGGCCTTCTGCAACCTTCACAACTGGAAAACACTGCCATGCAGGAAGTACAAGGGAGGTGATCAAGTTCTCTATTACAAGGAAAACAGCTTTGGTAAGGTTGGAACTTGGCTAGGTCCAGTTACCATCCGTGGATTTACCAAAAACAGCAAGACCGTGGAGGTCAAGCACAATATCAATGGGAAGCGTCACAGGGTGAGCTGTCATAGAATTAAGAAGTATTATTCTCCCATGGCAGACGTGCCTGGGGAAGAGTCTTTAAGCATGGACTCACTACTTCTATCTGGCAACTCCAGCATGCCCAGCAGTAGCTCTGAGCCACCAATTACTGCTGTTGACAGCACCACAGCACCCTCTGTGAACCCTTCCACCCTCAGTGAAGCCAGGCCCACTTCACAACCTGGGGATTGCTTAACCAGGCACGAGGTAGCTGGGTTGGAAGCATTAGCTCAGCCCCAAGGCACCAAATTGTCTGCCAACCCTCCCGCTCTGAGGTCAAGATTGGCAGTCGCCTTGCAAGCATTACACAGGTCACATAAGCAACAAGCTGCTGTGGCCGCAGGGTTGGCAAAAGTCTCAGCTGTGTGCACTAGTCAGGACCCCTGGACCCTGGCAATAGACACTCAGGCACAGGTCAGTGTGATCAGTGCACAAGCCATCCCTGGTCTTGAGATTGCACCTTCATTTTGGGCACGGGTGCAGGATTTCTCAGGCCAAAGCTCACTGGATGTAGTGGGACAAGTGATGCTCCCTATACTTGGTATTCAGACACCCTTCCAGGTGGTGGAGGGGTACTCTGGTAACACCTTGTTGGGGGAACCTTTTGTATCCTATCCTGGGGTGCTTATCTCAGCTAATGAGCTCAGTGTCACAGGGGTGGGTGCAGTTCCTCTGGACCACTTTAAAATCCCTCTCTCCAGTATTGTCCCTGGTATGGATGCTGTCATCAAGGCAGTCAACACTCAGTATGCACCAGGGGAGATCCCTGATCTGGACAAGTTAGTGCACAGCCAGTTCCTCCATCCCTCAGCCTTTGGGCTGGGTAAGTGGGACATAGCCATGCACTCACCCCACCAAATCTCCCACGTCATACAAGAATGCAAAACACAAAAAGGGTTTACCAAGTGGCTGATGGCCATTGTCCACCAAGCCAGGCAGGAATGGGTCCTGCCCAACCCCAAAAACCCTCAATACAAACCGCCTGTCACCCCTTCATGGGACGTGCCAGAGGGAGCCAAAAAGCTCAGATTAAAATTTGTTCTCAAACAAAAACCACAAAAAGTGGGCTCCCCAATCTTCCATGCCAGACCATGTGTCACAGAATTAAAGGGGACCTCCACACTGCCAAAAGGGGAAACATACACACCTGGGCTGCAACAAACCTCACTCAGGATCATGCTCTCCCTCTTCCTCCACAACCTCAATGCAGGCCAAGACTATGTCTGCAAAGCCACTGATATTAAAAGGGCCTTCCTCAGGGGGGACCCAGAAAAGGCTGAATCTGTGTGGAAAGGGAAGGTGTACGTGGTAGACACCCCAGCTGTGTGGAAACCTTATATTGATGAGCCCCACCTTATCATCAACATTGGGGTGGAAGGGCTTGTCAGTGCCCCAAAAATTTTCAGAGACTCAGCAGAGGAAGTATTCAAAAAGCTCAAGGCCACGTATGATGACCTGGACCCATGCTTTTTTGTTGTACCCACCCCCTCTGGACTGCTGTTCTTTGTGTGGCATGGAGATGACCAACTCATTTGTGGGCCTAGAGCTGAGGTGGAAACCTTTATTCAGCAGGTCCAGGAATCATATGAGATTGGCAAACAGGTGGAATTGAGCACAACCCCCATCCAGTTCTGTGGCATCATGTTGCAGCTGCATAGGCAGCCAGATCAGTGGGTCTGCTCTCTCTCCCCTCCTGCAGAATATATCCAAGATTGTCTAGATCTGCTGCAGGACAACTACCTCCCCTTACATATGTGTGCCACTGTTCAGGGCAAACTGGGGTGGTGGTCAGCCATCTGTGGGGCTCCCTTAGCTGTCATCAGCAGGGTCACCCATGATGTTCTAGTCAAGATCAAATGCAGTCACATCAGGAAGTTGGTCAATGACTGTCCCCCCCTCATCCTCCATGGCCTGAATCTGATGGAAGACATCCACATCCAATGTGTCATGGACAGCTCCATGGAGAGCAGAACAATCAATCAGATGGGGGCACGGGAATCAGGGCTGTTTTTTCTCACCAACAGGTCAGATTACATGTCCCTCACTTCCTGGTACAGCAGGCTACACCGCAGAAAACCTGGCAGCAGCAACTCAGCTGAATGTCGTGCTGTGGTGTCTGCTGCATTGCATGCTCGTTCCCTGCAGCACATGCTCACCTGGCTACAAACCCAGGCAGGCAGCACATGCAATGTCATCTCACATCTCTATACTGACAGCCAATCTGTGATCAGTTTTCTAACCAAGAAATCTGTCTCTGCTGCTGTCCACACTGACTTGGATTGGGTGATCCTCAAACAGGAGGCCACCTATTTTTCCAGCTGGACTCATGTGGATGATGAGGACAACCCAGCAGACGCTCTCACGAAGCTGCGGGATGCTGCTGGCCAACAGTACCAGCTCCTCTTTCAGAACATGAACCCCTATGATATCAGAGTCAGTGTTTGAATAAATGACTGGCCATAGCACAGTACACAACCACCACACCCCCTTACCACAGCGATAGCTGCTGGGCGCCATAAAATTCAACACATTCGTTGTGGGGTGTGAGTGCTGGCTAGGTCAGATTTGTATCCATTTGCAGCTTGAGGACACAAGCTTTGTATCCATTTACTTAATGTGTGCTTCAGTACCTGGCCAAACCAGCCAGCTGTGTACACCTTATTTAATGTGCAATATAACACCTGGCCAGAACAGCCAGCTGTAACCAACCTGGCTCAACCAGCCATGTCTCTTTTGTACCCCTAATCAACTTAAAAACAATAACAATAATGTTGGGGGTGCAGACCTGCATTAAGAAATAAATAATAAAACAATACTGGAGTTAGTCTCCATGCTTTGCTGTAGACTAAGTCTCAAAGGCATTGTGAATACAACGTATGAATAAGCCTTGTAAACCCACGTTGGTATGTGAATATAAATACCACGTGGGCTATGCAGATAGGGATGCTAGTCGAGTCGCATACGTTTCCCTAGATAGGTACTTTGGGTACTGAGGTACGTGACAGATGTCAGTACCCAGTATACGTAGTGTCCTGTCATTGGACGGTACTAGAGTATCCTAGATAGGGACCGTACTGCAGCGTGCATTGATTTGTGATCGCACGATGCAGTGACTAGGCAGCTACCTGTCATCGTGCGGCCTCGGGCCAACGGTCTGCACCCAACGGTCACTGGCGGCGCAGCCGGTGAGAGGAACGTTGATAAAGGGTAAACCTATTTTCTAATGAACGAAGCAATTCATTGCTCCAAGCCTTCAGTGTTCTCAAGCAATATATCCCACCGCATTCTAACTAGGGGATGTGCCAGTGACAGTGGAGGGGGTGCAGTTGATGGTGGATGGCAAGAAGTGCAAAGTGGACTTGCGGCTATGTGCGCTCATCCGGTTTTATAGTTACCGCCATTTCACGGCGCTGCTACCCGCTACCACTCGACCTGCATGAGACTGACTGGAATGAGCACGACGGGATAGCGGCGAAGGGCAAGAACGGAGCTAGAGACCCTGCAAAGGGTGCGGCACGTGGGAAAGGTGACCACATACCTCGAGGAATGGGGCTACCACATGGTGGCTGCGGGGTGTTTAGGGTTGTAGCATATAACTTCTGAGGTTATCCCACGAGACGCCCCCCCCACTTTCCACGCAGCCTGCTCTACAGCTGTAGGTGCACCAAGGGCACCTGCACCAGCATGATCTCTCAGAGCTCAAGGGGGGCCTGGCATGGGGTGGAAGATCAGCATGGCTATACAAAGGCTAGGGCATGGCTTCTCATCAGAGAGTGACTCTCTGCATATACGCAGCGCTGGGCTAAATTCTGATAATGCATCATCCTTGCCAGCATGACATGTCCCAATGGTTGTATTGTGGTCGGCACACATGTCACCATAGTCTCAGTTATAATGCAATATGCAAGACACATTAATTAATTAATAAATTAGGAACATAACTCTTGGAGTACATGTAGTGGTTGTTGTTGTTGTTGTTG
Organism: Mesostigma viride; assembly: GCA_009746045.1. NCBI lineage: Eukaryota > Viridiplantae > Streptophyta > Mesostigmatophyceae > Mesostigmatales > Mesostigmataceae > Mesostigma > Mesostigma viride. The sequence goes on along the minus strand of RPFO01000333.1, from coordinate 2,189,346 downwards.
TTGTTGTTGTTGTTGTTGTTGTTGTTGTTGTTGTTGTTGTTGTTGTTGTTGTTGTTGTTGTTGTTGTTGTTGTTGTTGTTGTTGTTGTTGTTGTTGTTGTTGTTGTTGTTGTTGTTGTTGTTGTTGTTGTTGTTGTTGTTGTTGTTGTTGTTGTTGTTGTTGTTGTTGTTGTTTGTTGTTGTTGTTGTTGTTGTTGTTGTTGTTGTTGTTGTTGTTGTTGTTGTTGTTGTTGTTGTTGTTGTTGTTGTTGTTGTTGTTGTTGTTGTTGTTGTTGTTGTTGTTGTTGTTGTTGTTGTTGTTTGTTGTTGTTGTTGTTGTTGTTGTTGTTGTTGTTGTTGTTGTTGTTGTTGTTGTTGTTGTTGTTGTTGTTGTTGTTGTTGTTGTTGTTGTTGTTGTTGTTGTTGTTGTTGTTGTTGTTGTTGTTGTTGTTGTTGTTGTTGTTGTTGTTGTTGTTGTTGTTGTTGTTGTTGTTGTTGTTGTTGTTGTTGTTGTTGTTGTTGTTGTTGTTGTTGTTGTTGTTGTTGTTGTTGTTGTTGTTGTTGTTGTTGTTGTTGTTGTTGTTGTTGTTGTTGTTGTTGTTGTTGTTGTTGTTGTTGTTGTTGTTGTTGTTGTTGTTGTTGTTGTTGTTGTTGTTGTTGTTGTTGTTGTTGTTGTTGTTGTTTGTTGTTGTTGTTGTTGTTGTTGTTGTTGTTGTTGTTGTTGTTGTTGTTGTTGTTGTTGTTGTTGTTGTTGTTGTTGTTGTTGTTGTTGTTGTTGTTGTTGTTGTTGTTGTTGTTGTTGTTGTTGTTGTTGTTGTTGTTGTTGTTGTTGTTGTTGTTGTTGTTGTTGTTGTTGTTGTTGTTGTTGTTGTTGTTGTTGTTGTTGTTGTTGTTGTTGTTGTTGTTGTTGTTGTTGTTGTTGTTGTTGTTGTTGTTGTTGTTGTTGTTGTTGTTGTTGTTGTTGTTGTTGTTGTTGTTGTTGTTGTTGTTGTTGTTGTTGTTGTTGTTGTTGTTGGTGGTGGTGGTGGTGCATGGTGGCGGCGGCACATATCCCTGAGAAGGGGCATATCACTTTTAATACATTATAGGCAACTTCCTGCAACGGTTGGATGTAAACTACACCTCCTGTAGAGTGTAGGTGGACAAAGGCACCTGCACCACCATGATCTCTCTGAGCTCAAGGGGGGCCTCACCTGGCATGGGGTGGAAGATCAGCATGGCTATACAAAGGGTAGGGCATGGCTCCTTTGTGCTCTGATACATCATGGTGGCGCAGGTGCACTTCATGCACCTAGCTGGAGCAGGTGTAGTTAATAACTGACATTACATCCTACCCTCGCAAGGAAGTAGCCCAGAATGTATTAAAGGCCATATGCCCCTTTTCAGGGATATGTGCCACATGTACTCCCAATTAATGGAGTCATGTTATGAATTGAGGAACATGAAATGAGGAACATGGCAGAGAGTGACTCTCTGCATAGGAAGCGCAGGGCTACATTCTTCATGCATCATCCTTGCCAGCATGACATGTCCCAACTGTTGTATTGTGGTCCGCACACATGTCACCATTGTCTCAGTTAATGCAATATGCAAGACAGATTAATGAATGAACATTGCTCTGTTGCCATGCAGGGAGTACATGTAGCACATATCCCTGAGAAGGGCCATATGGCTTCCAATGCAGGTCTACCTAGAGATAGCCACGCGGCCTTTGTGTCTTTCCTCTCAGACAACTACCCTAGTAGTCCTTCAACGGCGTTGGATCGCCATGCGTCCAGGCATAGCTGTCTCACTTCATATGGCTTTTAATACATTATAGGCTACTTCGGGTGCGCCTATGCTTGAGTAAGCCGTTCCTGGTACGGGTACAGGTCCTCCCCGCGGCGGCGGGCCTGCGCTACTAGTTAACGTTTTTAAACGCAATGTATAAGGATATGGTTGCAATGCAGCAATGTGTGAATGTGGTTGGAACGGAGCTTTGTTAAAATTGGATAATGTTACAGCGCTCACACACTTGAGGCTTATACACGAGTTTGCCAAGTCAAGGCAACACACGTGAGGCGGGCTCGCAAGAGATGCCCAATTGGCACTGGCCTATTCTTTATATACTTGTGCACTGTGCTTTGCTAGCCCTGAGCAGCCTAGGAGGCCTGCTCAGTAATAACACTCCCGGTACAGTATTCACAACCTGTACAGCGCCCAGTTCCTATACAGTAGGTCTGCCATACAGGCACAGTGACCACAGAGTACAGTCCACAGTGATTATTGCATCTGCACCTAGAAGTCCGGGACTAAGCCTGCGGTACCAACAGACCACAGGTTAAGGTTCCTATTTCCTGCGTACGACGTATTAATCCAATACCGTCGTAGGTTCAGCACCTAATTCCTGTCAGCCCATGCAGGAATTACTGTCGACCCCATATGTCGTCGGCAAATATTCACGCCCGACTTAGACGAACAGCCGGCTCGCGCTCGCGCGCGACCGGGAAGTCGGAACGCCATAACTTTCTTGATACTTGTCGGAATGAACTCGTTCCGGTGCCGCTGGAATCGCAGAGATATGCCGAATCAGGAACACGCCAATTTTCTTGGCGTTAACTCTACTAAGCGCCAGCCGGGCGGCAACCACCCGGTGTTATATTGTGGGCTCGCAGTCACATAAAGTGTTGGAATTTGGTTATGGTCGGAATTGGCTAAGTCCGGAGGTCAGCCGGCAGCGCCGCGCTGAGGTTTATTTGCTGGGCCGGCGGTCAGTGGGAATTTATGTGTACGGTCAGGCAACGGGTCGTAGGTTCTGGCTGTGGTCTATTTTGGGTTCTGGCCATTACCGTTCGTTCCGTGGGCAACCTTGGTTCCGTACCGTTTGTCCAGGCAAGCAGTGGGGAGGATCTCGGTTGCGGTGCGTTATGTTGTGGAGTGTCGTTTGGGAATTATGTTGGTGTATTTCGGTTGGTTTGTACTTGGGTACGTTCTCAGGCCCACGCCGTTGCTCAGCGTTGGGTGAAGCCACAGAGCTACTCGCAGTGATGACCTACAGCGGAGCATTGAGTCAAAGCTGTTTGGCGGCGTGAAAGGCCGACACGCAGGAGAAAGCTTTGAATCACGTTGCAGCAAATGCTGTCAATGGCCGACGTTGTCGACATGTCCGGGGCTGGGCGCTGAGCGAGTAATCTATTTTGTTACGTCTTTTTATTATTCGGAAATACAATACACTTAAAGAATTTTATTTTAACATGTACTAGGTTGGGGCCGTAATTTTACAGCATAAAACATGGCAGCGTCAGCTGGGAGAAAACGGAAAGCAATTCATAGTGATCCGTCGACATGGGCCGCTGACCTACGAGCTGAAAAGGATCTGTTAGAACTATTTCGAAAGCGTGTAGGAACCCTTGCTAGCGACGCACCCACGCTCGTAGTGCGTGACTATATAGAGAGAATAGAGGCTTTTCTGAAGGACCATGGTGAGAAGATCAGCAGTGTTTATTCGCTTTTCCGAGATGCCGGTTTGCTGAGCTGCGACAATTTCATTCTCGCATTTACTCTTCGAGCATGCAAGGATGAGAAGGTAAAACGGCGTCACATCCCAGGTAAGCTGCGTGAGGCGTTGTTGGAGTCGAAGGAGGGCACGACCTCTAGGCTATGCAGCATTTACACCTGGGTGCCACAACGGCCTTACTCACTCGATTTACTCAGCCTTCGCAATTTGCGGAATGAGTCTGTGCTCAATGGACTAGAGGTGTCTGAGACAGCGGTGATAGACCGTTACGTGAGGATGGCCAAGGACCTGAATTTCCAGACTGTGATGGGAGCCCTGCGTGCAGGCCAAGCCAAGGATGACCTTACCAAGGCAATAGAGATCATTACCGGCCTGGTAGAAGGGGAGGAGAGGGACATGATTGCACAGCTGAGAGCCCAGGGCAAGCTGACCGAGTCTGGGTTGATGGCCCCTGCCCCTCCCCCAGCCGCTCCCAATTCTGTGCCCCTCCCTGCACCCTCTGTGCCAAGCACTGTTACCCTGCCAAGCCACAGGATGCAACGGGCAAGGTTGCCGGTGTCAACAACAGCAAGCCTGCTGGAGTAGGCAACGGTGGCAAGCAGCGTGGTGGAGGCCGTGCCCGTGGTGGCGGGCGCGGTGGCAGACGTGGGCTGTGGCAGGGCAGGCCATTGGTGCAGCAGCAGAGACAGCAGCAGCATTATGCCCCAGCACAGCAGGCAATACAGCCGCATTATGCTTCACAGCCGCCGCAGCCGCAGCAGCAGTTTGCACAGCAGCAGCAACAGCGGCAGCCACAGAGGCAGGAGTCTGGTGCATGCTTCATATGCGGGAGAAAGGGTCACCTGGCACGCACATGCTACAATAGGCACGCTGACAGCATGCCAGCTCGCAGCAATAGCAATGCACAGGGCCCTGCCGTGTGTAACCGCTGCAAGCAGCCAGGACACTTTGCACGTGACACGCACCTGTGCCCGGCGGCCCAGAGTGGGGGCCGTAGGCAGTGACTAGGGTCCGGTGGTGAGGGTGAGGCAGCTGGTGATGTGCCAAATATGCGAGCTAGTGCGGGGCAGCACGGCTCGACCCCCCAGGCTAGCTCACCCCGCCTGGGTGCTCGCGTGGCAGCGCTAGATGAGAGCGCTGGTGAGGAGGGGGACCATGCAGAGCAGGGGGCAGTTGCAGTAGGGGATGAAGCACTGTCTCAGGGAACGAGGGAGAAGGGGGTTGGAGGAGGTACTGCAGGTGTACACACTGCAGTTCTGGACGGGCCACCGGTACGAAGGTCCTCCCCACACCCGGGACCTCAGGCACAACAGTCTCAATGTCCATTGGAGGCAGGTGGTACACTCAGTGTACTTAACATGGCAATGAGGTTACACACACGGTTGGGTCATGGCCACGCTGCAGAGCATTGGGCAGCATCACTGGGGTTTTCGGAGCTGGTGGCGACGTGCAGAGAGGTCTGGCAGAGGTGTAAGCATTGTCAGCGCAATGTGCCTAAGCCGCACAAGTTTCATGCACGTAGACCGGTGCTAGAGAGGGGCCCGGTGCAAGTGGATGTGCTCAAGTACGATGACAGGGAGTATGTGCTAGCGGTGGGGCGGTTCTCCAGGTTCAAGGCACTAGAGGTGTTGCCACGCAAGCACAAGGAAGAGCTGCTCACCAGCCTGCGCTTGGTAAAGGCCAAGTTTGCCGTGGTGTCAACTTTAGAGTGTGACCAGCAGTTCGAGTGTTGCATGAAGGAGCCGGGGTTTGAGCAGATTGTGGTGGCGGGTGCGGCAGATCACGAACATCAAGGGTTAGTGGAGAGACATATCAGGACCTCCAAGTTTGTGATGAGTGCTATGGCCAGGATGCGCTCGCTGTCGTACCGCGATCAGGCTCTGTTGTGCAGGCAGATAGAGGAGCACATGAATCACAGGGTGATGGTCAGGGTACATGTGGATGGTGAGGAGGTAGCCGTCACGCCCCATGGGTTGGAGATGGGCCTGCTCCCGCTGGAGGCGGTAGAAGCATACCGTGATTGGCTGTGTGACCGGTACCTCAGGCTGGTGGACATGGACCTGCGCAGGGGTGATGTGTACGTGCCTAGCGAGGGAGCAAGGGTGTGGGCGTACCGGGAGGGAAGTGCTTTGGAACAGGGTTTGTGGGAGGGCCCTGTTGTGGTCAAGTCAGTGGACGGTGACCACATGTTGGCGAAGGTTGGGCGTGAGGACCGCCGCTTCGACCGACTACTGGCGTGGAAACACTTGCGGCCGTACTACGAGGGGCTAGGTGCGCCAGCAGACCTGCCCCATGAGGAAGGTGCGATGGGCTCCAGCGCGCAGGCTGGAGGTGAGGCGGGGGACCCAGGGACGGCCGCAAGGGGGGTGAGAGAGGAGACGGGGCCTGATCAGCCTGCGCCCTCTCTTCCGTCGGATGGTGGGTTGCCACTGTCCAATGGCGGTCCAGCCAGTGTGGGACCAGGCGGGCTGGGGGTTGCCCCTTCCGCTGATGGTCAGGAGGTGCAGCGCGCGACAATGTTTGCCCGTGTCATTGAGCGGCTGCAGGAAGCCCGGCGGGCAATCGCGGAACGCGAGCAGCCGGGGGGCACGTTACCACGGGCCGGCGGGGCGGGCAGGCCGTCGGCTGTAGGTGGGGCGCCTCAGGCCGGCGAGGGAGCCGTAGGAGGGCCACCACAGTCCAGCGAGGCCAATGCAGGGCCAGCCGCAGGTGGAGAGGCACAGGCCGGCGATGCTGGCGCATCGACCGCAGGTGCGGGGCTACAAGCCGATGGCGCTGATGGGTCGGCTAGCACCCGGCGCGAGTCACTGAGTGGCGGTGATGGCTCCGAGGGCGGCGGCGACGTCGCAATGGAGGCTGGTAATGAGGTAGCCTCGGTGTCTAAGCTAGTGGATTTTCAGCAGGACGGGCTGGCTGGGTGTCGGTTGGAGGTGGATACTAATGCGGTGGTGTGCTTGCTAGGTGAAGGGGTAGCTAGGCACTTCCCGCTACAACCGTCCAAGTGGAACTTTGTGGAGGACTTTTCTGGGGTGGTGCGCATGCCGGTAGTGGGCGAGGTGATGCTGACCATTCTTGGGCGTGACACTCCTTTCTGCGTGCTTGAGGGCTATGATGGGCCGGCGATTCTGGGGCTGCCATTTCTTAATCACCCTGATGTTGTGATCCAGAGCTCTAGTTTGACCAGGGAGGGCCATGGGTCGATAGAGTTGGAATCGTACAAGGCAGTGCAACCTCTCAGTCTCGTCTCAAGCACCGTGGCTAGGCTAGCAGCACTGACAGGGACAGAGGGTGTGGCGTGGGGAAAGGATCTCCCGCCAGCGGTAGACCTGGTCATGCCTGCGTTGTTGCATCCATCCAGCATCGGTATTACCAAGCGGGACATCGCTGCACATTCTCCGATTGGCTATGAGAGGCTGGTACTAGAGATGTCGACGCAGAGTGGTTTCTCCAGCTGGTGGTGCGCGTTTCACAGGGCGCTGGAGGAGTGGCAGGGGTATGGTGTGTATGAACCAATGGACAGTGTGCCCAAGGGGGCCAAGGTACTTCCTCTCAAGATGGTGTTGTCTCACAAGGTAAAGGCTGGGGTGGAGGTATGCTATGTGAGGCCGGTGTCGCAGGAGTTTTCGGGAACCAGTGAGCTGGCCAAGGAGGAGCTGTACACCCCAGGTCTGGCGTGGGATAGCTTCAGGATTATCACCATGCTGTATCTCGGTTTCCTGGATGAGGGCAGAGACTATGGGTGTGCGTCTATTGATGTCAAGCGTGCTTTCCCTAACTCTAGCGAGGAGGTGGCGCGTGAGGTGTGGGAAGGCACGTCACCCCTGGTGGTCCAGACACCCTCGTTTTGGATGGAGGAAGTGAGGGCAGAATTCATGGGCTTGTTGAAGGCCATAGAGGGACTGCAGAGTGCCTCGATTGTGTGGCGTATCACTTTGATGCGTGCTCTGTTTGAGCTGATGACATTCGAGGTATCCCCGTACGACCCTTCGTTGTTTGTGGCACAGACTCCCTCAGGTCCCTTGTTTGTACAATTGCATGGGGATGACCTGCGAGTGGTAGCACCCCGTGCTGTTCTGCATCAGTTCTATGCAGATCTCGCTAAGCGTTTCCCTGTGGGCGAGCTGCAGGTGGTGGACCAGCAGACTCCGCGTGTCTTCTGCGGTGTAGTGCAGACCCTGCGAGTGACGTCTGGTAGGCATCAGATGCACCTGGGTATTCCTGACAAGTATCGGGAGGAGCTGATGGGCTCGGTGGATGAGCTGTGTGCTAAGGGCCTGTGGAGCCGCCTGCGTGGCAAGCTAGGCTGGATGGCGGCAGTGTGTGCGCCCGATCTGGTGGTGCTGAGTAGGACGGTAGATGACGTGTTGTCGCAAGTCCATCCGTCGGTTGTGAGGCAGTATGTGGCCGAGAGCCAAGGTGTGGTGCTTTCTGGCCTGTCGGTCTCTCAGCCCGCTGTTCTTCACTGCTTTGCAGATACGTCGGGTGAGGGCAGGGAACTGACCAAGCTGAGGGCACGGATGGGTGGTCTGTTTGTGCTCTGTAACCCAGGGGGTCGGGGATCGCTGTGTGGGTGGTATTCGAGACTGTGCAGGCGTGTGGCAGTTGGCTCTGACACTAACGAGTGCCGTGGTGTGTGTGAGTGTATCAAGGCTTCGCTGTACCTCGAGCAGTTCTTGCGCTGGATGGGCAAGTGGATGGGTGTCCGTTTGGTGCTGACGACAACTGTGCATACGGATAGCCAGCCGCTTGTGAGCTTTATCCTTAACAGCTTGTCCAGGACGCGTGACCTCGATTTCCTGCTGTTGAAGGAGCTGTCTTACGCGGTGAGCGTTCTCCATCTGCCGGGGAGGCTGAACCCGGCGGACGCGGTGACCAAGCTGTTTGCAGCAGCGCGAGAGCAGTATCGCATCTTGCGGATGGTGATGGCAGGTTCTCTTGGGGATCTGCGGGAGTTGTTGGTTGTTTGAGCTTGGACCCTGTGGAATTTTAGCCTGTGGCCAATTTGAGAACGTTGTTTGGGCCGGGGGTGATCCTTATGCCTGCCCTATACTGATGGTGACCCGGCACGGTTGGATAATTTGCTCCATAATTGATTTGGTGGGGGAGTGTCCTTGGTTGAGGACTGGTGCGGTTGGAACGGGTTTGTAATGTGTATGGGTCGTGTGGGTGTGCCGGGGTCAAGGGTGGTCGTTTAGATCAGTCTTGTATTCTCGCTTGCTTACATGACTTACTTCAGACACTGGCAGTATGTGCAAGGCGTGAATGGGCGCCAAGTTAGAGGGGTTGGAGCTCCCCTAGTACATAGCGTCTTGTGCGTACTGTCTCCGAGAGTGTTTGTGAGTAACCCTTGGGTGGTGGTGGATATTGTGAGGATTGTTGGCATGTATGTCGACTGTGGGTTGTGGTTAAGTGGCCGAGTGGTGGATGTGACTGCTCGAAAGAAAAGGGGCTGGTGTTATATTGTGGGCTCGCAGTCACATAAAGTATTGGAATTTGGTTATGCTCGGAATTGGCTAAGTCCGGAGGTCAGCCGGCAGCGCCGCGCTGAGGTTTATTTGCTGGGCCGGCGGTCAGTGGGAATTTATGTGTACGGTCAGGCAACGGGTCGTAGGTTCTGGCTGTGGGCTATTTTGGGTTCTGGCCATTACCGTTCGTTCCGTGGGCAACCTTGGTTCCGTACCGTTTGTCCAGGCAAGCAGTGGGGAGGATCTCGGTTGCGGTGCGTTATGTTGTGGAGTGTCGTTTGGGAATTATGTTGGTGTATTTCGGTTGGTTTGTACTTGGGTACGTTCTCAGGCCCACGCCGTTGCTCAGCGTTGGGTGAAGCCACAGAGCTACTCGCAGTGATGACCTACAGCGGAGCATTGAGTCAAAGCTGTTTGGCGGCGTGAAAGGCCGACACGCAGGAGAAAGCTTTGAATCACGTTGCAGCAAATGCTGTCAATGGCCGACGTTGTCGACATGTCCGGGGCTGGGCGCTGAGCGAGTAATCTATTTTGTTACGTCCTTTTATTATTCGGAAATACAATACACTTAAAGAATTTTATTTTAACACCCGGGCGTCGCGCAGGTAGAGCGGGGCTGGTCGGGCGCGGGGTTGCTCGGCGAGAAGCTTAGAGCCAAGCTCCACCGATCGCATGAACAGTTCGTAGGGTGGCGTGAGATCTACACCGCGATCTGCGTCCAGGTACATCAAAGGTTGCGCGTCCACGAAGGCAGACCTGATTGCATCGCGGCGTATCTCATCCGCTGACCACTTCTCCCTGCGCCCACGGCCGGCCGGCGTAAGCAGGTCCAGTCAGGGCGGGGCCGGGGGCGGCGGCGCGCAGGGGCCTGAAGACGTAGGCGCAAGGTTGCGGTGACCATGCATGCGGTGATCCGATGCGACACTGGGGGTGGTCAGCGTACGGGCATCGATGACGGAAGAGCGCCAGCACTTGCGCACAAGTATGTAGTCCAAGCACACACATCGCCGCCGAGGGAGCATCGAGCCAGCCGCCCTGCGCATGGGGCCCACAAAGGTCACTAGTGCATCAGGCGGTTTAGCAAACAGCGTATTGGCAGCAGTCAAGTCCCCCTCAGTGAGCAGTTGCTCAAGTAGGGGAGTGTTGGCATTGCTATCGGTTAGGCGCGGCGCATACATGCAGCCCCCGCGGCCCACGGGCAGGGTCGCGTTGGCATCCACCAAGATGGCAACGATGTATTGACGTGGGATCTGTTTCTCTATGTCGAGCAACTGGTTGAAGAACGCTGCGCGGTCCTCGGCCGGGTGCCCAGCATATGGGGCATATCCGACAATTACCGAGAGCATAATGGGGGTCCGTCCTTCAAGGGAGCGGAAAGTGCACTGAAGGATCCGATTCGAGGAAAGTTTGTGGTCCACGAGCTGGGCGGCAGCGGTGGGGGAGCACAGCAGGCCCACTCCTCCCTGACCCGGTGCATGCGCCGGGCCGCACAGCAGTTGCCATTGTAGTGCGAGGGTGACACGCTGAACGGGGCCCTCAAAGGAGCGTCGACGGTGCTCTTGGACCCCAAGCACATCAATGCCATATAGGCGGCAGTAGTGGACAAGCTCGTTGGCCCGCGGGGGGGCATCTCCCCCGGGCAGGGTGCGGACATTGTAGGTAGCGATGCGCAGCGAGTGCCAGGTGCCGGCGTTGGCCCAGCAGGGGGCGCCGGGGACCGGCGGTGTCGGCAGGGGGTTGGGGGGAGGCTGGCGGGGACGTGTGTGCGGCGTGAGATAACATAGTACTTTTCAACGCGCATAGGGCACCCTCCAGGCGGGCGGCGCGACCTGCTCGCCTGGTCTTGGGGTCAAAGAATGCAGCATACCGTTGGGAGTGCCGGGTTGCGAAAGCCAGCAGGCGCTCCTTGTTGCGAAGTTGGCGATGAAGGTCGCGGCTTTGACTCCGTTGCGTCGTCCGTGAGATTGGACTATCTATCCAAGACACGCTCGGCCATCGGACGACGGGTGTGGGGGGTGGGTTCTAGCTAACCCCCCGGTAGCTGCTCGCGGTGTGAGGGGGCGGGGAGGGCCTGCCTACTCCCTACCCCCCCGCGCGTCTCCCCTCGGCGTGGTAACCTCCCGCGAGGTAACCTCCATGTGCCATGCGTCGTCCTTCCACCGCAGCCGCACCTTCTTCGTGCGGTCAGCGAGGGCCTTCTTCGCGTCCTCTTGTGCCAGCCGGTCCCTGCGGGCGCGAAGCTGCGCCGGGGTCAGATCGTCGTCGAGACTCCAACCCAAGCCTCGTGGTAGCTTGGTGCGGTGTTGGAGAATATAGTGCTTGCCGATGGGGCGCGTAAGCACGAGCGCCACCGGCGCATCCGCGCGCCCCGGTAGGCGCCGGCGGACGGTGTCAATTGTGACACTGTCCTCTAGGCGGAAGTTGGTGATGAGTTCCTTCTCCACCTTGAGGCGGAGGCTCAGCCCCGTCTCCCGGGGGAGGGCCGCCACATTACGAATAATTATGGTGCGGCCGCGCCGCTCTTTGTTGTCCCGGTCGGCGAAGGTCCTAGAGACCGCCTGAGCAGTGCTAGTGGCTATTTCTTGGATGGCTGTGCTGGCCATAGTCGCGTAGGACGGGGCCACCTTCGCCACCTGCGCCTCCACGTTGTCCGCTAAATTGCCGGCCACCTGCGCCGCTAGGGTGCCGGCAACCGCCTCCGTCAGCGTGCCGGCGACCTGGGCCGCCACCTTGTCCGCCACGTTGTCCTCGATCGCCGCAGCCATTGAAGTGGCCTGCGAGATCAGAATTTATCAGCTCCGTGGCAAGCTTCTGCGCCACCGTACCGGCAAGGGCTGCTGCTGCTGCAGATCCGGATACTGGCAGCAGTTCCGAATTTCCCAGCAGCGTCATCGTGGCAACGACGCGCAACTCACTTTTCTTGAGTGAGGTCAAGTCCTTGGGGTCGGTAACCGGGGTAATGGCGGTGAGCCCAGGCGGTGGCTGAGGCCAGAGTAGGGGCCGGCCTTGTTGCATAATCTCGGTGAGCAGAGCCACGAGGTCCAGCGTAGACAAGGTCAGAAGGGTTTGCACATTAGCTGTGCCGTTAGCAAATGCCGCAGCGTCGAAGGGTGCATTGCGGACTTCAGTAGCGGTGTGCCCCGAGTCGGCAGGAGCTGCGACGAACAGGGCCCGGGCCGTGCCAGTGTGGCCACGGGGGGATTTAGGCCCATGTTTCTTGGCGGCAGACTCCATAGCCTGAGAGTTGCCCGTGCCTTCTCCTATGGCTGGCGCCTGCGGGGCGTCGCCTGCACGGGCGGCAGCAGGCGGTATTTCCTTGCGCCCTGATTTCTTGGTAACCATCTTCAAGACCGAGCTCGGTCGATGTGGCGTGGAATGGCGAGTCGATCGTGACAAATCCGACCTAATTCGGTGACCAAACGTGGTAGTTATCGTCGTTTACGTCCGCCATAGCATGTCAGTTTTGAATATCGCGCCATCTGCGATAAGCAGCTTCCTGAGGGGTATGCTCCTGTTTTCTCCCCACGGGCCCCGCGGCCCGTTGCTAGCCAGGGTAGAAGTCCGCAGGTGGAGGTTATTGGTCCTGAGGATAGCCACGCTACACTACCGCCTCGTCTGCCATTACAGTAGAGGACAGCTGGGATGAGGATTACATCCCCATCTAGTGCTTAATAACGGTTGGGCGGGGGATGATGCAGACGATATTTGTTTAAACTTTTGTGTAATTATTTTTCTAATGAGATTAGCATAGTACTCCGTGGCCTGCCTTTGCGCATGACACGCAAGTACTTACTTAGTACTTACTTACTTAAGGTCGAGCAACTGGTTGAAAAACGCTTCGCGGTCTTCGACAGGGTGCCCAGCGTGTGGGGCCGCATAGCCGACCATGTACGAGAGCACCATGGGGGTCCGTCCTTCAAGGCGGAGCCGGAGCGGAAAGTGCACTGAAGGATCCGATTAGAGAAAAGTTTGTGGTCCACGAGTTGGGCGGCGACGGTGGGGGAGCACAACAAGCCCACCCCACCTTGACGCGGCGCATGCGCCAGGCCGCACAGCAGTTGCCACTGGAGTGCAAGAGTGACACGCTGAACGGGGCTAGTGCTTAACGGTTGGGGGATGATGCAGACGATATTTGAAACTTTTGTGTAATTATTTTTCTAATGAGATTAGCATAGTACTCCGTGGCATGCCTTTGCGCATGACACGCAAGTACTTACTTACTGAACGGGGCCCTCAACGGAAGGAGCACCGGTGCTTGTGAACACCGAGTGAACATGTATATCAATGCCATATAGGCGGCAGTAGTGGACCAGCTCGTTGGCCCGCGGGGAGGCATCCCCCCTGGGCAGGGTGCGGACATTGTAGGTAGCGATGCGCAGCGAGTGGTGCCGGCGTTGACCCAGCAAATGGCGCCGCCGGGGACCCGCGGTATCGGCAGGGGGTTGATGAGAGGCTGGCGGTGTGTGTGCGGCGTACGTGAGATAACAAAGTACTTTTCAACACGCATACATATGGCACGTACCCTCCAAGCGAGTGGCGCGACTTGCTCGCCTGGTCTCGGTGTCAAATAATGCAGGATACCATTGGTGGGAGTGCCGGGACGTGGCAAAAGCCAGCAGGCGTTCCTTGTTGCGAAGTTGGCGATAAAGTTCACGGCTTTGACTTCGCTGCGTCGTCCGTGAGATTGAACTATCCAAGACACGCTCGGGCATCGGACGACGGGTGTAGGGGGTGGTTTAACTGGCATACCCCTTGGTAGCTGCTCGTGGTGTTGGTGCAGCGGGGATCGAGGGCCTACTCCCTACTAAAAAAATTGGACCTCATTCCCGATTTGTGCGGGTCATCCTTACGCAGGGGCCATGCTGATCTTCTCTGTATCGTTCCAATTTTATCATATTTGTACCGAAGTACCAAGCCAAGAAGAGAAGTGTGCCAAGCCACCTGCATGCACGGCCGGGTTTTCGGGACGATTAACATGTAGGCCGGATCAACGTACATTTGATATCGTGACTAAAGCAGTACGATAGCACGAACGATGCATCCTGCATACATGTGTCCCCGCGACGGCCTCAGCACATGCATGATTTGTAGCACTTGACAGTCTCCATGAATTGAAAATTGTAATTATAACCCGAAGGCTAGTTCGGTTGGTCTCATTTGATATTTCAACATGCCTCGATGCTCACTCTGTCAACTCCCTGAGCTGCTTAAGACCAGCTGATTCCAGTCACTCCGCCATCAACTGACCGGGGAAAATACCGGCGTTAACCTATTTGTGATAAATCACGCGATCAATGCCGGCCCAAGCACGTTGGGCAGAGTAACACACCACGATGCCATCTCCGGCAGCACTCATTTATTGATGAGCAAGATTCTGGGTGATGTGCCCCTGCCACGAACTACCTGGGCACCGCCCGGCCCATGCCGTGAGATCCCCATGGCCCAGCCCCGTGTCTACGCACGGCACTCGGAAGACAGATCCATCTCTGGCAGTGTGCGCCCCTCCGGCTCCTGCAAGTAGGCCCGCTCGGACAGATACGCCTCGAGCCGCGTGCACACAGCGCGCGCGTCTGCGTCCTTGGTGGCCGCGACCCCCTTGAGTGCGGGCAGGAATTCGCCGCCCACGACCCGCATGAGCTTGCCCGCCTGCTGGCCGTACGCCTTGCCGACCCGGTACCCTGCCACCTTGAGGAACTCGTGAAGCGCCGCGCCGACCTGACGGTTGGGGGGGAGATGGTTGAGCAGCCGCGCGAGCCAGGCCCACGCGTGCGCCAGGCAGAAACCAGGCACGGGGGCACCGCCCGCCAGGGGTTGCGGCTGCATGAAGCCACCGCGGGGGCCGGCACCACCCATCGCGCCACCGGCCGCATCCACCTGGAGTATGGCGGCGTACAGGCACACGTATCCCTGCATGCGGCCCACGTAGTCATCGGTGGACTCTAACACGTCGCTGTCGACCCCATCTACTTTCTTCTTCTTCATGCCGATGAGCTCGCAGTAGGCCTCCTTGGAGGGGTACGCACGCTCAAGGTACGGCGTGTACTTGGGCACCGTCAAGGGGCACGCGCGGTGGAAGAGCGCCAGAATAATGTCGGCCAGGCCCGGCACCTGCGCGCACACGGCGGTGGTGACGTAGGCCAGCGGGAACGCGAACGTGGGTAGCTTCTGCACCTGCGACTCACACTGGGCCAGCAGCTTGGACGCAAACGTGCGCAGCGCGTAGTTGTGCTGTGGCTGCTGGGTGGGCGGGACCTCGCGGAACATGGCCACGATGTCGCTCACTTTGGCGCGCACCTGTGACACCGTGGCTGATATCTGCTGGATCTGCAGCACGATCCGCCGCTCGATCTTGCGGCGCTCGGGCTTGTACGCATCGGATGAAGGGAAGTCGCCCAACGAGGCATCCAGCTGTGCCAACACTGCCGCAAGACGCTTCTCCTCCTCCTCCGCACTAGGGGACACATGTACCCTTGGCCCGGCCTTGACGACCTTGCCCTGGGCCGATGACGCTGCTGCCCCGCTGATTGCACCCAGCCCCACCGCTGGTTTCCCATCAGGACCTGAAGACTGGCTGGCGGCCGCCTGTGCCCGTGCCTGCGCCTCCTGCTGTGCCTGTGCCGCTGCCGCTTGCTTGGCTTGGTTCTCCCGGGCAAGCGCTTCCTCGGCTTCCTTCCTCACCCTCTCTTCTGCTGCCAGCCGCGCTTCCCGCTCCACCCTGGCCGCCTCGGCTCTCCTTCTGGCCTCCTCCTCGGCCTCGCGGCGCCGGCGCGCGTCCTCCTCCGCAATGTCCCGCGCGATGCGGCTGTCGGCCGCCACCGCCTTGGCGCGGTGCTCATGGTCGAGTACCTTCCGCCGCGCATCACGCATCTCGCGCCGCGCGGCCGCCAGCTCATCGTCCGCCTTCTCGATCGCCCTCTGTGCGCGCTGGGCTTCCTGCACGATGAGCGCACGCTCACGGGCCTCTGCGCCCCGCACGGCGCGCACGTTTTGTGCCATCGCCAGCAAGGCGGATCGCTCCCGCGCACGCAGCTCGCACGACTGCACCAGCTTGAGAGCGACCCTCTCGCCGCCCGCCCGGTTGTGGCTTAAGAGCCGGGGACGGGCGCCGGTTGGGCTGCTGTCCTCGAACTCAATGTCGCCGCTGGGGGCGAGGTGGTCGAGCGAGATCGAGAAGCCGGATGACAAGCGCCGCGGTTGCTCGTCATCGTCCGAGGAGTAGACGGTCGGGGCTCGGACGCAGAAGCCAGGCGCGAAGGCGGGGGAAGCGTGGAGCGGGTTGCTTGCGAGGTTGGCGGCTCCACAGTTGGACAACGGCCGCAGCAGATCTGGAGTGACTCCTACGGGATGCCCACCCAAAATGTTTACCATTGGCAATATCTCGAGTTTGCCGAGGGCGCCCATGGTACGCAAAGCCCCTTGTCACGGGGTCAAAGTGAAGTTAGGGTCTTGCTGTCAGTATCTGCCGTGCCTGAGCCGCTAACAAGCGTGCGGTGTAGAACTTCCAACCAAGACCTTTCTCTCAAATTTCCTGTTGCGCACGGCCAGGAAAAGCTACATGGCGTGTTGACCTTGTAGGACTTACAAACAGGCATACGGATTGTGCCCGCCAGCATTAAATGCGCATACAGCTCGTTGCTGGAACATCCAGTGTTGTCTGATTAAGACGAACCTTCCATGTCTGAAATCAAGGGTTTCCCCACGTGCGCGCTTGTGATGACACACGATCGCTGCAGCTTATCACAGTCGCATTTCCTAACCTTGTGTTTGTGGAATGCCTTCCCCGAACGCACGCCACCGGGAAGTTCCAAACAGTAATTCGCATGCCATAGCCCTCTAGGTACGCAGTACATAAAATTATGAATCAAGTAACGTGCGTTGATACGTCGTTAATACTTTCGTCGGCGGAGCCTGGCGCCTGGCGGAGCCCATTTTTTTTCGGGGAAAATCAGGGGGAAAATACCTAAATAATGGGTTCGAGTTGAAAGCATGGGCGATAGACCGGTGCACCGTAGAACCGAGGTACATTTTGGGGTTTTTGGAAATCACACCCGGTGTTGGGAGCACCCGGTGACGCGTGACGCGTGACGCTAGGGTACGGTACGCGTCGATAAATACGAATGGAAGGAACGAACGGGACGGTGTGGGCAGATTAATACGAATGCCGTATGCATACGCGGCGGCATGAGCCGGCAACGACGTTACAAGGGACGAACAGAACGGACAGAGCAGCCTAGTGGCGCCTACTAGGGCGCCAGAGCAGGTGCACGTGCGAAGAGGAGTGGTGACATACAGCCATGCTATTTGGGGGCCCAATACCGCCACCGCCAGGTCGAAATGTCCGGCCCCCATATTGAACTCAGGGTCCAATGCCAACCGCCGGAACGAAACTTGCTGGCCCCCAGTATGCTAGCGCCCCCCTGGGGCGCCGCCACCGGTGCGCCGACAGCCGGCCCCCATATATGCCCCCCCCCAACGCGCTGAAATTTTCGTGTTCAGTGACCAGATCACAATTTGATCCGGGCTCAAAATGATTGGCTGTATGGTACGAACAAAAAACGAAATTTAAGTATCGAAGTTCCGCAGCGCTTGCTGAATTTTCCCCGGAAGCCCGGGGGGACTTTCCCCGCTGAAAGGTGTCCGCGGAAGCGAATTGTACAAGTAGCCAACGCGGAAGCGTGTGAAGACAACGCAGCAGACGAGCACTTGCCACGTGGCAAATCCCCTTTGGCAGTAGGCTCGCCATATGGGGGCCATGACCACCCGCCGGCAGGCGATTTCAGCCGCAGCCCCTATATTTATCTAGGGGCCGGACCAATGCAGCCGCCGGCAGCCTTGGGGCCAGACCCTAGTACCCGTGAAATTTTGGCTGGACATGTCACCACTCCTGTGCGAAGGCTACTGAACGGGTAGCATGCGACTCGGTGCGTAAATTTTGGGTGCGGAAGTACAAATGACAGAATAAACTGCAGGCGCGCCAACTTCCAAGCAAGGGTTCGCGCAGGGCGCAAGGCAGAAAAGTGAGAAAACGTTCAAGTCCATCGCTATGGCCAAGCATGAGCGGGGGCGTTTGCTTAGCATAATGAAGTGAACTCCACAGCAAGAGAATGCGGCGGACCGAAAGAATGTAGCGGCATCAATTAGTCAGTTGATGCCAACAACCTGCCTGGTTCGACACACCAAGCTGACAACAGCTCCCCTAGGGCAGCGTGCGGCTGTCTAGATCCGTAGATGTTGCAGTTAGAATGCTGTTAGATAGATGTAGTATGTAGCCGATGTAGATAGATTAGACCGGTATGACTGTTTGCACCCATCCATCCATCCATCGGGATGCTCCGTGACCCCCCAACGGGAGCACGAGTCTAATTAATTAATTAAGCTGACAAAGACGTGCTGCGAACACGTCATCCAGGCGATGTGCTTTTTTGGATTGCACGAGATCTGAGAGTGCCCCGTTTCACGCTTCAGAAGCTGTCTCACGGATTTGTATCTTCCGGGTACGAACGTACGAACCATGCAGATCACCATACTGCGAAAAAAAATCGATTATTACAGGTCAATCCGGCCCTCGGCCACTACAGAATCTCTGGTGCCCATGTGCGGCGTGGGATCCAACGGACTGACTGACTGACAGGTCAATCAATGTTCTCACAAACGAAATTTTCTCACATTGAAATTTTCTTTTTTTTTTTTCTCACGTTGTGTGGGTGGTCCGCTCACATACGGCGCCTGTAGATAATTTTCTCACGTTGTCACGTAGTCAAATTTCACGGTCAAGTACAGTGTAGTGTAGATTCTATTCATTCTAGTGTGTCTACTGTACTACACTAGTTTACAGTAGAACTCCTAGATTTTCGTAGTCTTTGCGTACTTGACATCATTTTCTCATATGTTGCACACGGTTATAATCGTTGTGATTTGATGACATGCGGATACGCAAACAGATTTCCGGGTAAATGGGCGCAAAAAGATTTCACGGTCAGACTCGTTTAGTTCGGGCGTATCTTGCTGCATGCACAGGCAATCAAATTTGATTACGTAACCTACTAAGGTCCACACGGGCAAGACCATGCCATAGTTCAGCTGTTTACACCGCTGGACAGGCGTGCGCGGCCATACTAAATTGGCGGGGCATGCAACGTCGCTGCTCGTGCTAAGTAGCCACGCACGCTGGTTGTGGGCCTTGACGTAGCCTTCATCTTTTCCACAGACATACCCTAATGATCATGTGGATGTAAGCACAGCTGCTCGGAATCCGCACTGTAGCTCATAGTTTTTTAGCAATCTATGTCTGTTTGTTGTTGTTCTAGTCATCGCATTCTGCTCAGTTTGCATCCGAGCATCCGGGAGGCGAGGATGTGCCCTGTGTGATTTTTCGTTTAGTGGAAGCGGAGGCAGGTGCAGCCATGTACGGAATCAGCCACGGTGAAATTATGTTTCTTGATGAAATTGTTAACAGCGGGGTTCACGAAATGGAAGGACGCAGCGTCAGGGTTTTGGGAATGTACGTGCCGTATAGGCTTTTTTTCGTTGCGATATCTTAGAGACAACCAGCGCAGTCGAGAAATCTGGAAGAATCCGGACCATGGTAGCTCGAGCATGCTGTTATCTTCTCCGCGTTTGTCGAGTCGTTCAGGATTATGGAAATAAATGGAGGTGGATATGTGTAGCCGTGGACATTAAAATTATGGCTGGCTGACGATATTGCCGTTTAGCGATTAGTGTGCAGTTGTCAATTAATGTTAGCCTCTCTTCACTAACATTATCGCAATTTGTCGTTACCTGCTATGCCCACATCACCATCCTTACATAGATACGTTGTCTCACTTAATATACGTCAGCGTAATATCATCTTCACGTCTCGCGGCAACTCGGGCCTTCTACGCTTCTTTTCTACACTGTGCCTGTGCATTGACGGTACTGGGCTGCATTTCTGTACATGTGTAATTCTTCTCGAGTGCGCAGAGTTGATAGCATTTTGGATCCGCCCGATGGCCGCCATTTAATTATAAGGCATCGGAAGGTTCGCCTGGAAGTTGACGCGTCGCACCTTTCGGATGTCACGCTCGCCGTTGGGTCGCTCTTCATATTTATTGGAGAAATCATTGCCTGTCGCGACAATTCTGTAAGTACGCACATATGTTTGGTAAGCCGAAGCGGAAGTGCAAGGGCTCAGCCGTCCATGTGTATTGATGGTGGCCATGGATGGCTTGTACAGAGTTGGGCTTGATATGGTGCAGATCCTTGCGGTGTCAAGGTTGTGCTTATTTTGTCTGATTGGTATGCTGCAGGAAGTTCACTTTGCCTGTCAATCAGCTGTAGGCTGTATCTCTTGTGCAGTTTCTGAAGCTGGCTCTTATTCAACGTAGGTCAGATTTTCAGCTCAAAGCATGTGTGAGCTTCCTGTCCGACTCTCCTCCCCCCCCCCCCCCCTCTTCCTGTTGCCTGCCTTCAACGTTGCTCGCTCGCACACCGAATCCCGCGCCTGCCCTCCCAAACCATGCCTTTATAGAGTGCTTTGGTAACATGCTGACTTGTCATAAAGTTACGTTGACGACAAGTCTAGCTGGCATGCCAAACATGATGACCATGAAGAAGCGTGGCGTGTGCATGCAGTAGACGATGTTGAGCAGGGAGTGGGCAGGTTGTGGCAAGGGAAGCAGAACGGGGTTCAGGGGCATGAGTCAAATGCCTGCCTCCCATGCCACACTAGGTGGCGTAGACGTAGCCTTCCTGTCTGCATGCGGCGCTTGTGTGCATTTACATCTGTGTCCCTGCTTTCTCATAGATGGCGGGTTACAAGATGGCAGGATGACCCTGTGGGGTGGTTGCAGGTTCACCCTCGCGGAGCGTGGGGTGTTGTTGGGACACATGGCTGTTTTCTCCAGAATGACCCTCTACCGTTCGGCAAGGCAACCCCTAGTAGCTCATCGCTGCATGGGCTTGCGGGCCTGCATGGTTGGGTGGGGTCATTGCTATGTGACGTCCCAAACGAGGCTTGCGTTTTCTTGACATCTATCTTTGTGGGATTGGGCAGTAATGCCTGAGAGCATGCATGCCGGGTGTGGGGGCTGGGTAAACTTGTGGCAGTCCAGATGGTTTATGACAACCTTGTAGCAAATCTGCATTTGCCCCCTACACGTTTACCGCAAGACGCACAAGCACAGTGCCGTGCAGCTGTGCCCTGACCTGGGCATGGAAAAAATGCTGCCACCTGTGACCATCTACCCACCCCCACCCCCTACTTTCCTTTTCCCCAGGACGTGGGCACCACAGCAGACGACTGCGCGCCGCCCTCCCACACCGCACCCAAGATGGTGCTGCTCGCCCGCATGGCCCGTGACTTTCGCGGTCTGGATGTGGACATGTACCAGAAGTCGGTGGAGCTGCGGCGCGACTTTTTGGCCATCCAGCTGCAGCTGCTGCAGGGGCAGTCCGGCCACAGCGCTTAGGGGCGCAGGACATGAGGCATGGTGCAGCACATGAGTCTATGTGGATCACCTGTTGGCTGCGGCACGGTACCTTGTATGGACCAGTGCCGGTAGCATGTCATGCTGGGGCATGTGATGGTGGCATGGGATGGTGGCGCAAGCTTTGTGGGCGGCGCTTCCGGGTGGGTGCGCGCTGCCACTTGCATGTTCGAATACTCCACCTTGTTCCAGGGGGAGAGGGCGGGAATGACGCCTGCACGGGTGGCAGCCTTGGTCAGCACATGAATTGTGGTGTGGGTGAGGTCGTGGGGCGTGCCTGTCCCATTCGATTGCGAGCTGGGACCATTCTTTTTTCAAAGGCAGGCCCAGACATGGTCCTCCTTACCAGCGGCGCCTGGTTGCCGTTGTTTGCCTGCAGGATCTTGCTCTGTCGTCGGGTTGCCAGGGTACTATCCATTCTCATATGGGATGATTCCACGATGGGGGCATTCTGGGCGCATGCCAGCTAGGGCACACCTGTGTGAGGCCTTCTGGCTTTGGAGGCGCTGCCCTAAGGGCGGGTGAGCATTGCGTGCCCATGGTACTGCGAGTATGGTACGCATGCATGCCGCAAGGAAGGGTGGGACGCCATCATTCATGTATGTGTACGGCGCAGTAGCGTGAATGGGTGTGTGCATGTCGGTTTCCATTCTGCATGGAGTTCATGGCCGCCTTGGTGATACGAGCGGTGTCGTTGTGTGTAAGATGTACATACTGTGGTCTCATTGATACAGTGGGCGTGGGATGAGTGCATGGGATGTGACTTGCGCTCTTGGCCTCACTTCGCACGATTGGCTAACTAGTTAGTGGTGACATCGTCATGACCGGACCTGTTAGGGCGGTCTGTCGCAGGAAATGGCCAAAGCCATTGAACAGCCCAACCCATGGGACGACAAGGTCTCTTTAGATCCTTCCTATCTGTTCCCTGCCGTCTGTGACCCACCTGTAGGAGCTCGTTTGCTTGCGGACCTAAGGTCAGCGTCTGCCAGCAATGCTTTACAAAGAGGATGACAGCAGTTATACACCCTTATACATCGTGGGCTCAAGTATACCTGATTGTCTGAGAATGACTGTAAATAAGGCAACGGGACAGGTCACAGCTCGAAGCTATGACAGGCGCCAACATGTTAGTTATACAGATATCAAGGGTTGCAAAAATGCATCGAATGCTTCTTCTACATTAAGTGAGGCAACCATTTCTGGACACAAGGCGTTCCAACGTCGTGAAAAGGACGAGAAAGAAGTTTTTTAAGAACTTAAATCATAGCATGACTCCACTTTTCTACTAAATATTGGCTGGAGGCGTATTTTTCTCGTTTCTCGTTTTCAGGATTAAATCAAAAAAGTGGTTTTTCATTAGAAAATAAGTTACACATCCATCTCAAGTCACCCAGGGAAAGCTTTTGTGCTGAAGATGTACGTCTCATCAAAACACACCATATCTAGACATGCATATCTGTTTTCACACGGACCTCATAAAATCACATCATCCCATGGCACGCATTTCTGCATTCACATGTGCTGGGTCCATTTAGCCTGCCCATTAGCCACGGCGGCACGAGCCACGAGGTAGCCATGGCTGACGGCGGAGCTCATAACTTTCACGTTTGAGCCCCAAATTCAGCTGTGAATATCACTATCGCTTCGTCTTTCTAAGACGCACATGCTGATATAATTTTCCGAATCTAAAACGCAATATATGACGAGCAAACGTCCTTTGACGCAACGCAGTTTGGCGGATGCGCTCGCCCATGAAAATGCGGCAGCTGCGGCTGCAGCTTCGCCATCAGGTCCGGCAGGCAGCGACGACACTAGTCGTGCACTGGTGGTCACCCAGCAGCCTCCCGGGCTTAATGCCTCGCCATCGGCATCGCCTGACCCGAAACGCACCCGCCCAGCCGACAAAACAGGATGGTCCCGCCCCTCGGAACCGCGCTTTCGGCCCCACCCTTTCAAGGTCGATGATCACGACTGGAACAACGTGTCTCCTTACGATGCTATGGACTGCATCTTCTTCGGGGACTACGCCTCGCTTTACGACCTGTGCCTCCATCTCTACGACCAAGGTCGCCTCCTCGGCAACAACGGCAGCCGCTGGCAAACCCACGGTGCCCTGCTTGGCTGCCCCCGCCCCCAGCTCCAGCACACCATCCTCAACTCCCTTCTCCAGCGCTCTGACGACGAGATCTGGGCTCCATCCATCTCCGCCCCCACCCTCCGTTCCATCCTCACGGAAGCCTTTCAGCAGCACGTGACCCCCCTTGCTGCTGACGTCGCAGCAATGGGTGGCACGCTGGCTGCTGAACTTCCTCACATTTCCGCCGCTGCCGCCTCCACCTCCACTGCCATTTCCGCCTCCACTGCCGACATCAAAGCCCAGCTCCTCGACCTCGACCAACGCCTTCAAGCCACCGCCAACGCCCTTGAGAGCTTGCATGACACCGCCGGCCTCACCGCCCAGGCGGTGAAGGACATCGCCGCCCAGCCGGCGTCTGCTGGCCCGGCCGGCGATGCTCCCTCCACCTGGGCGGACTTGCTTAAGCAGCACACCACCTCCACCACCTCCACCATCTCGGCACAACTCAAGCAACAAGCCCTCGACCTTCGCGAGGAAACCGACATCGCCCGGCGCAGCCACAATGTCATCGTCAAGCACTTCGACCAGCCGGCAGGTGAGACC
The DNA here is from genome assembly GCA_009746045.1 of Mesostigma viride. Classification (NCBI taxonomy): domain Eukaryota; kingdom Viridiplantae; phylum Streptophyta; class Mesostigmatophyceae; order Mesostigmatales; family Mesostigmataceae; genus Mesostigma; species Mesostigma viride. Next base: position 2,165,260 of record RPFO01000333.1, on the reverse strand, counting down.
TCCACGAGCCTTCTTGAGGCATTTAAGCGCGACATTCTTGCCCCCATGCTACTCACTGGTGAGCTGGACATGTCGGCTGTCCGCCTCCCCCGCGCGCGGGGGAAGGCTGGCCCGGCACCCGTGCTCCTCACCTTTAAGTACATGGCGGACAAGCTGTCGTTCCTTAAATGCCGCAAGAAGCTCTCGAGGACTCGCTTCACGCTGGACGACAACTTGACCCTGGCCCAGCAACAGCGGCGACGCGAGCTATGGCCGACCTACCTTCAGCTCCGGCACAGCGCAGGGGGGAAGCCGGTATACTGGAGGGGGGCGGTCATCCACGTTGACCACAAGCCCTGGCAGCCCCCTCCTGCCACCCCAGACTAGGGAATTCATACCAGTAGTGTAGATTAGTCAGGCTTAGCCTAGCATGTGGCCCACGCGCATGTGCGCCCATAATGGCCCCCATGGATGTTGTCTACAGAATTTAGCCAAGCCCTGCCTATAACGGGACCCCCATGGATGTTGCATTAAGAATTGAGCCATGCTATGCCATGCAGAGAGATGCTCTCTGTCGAGAAGCCATGTCCTAGCTCTTGTATAGCCATGATGATCTTCCTCCCTCACAGGCATGCTCCCCCCTTACCCGGGCATAGCGTGATAGACCATGAGGGTGCAGGCGGCCCTGGTGCACCTAGAGCAGGGGTAGCTTACATTCCCACCCTTGCATGATGAAGTAGCCGATCATGCCCGCCTACTACAGGCACTATACCAGCTGAGGCCTAGCCTTTTAGTCATGTACATGTGTGCCTATGATGAGCCACCCTCCAGATGATGCCTAGCTTTATTTAATTATGCAGTGCCCATGCAGGGAGTCACTCTCTGCTGAGAAGCCATGCCCTAGCTCTTGTATAGCTCTGCTGATCTTCCCCACCTATGACGGGCTCCCCTTAGCTGGGTGTTGCCCGAGACTCTGGATGGTGCAGGTGCCGGCCTAGTGCACCTAGAGCAAGGGTTGTTTACATTCCCACCCTTGCAGGAAGTAGCTAGCTTAGAATGTATTATAGGCCATATGCCCCTTCTCTGGGCTATGTGCTACATATACTCCCAACGGAGTTATTAATTAATTAATTTAAAATTAGGAACATCACTCCGTTGGGAGTAATTGAATTGAATTGAATTGTAACATAACTCTGTTGGGAGAATATGTAGCACATATCCCTGAGTGAGACCACGAGCCACGAGGTAGCCATGGCTGACGGCGGAGCTCATAACTTTCACGTTTGAGCACCGAATTTAGCCGTGAATATCACAATCGACGCGTCTTTTTACGACGCACATGCTGATATAATTTTCCGAAGCTATTACGCAATGTACGATGAGCAAACGCCTCTCGACGCAACGCAGCCTGGCGGCTGCGCTTAGCAATGAAAATACGTCTGCAGCCCCGGCTGCAGCTTCGCCAACCGGCCCAGAAGGCAGCGGCGCCACTACTAGCCAAGCTCTAGTGGTCGCCCAGCCCCCTCTGGCGGCCTCGCCAGCAGCGTCGCCTGAACCCAAACGCAGTCGCCCTGCCGAGCCGACCTGGGAGGAGTTCGACTTTGACGCCAGCCAGCCCGGCTTTTTTGACAAGCTCAACCCCGCCGGCCATGATCCTGGGCTACGTGTTTTGGGGATCGTATGCCTCGCTTCTCGAACTGTGCAAGCAACTCTTCCATCAGGGCCGCCTCACCGATTCTTTCCAGAGACGCGCCCACAACTTCGACACCATCCTCCAATGCCGCCGCCCCCACCTTCAGCAACGCGTCCTTTTCTCCCTCCTTGGCCGCTCCATCGAGGAGCTTTGGCCCCCAAAGCCCCTCACCACCACCTTAACCGAATCCTCTGATCCGCTCACTCCTCACGGAGGCCCTCGAGCAGCACGTGGCCCCCATCGCAGCAGATGTGGCGGTCATGGGCAGCACGTTGGCTGCCGAGCTCCCCCTCCTCTCCACCGCCACCTCCACCATCTCCACCGCCACCTCCACCCTCCTCGCCTCCTCCACCGCCACCACCTCCACCTCCGACGCCATCACCGCCCAGCTCCGTGACATCGACCAGCGTCCGTCTCTCCGTGACAACGCCATCGCTATCGAGGTTCTGCAGAACACCGCAGGCATCACCGCCCAGGCGGTGAAGGACATTGCCGCCAAGCCAGCCTCGGCTGGCCTGGCCGGCGATGCTCCTCCCATCACCACCTGGGCGGACATGCTTAAGCAACATACCACCTCCACCACCTCCGCCGTCGCAGCCCAGCTCCAACGGCAGACGCTTGACCTCCGCGAGGAGGCTGAGCTCGCCAAGCGCAGCCTCAACGTCATTGTCAAGAACTTCAAGATGGAGGAAGGTGAGAATTCCGAGAAGCTTGCGCGTGCTTTTGAGAGAGAAATCCTTGATCGCATGGGCCTTACTGGTGAGATCGAGCTGGCCGCCCACCGCCTTCCCCGCGCGCGGGGTAAGGCAGGGCCGCCCCCGCTCCTTCTCACCTTTAAGACCCCGGCGGACAAGATTTCTTTTCTCAGACGCCGCAATCGGCTCGAGAAGACTCTCTTCACCCTTGATGACGACTTGACCCTGGCGCAGCAACAACGGCGACGGGAGCTATGGCCGACCTACCTCCAGCTCCGGCAGACCAAGGCGGGGCAGCCGGTGTACTGGAAGGGGGCGGCCATCTACGTCGGCCACAAGCCCTGGCAGGCGACCCCCCCCCCCCCGCGGCCCCAGCGACTCCAGACGCCCCAGCTTAGGGGAATACAGCAGTAGTAGTGCAGAATAGATAGACCGTGGCCATGTACATGTACGCCTCCTAGAGGCACTATCCCAGCTGAGCCCCGCGCTTTATTTTAATCATGTACATGTGTGCCTATGATGTGCCACACTCCAGACGATGCCTAGCCTTATTTAGTAATGTTGTGCCCATGCAGGGAGCAACTCTCTGCACTGAGATGCCATGCCCTAGCTTATTGTATAGCCATGCTGATCTTCCCCCCCATGACAGGCTCGATCCCCTTCGCTTGGCATAGCTTGAAGATCATGGGGATGCAAGTGCCCTGGTGCACCTAGAGCAAGGGTCCTTTACATTCCCACCCTTGCAGGAAGTAGCTTAGAATGTATGATAGGCCATATGCCCCTTCTCAGGGCTATTGTTACGAGCCGCCCCAGCGGCTCTGAAAGACCCTAGTCTAGCGTGGGTTACGCCTGAATAAACTCGGAATCTGCTATCCGCCCGGACTACGTGAATGTAGCCCTGAATTCTAGCTAGTACGCGGAATTACTAGCTAGGCCCTGAATGCACAACTAGATAAATTATGCATATACATGGAATGCACGAAGGGCGTTAATTAGTGCAGCCCAGATTTGACCCCTGGTTCGGCAGACGAGTTTTACTCAAGTCGATTTTATTCCAAACCAAAGATAGGAAGCCATTGTCACCTACGACATTTGTCCAAGACGGCGTGCATGCCAGCGGGTCGGCTGGGGGCCGAACCTCTAGCGCAGCCTGCAATCAATATCAGCCGTAGATGTACATAGTATCCGCCAGTCTGGCACCCGGTACCTGGCAGTCCCGGGTACAGACCAGTAACACACCAAACCGAAAGCAAAGCCACGGGTACCTGGGCCGGGTGATGGAATAACTCGGCCAAGTCCCCGAATATGACATAATAACTATCGAAAGTCTCAAACAATATCAAAATGACTTTCGACTGACCAAACTAATTTATTTTAGGAATTGTTACGCCCAAACATGGGTTAGGGCCGTAACACTCCTCCCCCTCCCCGGGGGACGATGGCTATCGTCCAATCGCCCGGGGGCGCACCTCAAACAACGACACACAAACATGGAAAATTCAAAAGAAAACCAAAACACAATCATAACAACGGGGTGCTGTGTACCAGCGAGAACCCATCGTCATACATGCATATAATACACCAACTATGAGAATACTATGTCCCGATCCCTGTTCGCCAGCGGAGCAGTAGCCAGTTCTTCTCGGTGTTGCCTCGCAGGGACAACACCTTGATAGTTGTCAAATACTCCTTCGTCCCAGCACTCTCCGGCCAATCTCCCGGAAAATTACTGGAATCCCTGCTGCGCGCGATGCCGCCGCAACGCGTTGTAGCCGTGCTCAGTCATGATCTCCGGGATCTTGCCAAGGGGAGCCGCGACCACGTCGGCGTTGAACGCCACCTGGTAGTCATTGCGCGTCTGCTGACGCAGCGTGGACTTCTCAATCCACACATCCGGCGGCCAGTACGACAGGAAGGCCGCCATGTAGGGGAGCCGGGTGAACCTGATGAACCCCTGCATCATAAGGAAGGGAGTTAGAATACGAGAAATGCACGACGGGATATATTGCTTGAGAACACTGTATGCTATGAGCAATGAATTGCTTGGTTCATTAGAAAATAGGTTTACCAGGCTTTATCAACGTTCCTCTCACTGGCTGCGCCGCCAGTGACCGTTGGGTGCAGACCGTTGGCCCGAGGCCGCACGATGACAGGTAGCAGTCTAGTCACTGCATCGTGTGATCACAGATCAATGCACGCTGCAGTACGGTCCCTATCTAGGATACTCTAGTACCGTCCAATGACAGGACACTACGTATACTGGGTACTGACATCTGTCACGTACCCCAGTACCCAAAGTACCTATCTAGGGAAACGTATGCGACTCGACTAGCATTCCTATCTGCATAGCCCACGTGGTATTTATATTCACATACCAACGTAGGTTTACAAGGCTTATTCATACGTTGTATTCACAATGCCTTTGAGACTTAGTCTACAGCAAAGCATGGAGACTAACTCCAGTATTGTTTTATTATTTATTTCTTAATGCAGGTCTGCACCCCCAACATTATTGTTATTGTTTTTAAGTTGATTAGGGGTACAAAAGAGACATGGCTGGTTGAGCCAGGTTGGTTACAGCTGGCTGTTCTGGCCAGGTGTTATATTGCACATTAAATAAGGTGTACACAGCTGGCTGGTTTGGCCAGTTATTGGAGCACACATTAAGTAAGTGTATACAAAGCTTGTGTCCTCAAGCTGCAAATGGATACAAATCTGACCTAGCCAGCACTCACACCCCACAACGAATGTGTTGAATTTTATGGCGCCCAGCAGCTATCGCTGTGGTAAGGGGGTGTGGTGGTTGTGTACTGTGCTATGGCCAGTCATTTATTCAATCAAACACTGACTCTGATATCATAGGGGTTCATGTTCTGAAAGAGGAGCTGGTACTGTTGGCCAGCAGCATCACGCAGCTTCGTTAGAGCGTCTGCTGGGTTGTCCTCATCATCCACATGAGTCCGTCCAGCTGGAGAAATAGGTGGCCTCCTGTTTGAGGATCACCCAATCCAAGTCAGTGTGGACAGCAGCAGAGACAGATTTCTTGGTTAGAAAACTGATCACAGAAAAGCTGTCAGTGTAGAGATGTGAGATAACATTGCATGTGCTGCCTGCCTGGGTTTGTAGCCAGGTGAGCATGTGCTGCAGGGAACGAGCATGCAATGCAGCAGACACCACAGCACGACATTCAGCTGAGTTGCTGCTGCCAGGTTTTCTGCGGTGGAGCCTGCTGTACCAGGAAGTGAGGGACATGTAATCTGACCTGTTGGTGAGAAAAAACAGCCCTGATTCCCGTGCCCCCATCTGATTGATTGTTCTGCTCTCCATGGAGCTGTCCATGACACATTGGATGTGGATGTCTTCCATCAGATTCAGGCCATGGAGGATGAGGGGGGGGCAGTCATTGACCAACTTCCTGTTGTGACTGCATTTTATCTTGACTAGAACATCATGGGTGACCCTGCTGATGACAGCTAAGGGAGCCCCACAGATGGCTGACCACCACCCCAGTTTCAGCCCTGAACAGTGGCACACATGTGTAAGGGGAGGTAGTTGTCCTGCAGCAGATCTAGACAATCTTGGATATATTCTGCAGGAGGGGAGAGAGAGCAGACCCACTGATCTGGCTGCCTATGCAGCTGCAACATGATGCCACAGAACTGGATGGGGGTTGTGCTCAATTCCACATGTTTGCCAATCTCATATGATTCCTGGACCTGCTGAATAAATGTTTCCACCTCAGCTCTAGGCCCACAAATGAGTTGGTCATCTCCATGCCACACAAAGAACAGCAGTCCAGAGGGGGTGGGTACAACAAAAAAGCATGGGTCCAGGTCATCATACGTGGCCTTGAGCTTTTTGAATACTTCCTCTGCTGAGTCTCTGAAAATTTTGGGGGCACTGACAAGCCCTTCCACCCCAATGTTGATGATAAGGTGGGGCTCATCAATGTAAGGTTTCCACACAGCTGGGGTGTCTACCACGTACACCTTCCCTTTCCACACAGATTCAGCCTTTTCTGGGTCCCCCCTGAGGAAGGCTGTCAGAATTCCAGACGGTGGCAAGGCTTAAAGATCGAATATATATTGCTTTACTGATTTAATAATTATTGACTTTGTATCTGCGATCAAACCGGTGCTGCGACAAAGGAGCATCCGAGGCTAAATGGAAAGCACTTTGCAAGGGCAAAGGTGGCGGCTCAATATTGGCCGTTGATGCACATCATTCACCACGTGATTCTAGTCTAAGACAGGTACTCTAACATGTATGTCTGTTTTCTTTCCCTGACTTGTAAAGAGACCAGAATTAATAGCTCAACTTTAAGTGTCGCCAGACACTGCAGGTTATTACCCCACAGCGGTACACAGTATGTCTGACGCATAATTCAGTCCCACATTAATGCTGTCCACTGTGGGCCATAACTACACAAATGGTCATATCTTTTCAACCAGTTGTCAGAATGAGAAACTTCCACTTGCAAAGTTGATCAGCTCAACAAGCTTGATCCAACCACTGATGATGTCAAATGTAGCAGAAAGTAGTCATATAAGTTCCGGTATACCCGAAACTAGCACACTCAATAATAAAACTGTCAGGCATATTGGGGCATATCCTGACACCCCCCTTGCATACAATGTGCCTGTTCCACCCTTGCTCAGAGAGACCTATAGCTAGTGAGGGTATAGCCGGGTACACCCCCCTGGCACCCCCCTTACACGGCTATCTGGTTGGTCCTGAGAGGAGACTGGATGACTGTAGCCCCCAGGTGTCCCTGGGAGTGCGCCACAGTGGCTGTCGCTTGGAGAATGCCGGTGACCCTAGAAAGACATCCGGTGGCCCCCAGGTGTCCCTGGGAGTGCGCCACAGGAGGAAAGAACACAGGTTGACTGGTTGATGCTGGTACTGCAGTACTGGTCACTGCTGGCTGCTGGCATGGAGACCTGCCGCCTGTCACGTCTGGCAGGGCGGGCTACTAGCCGCTAGCGATGCAGGAGGGCCAGGGGACGGGTTGGGGGGGCTGGCTGCTGTCGCCTGCTGCAGTGCAGGTTGAAAAGCTCCAGGGCCCACGTCTGGTGCTAGCTGGGCCCAGCTGGCTGCTACCCCTTGTTCCCGGTCCCGGGGGGAGCTGGATAAGACGTTTAGAAGCAGAAACCGGGGGGGAGGTCAGGGGCCTCCTGGGAGGGCGCCGGGGTGTCGGTGGTGTGGTGGACGCCGGTGTTGCCACGAGTGTTGCGCAGGTGGGGATACTTCCACCAGCAGGTCGGCTCCTGGTGGGAGGTGCGACCGCAGTGGGTGCAGCTGGGCCGCTGGGCCCCGCCATTGTGACCGCCACGCCCCCTGCCACGGCCGGTTCCACGGCCACCGCGTCCAGAGTGGGAGGTATGATACACCCCGGTGGCCTCCGCGGAATCTTTGTTACCGTGAATTAACGAGGTCCCATGCCTTAAGAAGTGCCGCCTTAGTTTCCTGTAGGGTGATACCGTCCCCGAGGTTTAATTGTGCAAGGGACGGAAGCAAATCCTCGGTCACGCCGGCGAGCAGATTCTCGGCCAGATCCTCGGGTGCCATTTTGGCGCCGGTGGCAATCAGGTCGTTATAAGTTAATTCCCCGTCGGTTATATATTGCCGCATTGTGACGCCGGGTTCCAGTTTCATTCGATTGAGCTTGCGGCGTAGTGCTCGCCGGTTGCTCATCTGCAGTTTGAGATGCTCATATTCTTCACAGATGCGATGATAGGCCACGCTGCCAGTTTTCTGAGTAACACGTACTGTTTGCCACTTTGAGTGCCGGGCCAATGAGGCATTGACAAAGGGCCGCAAAAAGAATCAGGTCGCGTTCCTCATTGACCTCGCTGCCAAGCAGGACAGACAGCATCCCGAATGCTGTCACTACGGCCAGAAAAGGAATCTTCGTGTTATCCCACTTTACTGGGTCGAGGCCGTCGAACTGTGTAATATTTTTGCAGGCGGCTGTAAGATGTTGAGATCTTTCGTCGCTTTCGTAGCTGCTGCTGTCGCGGCTGCGGACATGATTGTCTCGGCAAGGTTAAAATCTGGTCACAACCGAGAAAACCGGAGACGCTCAATCCGTAATGGTAAAGATTAATATTAATATGCGACGATGGTTGAGAACAGCGAATACGAGATAGAGACGATCGTCCAAATACTGGAGTTTGTGAATTTCGATACAGGGAAGCCCTTCAAGAATATGCACGACTGGCATAAAGTGCCGTCGGATTCAGGGAGTCAATTTGCCGATAAATATGGCCAGGTTGACGGACCAAATTGTCGGATCAGTTTGTAGCAATTTACGAGGCCACCCCGACCGATACCATGTTTGAATTCCAGACGGTGGCAAGGCTTAAAGATCGAATATTTGGTGAGCTATGCTCATTTTATCTATGACTAACCTGCTGAGCGGAGAATGCAACGCCGTATAGCACCAAAGGAAAAAGGGGGTAGAGCAGGGGCACAGCTGCTGTGGGCTGGCCCTGCACATTCACATAGTGTGCTCACCCTAGCATACAGATGGCCGTGTTGCCATCTGGTAGACATGTCTGTGTTATTCCACCGTATAGAGCTAGCACACATATTGTAATAAATTTGATGTTTTGTGGTGATGCATGCAAAGCAAGGCAAGGCCAGAAATGGATTTGGTGAGCTATGCTCATTTTATCTATGACTAACCTGCTGAGCGGAGAATGCAACGCCGTATAGCACCAAAGGAAAAAATAATTTTAGAAAAAATATTTTTTGTGCTGGCACCCGTACCCCAGCCACCCAGGTAGGGGTTGGCTGGAGAGGTGGTTGCTATAAAGGGTGGGTTTCCATTCTAGGGAAGAGGTTGTTTCTTTTGCCTGAGAACCTCAAGTGACCACATCACAAAAAACAAAACGCAATATAACACATCAAGCATTATAACCCACCATGACCTCAGTGACAGCCCCAGAGCGGAATTTCATAGCAAAGCTCAAGCAAGAAGCCAGGGAGGGATGCACCCCAAAGGAGGCCGCAACTGCGGTCCAGAAGATCCTAGGGGAGGGGCATTGGCTAGAGCGGATCCAGAAGCTCAATCCGGGGCGTGCCAAGAACGTCATGGACGTGTTGGAGAAAAGGGGGTTTGTCAGCGACTGGGATGGGGAGGAGGCCCTGGCCGATGTGCTAGCAGCGCAACTGGGGGAGGCTATTGCAGAGCCGGATCCACCAGTGTCAGCAGGTGGGGTGGGAGCTGGGGGTGTTCCCCCTTCGGCAGGTGGAAGCGGAGGGGCGGGGCATGGTGGACCGGGCGCTGGCGAGGAGGATGGCGCCCTGGGGCGATCGACCAGGATGTGGCGGACCTAGACCGGAACATAGGTCGGCTGCTGGGGACCGAGACGGGCTATGCAACGCCAGCGGGAGGGCTTCCATCCCGCCGGGCAACGCCCGCACTGGCGGAGATATTGGCGACCTGATATCGGCCATGTCGAAGCTGCTGGACCAGGCAAAGACTCCAGCAACTGCAAGCCCAGCCGCAGCGGCGACTGCTGGCAGGCTGGCGCGCACGAAGGGGGTGGCGCTGAGCGGGCATGCAGTGCCGGTCCTGGTGAGCAACATGCTGGAGGCGGTGCTGCCGGGATGCTGGACTACGCAGAGAGCGTGGGGGGGAAGTCCATCCGTGCATCGTTAATGCTGACGATGCACGGCAGCTCAGCCAGCGGGGAGAGGAGGATGCTGCTCCTGCAGATGGCAGGAATTCTGGACACGATGGTGACAGAATTTGGCTACTGGGCCACGCCACGCTCCGAAGTAATTCTGGAGCTGGCAGCAGCCGAGTACCTGGCAAAGCTGATCACGGCATGCCAGCTGGTGGATGTGGGGTCGACGGGTTGGAAGGGGACTCCGTCGGCAATGCTGCCATTCCAGGAGGGTGGAGCAATGCTGGCGTCTCCGGCGGTGCGGGCGGCGATGAGCATGGGGAAGCTGCAGCACAAGCTGGAGCAGGGTCCCGGCAAGAAGGGGCAGGGCGGCCCGTCCAACAACAACAAGTGAGGGAGCGGTGCCTTCTTCCACTACCTCTTCCAGCACCCCTGCCACCTCGTGACTGGTGGCAGCAGGTACGCTCAGGCCGTAGGCGCGATAGGATGAGTCGGGCTTTTAATGCTCGCACACTAGCCTGTCAGACGGTTAGGGCGTTAAACTGGATGGGGGGGGGGGGCGAGACCCGCCTGCTGTAGATTCAGCCCGTGTGCCCGGGCCTCTGCAGCAGGCGGCCCTAGATGGGATCGATGATGCTTGCAGGTCCTTTGTCCGCCGGAACGGTGGTTCCGTAGCGGCAATGGCAGGATCTGTAGTGGATGGGGGTGAATATGCTGAAGGAGCCCCTTACGAACCGTTAGTGGCCGCACGCTTGGCTTGCCTGGTCCGGGGGAAGGTGGCCAAGTGGATGTGCTGAACTTACTACCCCCCTCTTGGGGAGCAATTTTGAATGATGAGAGTAGGATGGTACGGACGCTGAGCCCAGCAGAGCGGATCTTGCAGAAGTCGATGCGGATCTCGCGGGGGTGTAGCATGGAGGAGTTCGCGCGGGTTTGCACGGTGTGTGTGGAGAGGGGGATTTTGGGTGGATTTTTTGAGGAGGAGCCGCCTATGGTGAACGGTACTTTTGGGGTCGGAAAGCCCGACGGCCGTATACGGCTGATTGTGGACAACCGGCGTGGCAACATGCCACTACCAGATCCTATGCCCGCTTTTTTACCACACCTTGGCGTGATTTGCGATTTGCCCACGCGCGCTGGGGAGGATGTTTTTGGGGGCGTATCAGATTTGGATTCGTACTACAACAGACTCCGCCTGCCAGTTTGGATGCGGCGGTACTGTGCGTGGATGCCGGTGTGGTCGGATCTGGTGGGCCTGAGTGGGGCTCGTCGGAAGGTGTGGCCGTGGATGTTGTGCTGGCCAATGGGCAACAAGCTGGCCGTCGCCGTGGCCCAGTGTGTGCATCAGTCTGTGTTGTACCGCTGTGGCCCCAAGCCGCCGTTGGAGGCTAGTCGTGGGCTGAGCATCAACATGTCCGCGCTGATCCTGGTGGCGGAGGCCAACGAGGCGGGGGAGACCGTCCGGCTGAGGCTGGAGGAGGACCCTGCTGCGCCCTTGGCGCCCTCGCCGTGCTTCGAATCTCGGCAGGATCTGGAAGGTATGCATGCTGTGACGATCGATGACCTCCATTTCACCCACTGTGCGTCGGTGGATGGGGTGAATCAGCAGCTAGATCGTGTTCAGGCTGCCTACGCCGCTGTTGGGCTGGTGCAGAAGTCTGACAAGGTGGTACGGGCGACAGCAGAGCAGACTGGTGTGCAGGCGGTGGGGTCATTCACCAAAGAGATGGTGACGTGGTGCCTGTTCCTGAGCGTGTGGTGGCAGTTATCGCTGCTACTCATAGAATCTTAGATCGCGGGTTTACATACTACCGCGAACTTAGTTCTGTGCTTGGGAAGTGGGTGTGGATGCATCTGCTGTGCCGCCCCATGCTTTCGGTGTGGTCTGAGACGTACCGGCTGCTAGCAGCCATGAATGCCTCCCTGCCTGGGCGCCGCTGGCGCCTCCCTGCGGGGGCCCGCCAGGAGCTTCAGGCGGCGATCGACCTGGCCCCCTTTTTGAGGGCGGCCAGGGCCCGGCCCCTTTCTGACCGGGTCGTCGCAAGTGATGCGAGCGGCTCCGGCGGTGGGGTGGTCTACAGGGACCTGCCTGGGGCCGATTGTGCCCGGCTGGCGACCCGGCGCGAAGCGCGGGGGTGGCGGACGACAGCTTTAACGTCTGGGGAGGACTGGGACCTGGAGCGCATGGAGGAGGGGGACTACAGCCTGCTGGATAGTGGCCACTGGCGTACGGCACTGTCCTACCGGTGGCGGGGGCAGCCTAACCACATCAACGTCAAGGAGGCGATTGCTGCGACACAGGGGGTCGAGTGGTCGTGCCGGACCAAGGCGTGTCGAGGTAAGCGAGTCGTCCGGCTCGTAGACTCCAGTGCTGTGGTGGGGGCGTTTGTCAGAGGGCGGTCGTCTTCCTACCGCCTCAACCAGCTGGTTCGGCGCTACTGCGCTCTGTCACTGGCTGGCGACATGCAGAGCCACTGGGTCTGGGTGGCTACCGACCACAACCCAGCTGACAAGGCCAGTCGGCGTGGCGCTTGGATTCCTGACTTGACCCGGTGTGGTGACGTGCATCCCAACCCTGGGCCTGAGGGGGCGCGACGCCCTCGGGACTTGGCACTTTTGGAGGGCACAGTCAACCCTGTGTCTACCTTGCCAGCGTACCGGCGTGCGGCGGCTGTCTACGTGGCGTGGGCGCCACCTGGCCCTGTCGACCCAGCTGACGCGGAAGCCATTTTCTGTGAGTGGATTTCTGCTGTCTACCATGCCAGGGCGGGCGGGGGCGTACCTTATGCCAGCATGCCAAGGCCTGTCTGCACCTGTACTACCCCGACATTGTTCGGAATTGGGTACTGGCGGACCGCCTGCTAGCAGGTTGGCAGCGGCTTGTTCCGGCTGTCAGCCCTCCGCCTATGCCCTGGCGCCTTTGCTATTTCACTGCCCTGTTGCTAGTTTCACGTCGACAGGTGCATTTGAGTGCGTTGATTATTATTGCTTTCCAGCAGTATTTACGCATTAGCGAGGCGCTAGGGCTGCGGGTTCGGGATGTGGCTCATCCCGGCCACCCCCTTCTCGAGCCAGGGCCCATGGTCGGTGCCCTTGTGCTGCGCAACCCCAAAACTGCGCAGGGGGCGGCCCAGCACGTCCTCGTCCGGGATCCACTTTCTTTGTGGCTCCTGCGACGTCTGACGGCTGGCCAGCCCCCGGATGCACTCCTCTTTCGGGCTTAACGTACAGCCAGGCTAGGCAGCAGTGGGAGGCTGTGCAGGCCCGCATGGGCATCCCAGGGATGTTTTCTTTTCACAGCCTCCGGCATGGGGGGGCGACGCACGACGCCATCGCTGGCGAGTCGCCGGAGGCCATCCAGCTGCGCGGCCGGTGGGCTTCGGCCCTCTCGGTCACGCGCTACATTGGCCTCCACCGCAGCCTCCTGGGGCGCGACATCCCACCCGCCCTCTGGGCTCAGGCCCTGGGTTTTGACCCAGCGGCTTTCCGGCGCCACTTCGGTGGCGTCGAGTTTTGACGTCCTCCTGTTTTTATCTCTCGTCTTTTAGCTATCAACTGACCTCACCCTTGTGTGGGAGGTCAGGGGGGAAATGGTTTAACTAACCCGAGGGTGAACCTGGGTTGGGACAAAGTACCCCCATAGCTAGGTAGTTTAAGTTTTCTTTTTTGCATGTCCTACGTATTTTCGGCTGTTAGCCATGTAAGGAGATGTGGGTAGAGCAGGGGCACAGCTGCTGTGGGCTGGCCCTGCACATTCACATAGTGTGCTCACCCTAGCATACAGATGGCCGTGTTGCCATCTGGTAGACATGTCTGTGTTATTCCACCGTATAGAGCTAGCACACATATTGTAATAAATTTGATGTTTTGTGGTGATGCATGCAAAGCAAGGCAAGGCCAGAAATGGATTTGGTGAGCTATGCTCATTTTATCTATGACTAACCTGCTGAGCGGAGAATGCAACGCCGTATAGCACCAAAGAAAAAATAATTTTAGAAAAAATATTTTTTGTGCTGGCACCCGTACCCCAGCCACCCAGGTAGGGGTTGGCTGGAGAGGTGGTTGCTATAAAGGGTGGGTTTCCATTCTAGGGAAGCAGGTTGTTTCTTTTGCCTCCCCCCCCCCCCCCTGGCAAAAGGGGTAGAGCAGGGGCACAGCTGCTGTGGGCTGGCCCTGCACATTCACATAGTGTGCTCACCCTAGCATACAGATGGCCGTGTTGCCATCTGGTAGACATGTCTGTGTTATTCCACCGTATAGAGCTAGCACACATATTGTAATAAATTTGATGTTTTGTGGTGATGCATGCAAAGCAAGGCAAGGCCAGAAATGGATATATTGCTTTACTGATTTAATAATTATTGACTTTGTATCTGCGATCAAACCGGTGCTGCGACAAAGGAGCATCCGAGGCTAAATGGAAAGCACTTTGCAAGGGCAAAGGTGGCGGCTCAATATTGGCCGTTGATGCACATCATTCACCACGTGATTCTAGTCTAAGACAGGTACTCTAACATGTATGTCTGTTTTCTTTCCCTGACTTGTAAAGAGACCAGAATTAATAGCTCAACTTTAAGTGTCGCCAGACACTGCAGGTTATTACCCCACAGCGGTACACAGTATGTCTGACGCATAATTCAGTCCCACATTAATGCTGTCCACTGTGGGCCATAACTACGTACACAAATGGTCATATCTTTTCAACCAGTTGTCAGAATGAGAAACTTCCACTTGCAAAGTTGATCAGCTCAACAAGCTTGATCCAACCATGATGTCAAATGTAGCAGAAAGTAGTCATATAAGTTCCGGTATACCCGAAACTAGCACACTCAATAATAAAACTGTCAGGCATATTGGGGCATATCCTGACAAAGGCCCTTTTAATATCAGTGGCTTTGCAGACATAGTCTTGGCCTGCATTGAGGTTGTGGAGGAATAGGGAGAGCATGATCCTGAGTGAGGTTTGTTGCAACCCAGGTGTGTAGGTTTCCCCTTTTGGCAGTGTGGATGTCCCCTTTAATTCTGTGACACATGGTCTGGCATGGAAGATTGGGGAGCCCACTTTTTGTGGTTTTTGTTTGAGAACAAATTTTAATCTGAGCTTTTTGGCTCCCTCTGGCACGTCCCATGAAGGCCGGGTGACAGGAGGTTTGTATTGAGGGTTTTGGGGGTTGGGCAGGACCCATTCCTGCCTGGCTTGGTGGACAATGGCCATCAGCCACTTGGTAAACCCTTTTTGTGTTTTGCATTCTTGTATGACGTGGGAGATTTGGTGGGGTGAGTGCATGGCTATGTCCCACTTACCCAGCCCAAAGGCTGAGGGATGTAGGAACTGGCTGTGCACTAACTTGTCCAGATCAGGGATCTCCCCTGGTGCATACTGAGTGTTGACTGCCTTGATGACAGCATCCATATACCAGGGACAATACTGGAGAGAGGGATTTTAAAGTGGTCCAGAGGAACTGCACCCACCCCTGTGACACTGAGCTCATTAGCTGAGATAAGCACCCCAGGATAGGATACAAAAGGTTCCCCCAACAAGGTGTTACCAGAGTACCCCTCCACCACCTGGAAGGGTGTCTGAATACCAAGTATAGGGAGCATCACCTGTCCCACTACATCCAGTGATCTTTGGCCTGAGAAATCCTGCACCCGTGCCCAAAATGAAGGTGCAATCTCAAGACCAGGGATGGCTTGTGCACTGATCACACTGACCTGTGCCTGAGTGTCTATTGCCAGGGTCCAGGGGTCCTGACTAGTAGTGCACACAGCTGAGACTTTTGCCAACCCTTCGGCCACAGCAGCTTGTTGCTTATGTGACCTGTGTAATGCTTGCAAGGCGACTGCCAATCTTGACCTCAGAGCGGGAGGGTTGGCAGACAATTTGGTGCCTTGGGGCTGAGCTAATGCTTCCAACCCAGCTACCTCGTGCCTGGTTAAGCAATCCCCAGGTTGTGAAGTGGGCCTGGCTTCACTGAGGGTGGAAGGGTTCACAGAGGGTGCTGTGGTGCTGTCAACAGCAGTAATTGGTGGCTCAGGGCTACTGCTGGGCATGCTGGAGTTGCCAGATAGAAGTAGTGAGTCCATGCTTAAAGACTCTTCCCCAGGCACGTCTGCCATGGGAGAATAATACTTCTTAAGGGGTCCGGACGGACCTGCCCCCCCCCAAATTGAATACACATGTTTTGCACTCAATACCCATCATGCTGGCAATGCAAATTATGATGGGGGACCCTAAATATGACCCTTGGGCATGCATCTGGCTACTTTTTGAGTTCAAGGCCCATCACAATACATGTGCAGGGAGCTTTTTTTGGCGCGCACACCCCCTAAAAGCACGGATTGCCTAGGACAACCCCCCCACACTTGTGTACCAAACACCATATTCCAGTCAAATCCCCACCCAGACCAAGGAATGGAGCTAATTTGCAGCACCAAAATCGCACGTCTGGGCATACTTTGGCAGTTTACCGAAAAATACGTCTTTTTTGTGACTAAAAAAAAAAAAATCAAATCAAATACGCATGGGTTGGGCCCAGGGAGATATAGATAACTTCCACAGGGTGGGAATATCAATGGGACCAATTTTCAGCTCATTCTGACCATGCACGTATGTGAACAAACATCACTTTTGTATGAAAAAAAAAATGCACGAAAATACGGTTTTATGCCAAATGGCTGCACCAATCACAACCTTGCCCACCACCAAGTGGGGCAAACAAGGTGCCAGCAAGTTATTTATCATGCAAACTATCTTGGAATCAAAATTCAGGTCATTCTGAGCTAGACTGATGGCATAAACTAGTGTCCTCAACTGCCACCCCTCAACCCTAGTATAGACTGGCATGAGCTCAAACATAACCCTTTTCATCACCTGCCCACCACAAATCATCATGCAGAATCCTAACATAGACGGCCGCCAATTGAGTTATACAAACAGCCACCAAATGCAGGATCAAGCTGAGCATGAGCCTTGAGTACTAGAGAGGTCATTCATAGCATGCAGCACCACACTATGGTAGCATAGTTGGCAATCTTCATTGGTAATAACAGAAATGTTTAGAGGCCCAAGCAACGTTCAATAGCAACAGAAACATGTGGGATTAGATGGGTGACTCATACATGCTAGCCACACCCCACACCTCACCATGGTTGTAAACCATGCTCAACAATAAGGTGCATAAACAGCATGCTCATATACACGTGCTATGCTGACTTAGAGTAGAGGATGATGCCTCAATCAACCAGCAATAATAACACAATGTTCTAACCCTGCAGGTTCACATCACCCCGTTCAAAAACCAACCAACAAAACAGAACTGTAAGCGCAAACACGAAATACAGCAAAGCCATAAGAGAAAAATGGCTTGCAGCCATCCTCATAAGCATGGCTAGCATCCTTGAGAGCACATTGATTGTGATGCATAGTGGCTGTGATCCACAAATCTAAAGAGAACACACACGTAAGCATAGCTTACACATATACAAAGCATGGCCAGCAAGAGAAGTATAGCCACCTTGTTTCCCAGCACGTTGAGACGCACGGTTCATATGCTCGCCAGCTTGTTGCATGCCGCCCTCGAGGCATGCCGGGGTACGTGTTGAATATGCAATATAAGCACTCTGCCATCCAAATCCTTCCATATATCATTACATTAACGTAGCAGCTTACCTTGATATTACCCAATCCTAGACAGGATTTCAGAGCTTGCCACGCATAACGTAAGCGAATCGGTTGAAAGCTGCCGGAAAACTAGAGACGTGCATGCAGCAAGCGGCGAACAAAACAACGCACCCTTCCAGGAAACCGTGCTGAAAGCTTAGAATAAAGGGATTTCTAAACGCAATAGACTTCGGGGGTAACCACTGGATAATAGACGTACAATGGCATGCTATCTTTCCTGACAAGGCGCGCAAGAAATGCCAGCCACACATGGACGGGTTGACAGCGCATAAAGCAGGACCTGGCGTTTTCTTTCCGAAAATGACGAGGAAAAGTAATAAAATAAAAGGTTCTTTAACATTTTCAATCTCCCCGTTAATGAACGTTGCTTTCTGCATCGCTAGGGACTAAGAACCTTTGTAATTATCGCTGTAGGCATGTATTGCTGCTTATTCACTTGCGGCAAGATTTCCGGGCCAGACCCCCTCGCAAACGCGGATGAAAAATGGCATCGATCTCGTCAATAATGCATCTTCGGCTACGCAAGATCATGATGAAACTTTGATTTGACGCATCTGCATAATTTTCTGCGGTCTTATTGCCATATTACTGCATTTATTACCTAACGCACGTCGCCATGGCCAACTTGGCGCAAGGGTTACGCGCATCGTGCACCACAATTTCACGTGACGGGTACCGGCGCGAATTTTTTGGCGCGAAATAATTCCGGTCCGTCCGGACCCCTTAATAATTCTATGACAGCTCACCCTGTGACGCTTCCCATTGATATTGTGCTTGACCTCCACGGTCTTGCTGTTTTTGGTAAATCCACGGATGGTAACTGGACCTAGCCAAGTTCCAACCTTACCAAAGCTGTTTTCCGTACCACCTCCACCACCTCCGCCGTCGCAGCCCAGCTCCACCGGCAGACGCTTGACCTCTGCGAGGAGGCCGAGCTCGATCGCCAAGCGCAGCCTCAACGCCATACTCAAGAACTTCGACATGGAGGAAGGTGAGAATCCCGAGAAGCTTGCACGTGCGTTTGAGAGCAAAATCCTTGCACGCATGGGCCTTCTTGGTGAGATTAAGCTGACCGCCCACCGCCTCCCCCGCGCGCGGGGTAAGGCAGGGGCGCCGGCCTCCGCTTCTTCTCATCTTTGAGAGCCCAGCGGACAAGATTTCGTTTCTCAGACCGGCCGCAAGCGGCTCGAGAACACTCCCTTCACCGTGGATGACGACTTGACCCTGGCGCAGCAACAACGGCGACGGGAGCTATGGCCGACCTACCTCCAGCTCCGGCAGACCAAGGTGGGCGAACCGGTGTACTGGAAGGGGGCGGCCGTCTACGTCGGCCACAAGCCCTGGCACGCGACCCCCTTGACCACCGCGGCCCCAGCGACTCCAGCAGCCCCAGCCGCCTGGGGGGTTACAGCAGCAGTAGTGTAGAATAGTTATTAGACAGTGGCCTTGTACATCCACAACACCGCGAACCCGCCAAATTTTGACATAAATTATTGTCCGGATTTCGTCCGAGATCTAGATTTTTCCCGCGCCGCGAGAGACGAAAACGACGAAAACACCCATGGCGGTCGAGCATCAGCTAGCGTTCTGAAACCTGCGTCATTTCAGCCGCCTGAGGTGTCAAAACGAAGCTTACATCACGATTAATCCATGGAATAAGTTTGGAATGATATGCGCTGTGATTGCGACGAGGGCATTGAGCGGGACAAATATTTTTTTTGCAGCGCACAATTTTTTTCGCGAAATCCAGATTTCTCGGTGGTACGTGTCTCACGGTCCTGGATACGGGAGGAAACGAAAAACCCGGCACGATAGCTCAGCTTGTTCGTTATAATATTCCCGAAGAGGTTAGTGTTTTCGTTTTTTGAGTTTCGCTTTTAATTTTCCGGCATTTGCGTGAATAAACTGGGGGGTGCGAAATCCGTCTGTTTCTTGCGTCATGCAATGCATATCTTTATCGTCAGATAATTACCTCTTTAGGCTATGCCCGACCTTCCTATACTGCCAGCCTGCGGCAATAAGCCAGCAGGACATATGGCGTGCACGAGATTCCGCGCAAAGGTCCCTAATGGTCTCCCGGCTGTGCAATAAGTGCGGTAAAAACTGCGAAAATTGCTTATAATGCCTGTAGAAAGCTCTTTGCGACAGTGTTTTCCAAGCGATTTTATCGTTCTTTTGACGCCAGATACAAAAGGCAAAGGGGGGCATCGTTTTTAATTAGTCGGCATGCGGTTTTGAGGTGTGATGGGCCGGGCAGAGGACCTCGCCACGACACGCTGGGTTCAAGCTTCGCATCTCCCGGCAGCCATAAAGAAGCGCAGATTAAGCGAGGTGAGCGAGCTAGAGGGCCCAGGATCGCTGCTAACGCAAGGCAGCTTCTCAAAGGGTAGAGAGCTGGATTAATAAGACGTTCTCAAGTGCATTTTGCAGTGGTTATTGCCAACTTGTCCAGATATTTGCCCTCGTCTTTCTGATTTAAAGACTGTTTTAAAGAGGGATAGGATAACGTTTCCAACGTTGTTGCTCATTCATTAAAGTAAAGAAAGAGCCTTTTCAGTTGCTGACAACGAGATGGAAGCTGCCTCATGCAAACTACCCATGCAATGCAAGTGATGCAACGTGAGGCCATGCATGGCTAACGTTGACTTCGACATGCGTGAGTTGGGCAGGTGGCTGGCTAGGTGTGTGGCTGGCTAGGTGAACGGGGCGTGTATGGAGGGACCTGATGGTGCGGGCGTGCGAGGGCAAATGGGCGGGCACATGCCTGGCTGGTTTGGGTGTTGGGTGGTTAGGTGGTTTGGTGATCGGGTTGTTGAGTGGTTAGGTGGTTAGGTAGTTGTGTAGCTGGTTGATTGGTTGGTTGGTTGTTCAGTTGCCCTGGAAGTCTTGGGTGGGAGGCTTATTAGGCTGTAGATGCTTCAAGGGATTCCTAGACATGGGTGGGTTCAATGGCAGGTGGCTGGCTGAAAGGTGGATGCCTTGGTAAATGGCTGGCCGAGTAGCTGGGAGCACAGGCAGCTAGGTGGAGAGGGTGGGTGGATGGGTGGCTGGTCATGATGGGTAGACGAGTGTTAGGGTGATCGGTTGTAGGCAGATGGCCAGGTGTCTGCGTGATGATAGGCTTTGGAGACTCCTAAGTGGGTGGGTAGTTAGATGTGTGAGTGAAACAATTGCATGGGTTTGAGGATGGTGGGTTAGTGGTTGGGTGGTTAGTAGGGATGCGTGTGGGTGGGTGGGTTGGTCCACGATGGGCCATTGGTGGTTGGTGGCTGGTGGATGTGTAGATGACTAGGTGTGGGTCGGTGGGCGAAGGGACGGGTAGATGGGCGGGTGGGCGCACAGATATGGATGCGTGGGTGGGTTTATGGTTGGGACCGACTCACCTGATATCACTGGTGAAGGGCTGTGCAGGTTGGGGGTGAGGTGGGGGGTGGCTGGCTGAGAAAGTGCATGTGTGGGTGGGTCAGTGGGTATAAGGGTGGGGGGGCACTGAGTGGTTGAGTGGCCGGTGGGTGGGTGGGTGGGTCAAGGGTGGGTGGCCGGATGGTGCATATGGGGCATGCTGGCTGGGTGTTTAGGTGGTTGGGTGGTTGGGTGGTTGGTTCATTGGATGGGTGAGTGCTTCCTTATTACATATTATAGGTGTGTGGGTTGCAAGCGCAGGTGCCTTGCTGGGTGGGTGAATGTCCAAGTGGGTTGGTTAAGGTGGTTGGGTGCCTAGGTGCATGCGTGGTTATATATAAGGTGGGTTAGCACGTGCACGGCTGGCTGGCTGGCTTTGGTCACTAGGTGGGTGGACGTGTGGGTGGCTGGGTGCACGGGCGCGCAAGAGTGTAAGCAGTTCATTGGGCCGGTGGGTGACCAGGTGGCTGCATGGGTGGGTTACTGCATGGGTGGCTCGGTGCCCACAAAGCACAAGAGATGGAGACATGGGATATGCCAATACCATATATCACGTGAGCATACGTGGATGCCAGGTGACATGTGCCAGCGGCTGGGTGTCACTTCACCTTGATGTTCGCTCGGCATGTTCTTGACATGTATTATTACACGTATATATCACGCATGGTGCGTGTTGGTAGCAACCAAATGGCTGTGTTCTAGTGACGTGGCATGTATTGTCCACCTTTCCTTCCCATTTTGCAATGTGCCAAGTAGTTTAAAGGTATGGTGTTATGGGGTATATATATTAAGTTCGTAGTATAGAGCTTTGACATGGCTCTGTATATAGGTTTATAGCTGGGCGTTTGCTTTGGTTTGAGTGATTTCACTCTGCTGTAAGTAATTATATTTTTAATATATATTAAGTGGCTCTGTATATAGGTTTATAGCTGGGCGTTTGCTTTGGTTTGAGTGATTTCACTCTGCTGTAAGTAATTATATTTTTAATATATATTAAGTGTGGCTGAGCGCGACAAGTTTGCCTCCTACGGCAATGTGGGGCCCCACCGGGTCATCCCCTTTGTCCTTGAGGAGTTCGGGGCCATGGGCCCCAAGACAGCGGAGTTTTTCCACGAGTGCTGCCAGCGCCGTGAAGACCGCCTCGACCTCGAGGGTCAGACCGCCCCGTGGTCGGCCCGCACGTGGTCCTCGTATTGGCGGCAGCGCCTGTCACTCGCCCTCACTCGCACCGTGGCTGATGTGTTATTCCGCCGCACCCGGGCCGACTTTGTCGCGACCCATGCGGTCTAGATCCCTTCCAGGCCTGCATGGTGGGCCGGCAGCGCTGTTGCTGCGTGTAGTTTTGTGATGTCTAGTTAGTTGTACCTTGTGCCGCTGGCGTGATCCTTGGATGTCTGTGTCAGATTACTATTAATTTCTTCAGGGTTATTCTCCCAGTTATCGGGTTTTTCCTTATGTTGCATGCCTATCTCACCTCCGTAATCTATCATTCTCAATGAATATATATTAAAAATATAATATAATGGGGTATATATGGACGTGCACTGCGCATCACAGCAATGTGGCATACTGGCAATGTCTACCTTACATTATACATTCTGCTAGCTATGGTCACCACTCAGGCATTCACATGCCCCAAGGTTTTGCACGCTGTTTGTACTAGTCATTCTTGAGTTGCCTGCAAAGAATTAACATGATGTGCCCTAGCTTGGGGAGTGTCTTGGTGGTTAGTGTTGTTAAAATTGTGATAGAAAAGAGCCAAAATGGTGACAAATGCAGGCAAATGTCACCATTTTGGGCTCCGTATGATCTGAATTTTTGCACATGAATTGTGGGGACCCTGTGTCAGGTGTTGGCATGATGACAATAGGTTTGGGTGTCATTCTGACATTATTTGGATTTAATATTAATTAAAAATTGCCATTTACGACAAATGCTAGCACTATTTTGCTAGCATTTGTCACTAAATAGGGCTCCGAATGCCCTAGAACTTTGTACAAGGTCAGAACAACTCGTATTCGTCACCCTTGCAAAGTTACAGCATAATCTGATATCAATTATTGTTGCTATGCAAGTGCAAGTGGTTTAGGTGGCCAGTTTTGGCCTTGGATCTGGAGTTAACTTAAGCAGGGAATACCACGTAAACTTAACATTTTGACTCAACTACTCCACCACTAGCCTGACACATCCCGGGGAGTTGTGGGATCCAATCCTAGGTCAATCCAACCATAAACTTGCCACGGGCCTGAATTTATGTAAAAAAAAGGCCATTTCAAGGTGTTGTGGCCTAGAATGTATGATAGGCCATATGCCCCTTCTCTGGGCTATGTGCTACATATACTCCCAACGGAGTTATGTTACAATTCAATCCAATTCAATGTGCTGGGTTTTCTACTCCAGTTCAGACTCATAAGACTCGCTATCGCTGTCCACCCGAATAGGGCGTTGCTGCTGCTCCTTGTTATATTGCGGTCCTGTAACACTTTCTCAATGAGGGAGTCATTATCCAAGTCATTATTGTTACACGGAGGGCGTCGCACCTCATCGAGGATGGCGTCCATGTCTATTGCCATCTCTTGCCTCTCGGCAGCCCGTTCTTGCTGCAGACCAGCACGTGCGTTGGGAAACACGGGGGCCATCTGATCTGTCTCAAAGTAACGCTCGCGCTTACTCAAGCATAGCCAGCTAGGGCAGCGTGAGGCTGTCTAGATAGATGTTGTAGTTAGAATGCTGTTAGATAGATGTCGTAGGTAGCTGATGTAGATAGATTAGACCGGTAGGACTGTTTGCACCCATCCATCCATCCATCCATCCATCCATCCATCCATCCATCCATCCATCCATCCATCCATCCATCCATCCATCCATCCATCCATCCATCCATCCATCCATCCATCCATCCATCCATCCATCCATCCATCCATCCATCCATCCATCCATCCATCCATCCATCCATCCATCCATCCATCCATCCATCCATCCATCCATCCATCCATCCATCCATCCATCCATCCATCCATCCATCCATCCATCCATCCATCCATCCATCCATCCATCCATCCATCCATCCATCCATCCATCCATCCATCCATCCATCCATCCATCCATCCATCCATCCATCCATCCATCCATCCATCCATCCATCCATCCATCCATCCATCCATCCATCCATCCATCCATCCATCCATCCATCCATCCATCCATCCATCCATCCATCCATCCATCCATCCATCCATCCATCCATCCATCCATCCATCCATCCATCCATCCATCCATCCATCCATCCATCCATCCATCCATCCATCCATCCATCCATCCATCCATCCATCCATCCATCCATCCATCCATCCATCCATCCATCCATCCATCCATCCATCCATCCATCCATCCATCCATCCATCCATCCATCCATCCATCCATCCATCCATCCATCCATCCATCCATCCATCCATCCATCCATCCATCCATCCATCCATCCATCCATCCATCCATCCATCCATCCATCCATCCATCCATCCATCCATCCATCCATCCATCCATCCATCCATCCATCCATCCATCCATCCATCCATCCATCCATCCATCCATCCATCCATCCATCCATCCATCCATCCATCCATCCATCCATCCATCCATCCATCCATCCATCCATCCATCCATCCATCCATCCATCCATCCATCCATCCATCCATCCATCCATCCATCCATCCATCCATCCATCCATCCATCCATCCATCCATCCATCCATCCATCCATCCATCCATCCATCCATCCATCCATCCATCCATCCATCCATCCATCCATCCATCCATCCATCCATCCATCCATCCATCCATCCATCCATCCATCCATCCATGAATTAATTAATTAATTAGGAACATAACTCCGTTGGGAGTATATGTAGCACATATCCCTTGAGAAGGGGCATATGGCCTAGACACGTGTGTAGTACTCCTACACACAGATCTCGAGTGATTTATCTAGTACCAAATCCGAAAGGCTTGCATCACTCCCCGGACAGAAGAACTTTTGCGGATGACTGTAGGTGTAAGTTGGCGATGCCATGGTAACCGAAGATGTCCGTCCTATAGTCAGCGAAAGTTGGTGCGAGAGGTCCCCAGTTCGATTCCGGTCGGATTCATTTGCAGATCGCGTTTTTCCGCGTTTTCCGCGGCCCGGCACTGAACGCAAATGGTTTTCACCTTTGCGGAGTGCCCGATCAGAATATGGCCTATAATACATTCTAAGCTACTTCCTGCAAGTGTGGGAATGTAAACGACACGTGCTCTAGGTGCACCAGGGCACCTGCACCCTCATGATCGATCACGCTATGCCCAGCTAAGGGGGAGCATGTCATATGGGGGAAGGTCATCATAGATAGCTATACAAAAACTAGAGCGTTGCATCTCAGCAGAGAGCAGCTCTCTGCATGGGCACAGCATAACGAAATAAAACTAGGCATCATCTGGGGTGTGGCACATCATAGGCACACATGTACATGGTTAAATAATGCTCGTGGCTCAGCTGGTATAGTGCCTGTAGGAGGCGTACATGTACATGGCCACGGTCTATCTATTCTACACTACTACTGCTGTATTCCCCTAAGCTGGGGCGTCTGGAGTCACTTGGGCCGCGGGGGTCGCTTGCCAGGGCTTGTGGCCGACGTAGATGGCCGCCCCCTTCCAGTACACCGGCTGCCCCGCCTTGGTCTGCCGGAGCTGGAGGTAGGTCGGCCATAGCTCCCGTCGCCGTTGTTGCTGCGCCAGGGTCAATTAGTCATCGTCAAGGGTGAAGAGAGTCTTCTCGAGCCGCTTGCGGCGTCGGAGAAAAGAAATCTTGTCCGCCGGGTTCTTAAAGGTGAGAAGGAGCGGGGGCGCCCCTGCCTTACCCCGCGCGCGGGGAAGGCGGTGGGCGACCAGCTCGATCTCACCAGTAAGGCCCATGCGACCAAGGATTTCTCTCTCAAACGCATGCACGCGCAAGCTTCTCGGAATTCTCACCTTCCACCATGTCGAAGTTCTTGACAATGACGTTGAGGCTGCGCTTGGCGAGCTTGGCCTCCTCGCGGAGGTCAAGCGTCTGCCGCTGGAGCTGAGCTGCGACGGCGGAGGTGGTGGAGGTGGTGTGCTGCTTAAGCATGTCCGCCCAGGTCGTAATGGGAGGAGCATCGCCGGCCAGGCCAGCAGAGGCTGGCTTGGCGGCAATGTCCTTCACCGCCTGGGCGGTGAGGCCCGCGGTGTTCTGCAGGACCTCGATAGCGATGGCATTATCCTTAAGACGCTGGTCAATGTCGCGGAGCTGGGCGGTGATGGAGTCCGACGGTGGAGGCGGAGGGGGGGGGGCCGGTGGAGGCGAGGAGGGTGGCGGTGGCGGTGGGGATGGTGGGGAGCTCAGCAGCCAGCGTGCGACCCACAGCTGCCACATCTGCAGCTAGGGGCGTCACGTGCTGTGAGATGGTTTCTTGGAGGTGGAGGAGGAAGGTGGATTCGGTCAAGGGGGAGGGGGTCCAGAGGTCCGTGACAGAGCGCTGAAGGATGGAAAAGAGGGCGGCGAGCTGAAGACGGCGGGCGAGACCAGCGGGCCAGGTTCTCAGCATGTTGTCGGTGAGTAAACCATCCGTCAGGTCCAGTGCGGAGGCGGCAAAGGCTTTGAAGGCGCTGGCACAGGTCGAAAATGGAGGCGTATGACCCATAAAACACGAGCTCCAGTATCTTGATGGGTGGCATGTCGAAAAAGCTGGGTCTGGCATCGTCGAAGGTGGAAAATAACCCGTCAACGTCAAAGTCGCGCTCAGACCAGCTCGGTTCGGTTGGGCGGCTGCGTTTTGGCTCAGGCGAGGCTCAGTGAGGGCGAGGCAGGAAGCCCGGGAGGGTGCTGGACGACCACCAGTGCGCGACTAGTGTCATCACTGCCTGCCGGACCTGAGGGCGAAGCTGCAGCCGGAGCTGCAGACGTATTTTCATTGCCAAGCGCAGCCGTCAGGCTGCGTTGCGTCGATAAGCGTTTGCTCATCGTATATTGCGTAATAGCTGCGGAAAATTATATCAGCATGTGCGTCGTAGAAAGACGCGTCGATTGTGATATTCACGGCTAAATTCGGTGCTCAAACGTGAAAGTTATGAGCTCCGCCGTCAGCCATCATTGGCTACCTCGTGGCTCGTGGCTCGTCCATCCATCCATCCGTCCATCCATCCATCGGGACTCCCCAACGGCTCGTGGCTCCGTGACTCCCCAACGGGAGCAGGAGTCTAATTACTTAATTACTTACTTACTTACTTAATTAATTAGAAACATAACTCCGTTGGGAGTACATGTAGCACATATCCCTGAGAAGGGGCATTCTGGGCTACTTCCTGCAAGGGTGGGAATGTAAGCGACCCTTAATTGCTCTAGGTGCACCAGGGCACCTGCACCCTCATAATCTTCACACTATGCCCAGCTAAGGGGGAGTATGTTATGTGGGGGAAGATCATCATGGCTGTACAAGAGCTAGGACATGGCTTCTCGACAGAGAGCATCTCTCTGCATGGCATAGCATGGCTAAATTAAAGGTTATTGGTCCTGAGGATAGCCGCTACACTACCGCCTCGTCTGCCATTACAGTAGAGGACAGCTCGGATGAGGATTACATCCCCATCTAGTGCTTAACGGTTGGGGGATGATGCAGACGATATTTGTTTAAACTTTTGTGTAATTATTTTTCTAATCAGATTAGCATAGTACTCCGTGGCATGCCTTGCGCATGACACGCAAGTACTTATACTTACTTACTTACTTATGGCTAAATTCTTAATGCAACATCCATCGGGGTCCCATTATAGGCATGGCTTGGCTAAATTCTGAAGGCAACATCCATGGGGGCCATTATGGGCGCACATGCGCGTGGGCCACATGCTAGGCTAAGCCTGACTAATCTACACTACTGGTATGGATTCCCTAGTCTGAGGTGGTAGGAGGGGTCGGGCTGCCAGGGCTTGTGGTCAACGTGGATGACCGCCCCCCTCAAGTATACCTGCTTTCCCCCTGCGCTCTGCCGGAGCCCTGAGCTGAAGGTAAAAATTAAATTTAAATTAAATTATAACATGACTCCGTTGGGAGATCATGTAGCACATATTCCCGTGGATGGATGGAGGGGGGGCAAAGCCGCGAAACCGAACTAATCTAACTCTAAGCTAATCTAATCTAGAAAACCCTACCTAGTCTACTCAGCAAAGCGCCCCTTCCGCTTGGGGGGAGGGGGCTTGCCCACAGGGGAGGGCGTATGAGCCTGGACAATGGTCTTCCACCTCCTCTTGTCCTGCTGAAGGTAGGTCGGCCATAGCTCGCGTCGCCGCTGTTGCTGGGCCAGGGTCAAGTCGTCGTCCAGCGTGAAGCGAGTCCTCGAGAGCTTCTTGCGGCATTTAAGGAACACCAGCTTGTCCGCCATGTACTTAAAGATGAGGAGCACGGGGGCCGGGCCAGCCTTCCCCCGCGCGCGGGGGAGGCGGACAGGCGACATGTCCAGCTCACCAGTGAGTAGCATGGGGGCAAAAATGTCGCGCTTAAATGCCTCAAGGAGGCTCGTGGAGGTCTCACCTGCCGGCTGGTCGAAGTGCTTGACGATGACATTGTGGCTGCGCCGGGCGATGTCGGCTTCCTCGCGAAGGTCGAGGGCTTGTTGCTTAATTGAGTTGTGCCGTGATGGTGGAGGTGGTGGAGGTGGTGTGCTGCTTAAGCAAGTCCGCCCAGGTGGAGGGAGCATCGCCGGCAGGGCCAGCAGGCGCCGGCTGCATGGGCGGCGATGTCCTTCACCGCCTGGGCGCTGAGGCCGGCGGTGTCATGCAAGCTCTCAAGGGCGGTGGCGGTGGCTTGAACGGGCGTAGGTCGAGGTCGAGGAGCTGGGCTTTGATGTCGGCAGTGGAGGCGGAAATGGCAGTGGAGGACTGGCGGTGAGGTGAGGAAGTTCAGCAGCCAGCGGGCCACCCATTGCTGCGACGTCAGCAGCAAGGGGGGTCACGTGCTGCTGAAAGGCTTCCATGAGGATGGAACGGAGGGTGGGGGCGGAGATGGATGGAGCCCAGATCTCGCCGTCAGAGCGCTGGAGAAGGGAGTTGAGGATGGTATGCTGGAGTTGAGGGCGAGGGCACCCGAACAGCAGGCGGATGTCGTTCCATCGGCGGCCCGGTCCGGGAGGAGGAGGCGATCGTTGTCGTGGAGATGGAGGCACAGGTCGTAAAGCGAGGCGTAGTCCCCGAAGAAGATGCAGTGCAGAGCATCGGCCGGAGACATGTTGGTCCAGTCGTGATCATCGACCTGGAAAGGTTGGAGCCGACAGCGCGGTTCCGAGGGGCGTGAAGGTCTACCCTCGATCCTGTTTTGTCGGCGGAGCGGGCGCGTTTAGGGTCAGGCGATGCCGATGGCGAGGCATGGAGCCCGGGAGGTTGCTGGGCGACCACCAGTGCACGACTAGTGTCACCGCTGCCTGCCGGAGCTGGCAAAGCTGCAGCCGCAGCTGCCGCATTTTCATGGGCGAGCGCATCCGCCAAACTGCATGCGTTGCGTCGACAGGCGTTTGCCGATCGTCATATATTGCGTTTTAGATTCGGAAAATTATATCAGCATGTGCGTGGCGTCTTATAGAAAGACGAAGCGATAGTGATATTCACGGCTAAATTTGGTGCTCAAACGTGAAAGTTATGAGCTCCGCCGTCAGCCATGGCTACCTCGTGGCTCGTGGCTGGTGTATATAGGTAAGTTAATTAATTACTCAAGCATACATACTGCCGCCCTATAGTCAGCAAAATTGGTGCGAGAGGTCCCCAGTTCGATTCCGGCCTGGATTCATTTGCAGATCGCGTTTTTCCGCGTTTTCCGCGGACCGGCACTGAACGCAAATGGTTTTCACCTTTGCGGCGTGCCAAATCAGAATATACTGCCGCACACGCAAGCATATGACTGCTACACACGCACCACGAGCCACGAGCCATGCACGAGGTTGCCATGGCTGACGGCGGAGCTCATAACTTTCACGTAACTTTGAGTGCTCACCGAATTCGGCTGTGAATATCACAATCGCTTCGTCTTTCTAAGACGCATGTCATGCTGATATAACTGATTTTCCGTTCGAAGCTATTACGCAATAATATATTACGAGCAAACGCTCCTCGACGAGCAAACGCAGCCTGGCGGCTGCGCTAGCTAGGCCATGAAAATACGTCTGCACCTCCGGCTGCAGCTTCGATCGCCCTCAAGTCCGGCAGGCAGCGGTGACAGTAGTCAAGACCTAGCGGTCGCCCCGCACCCTCCCGGGCTTCATGCCTCGCCTTCAGCCTCGCCTGAGCCCAAACGCAGCCGCCCAACTTAACCTAGCTGGTCTGAGTACGACTTTGACGTTTTTTTTTTCACCTTCGACGTCAACAGACCCGGCTATTTCGACTGGCCACACATCCGGATACTGGATCTCCTGTCTTTATATGGGTCGTATGCCTCCCTTCTTGACCTGTGCCAGCGCCTCCAATGCCACAAATGCTTCCGCAGCCAGTCTGACGGCCAGTTTCAGCCCCGGGCACCTGACCTGTCTGGCTGGTCGCGACCGCGCCTTCAGCTTGCCGCCCTCTTTTCCATCCTTCAGTGTGCTTCCGCGGACCTCTGGCAACCCATCCCCTTGACCGAATCCACCCTCCTCCTCCACCTCCACGAAGCCATCTTACAGCACGTGACGCCCCTCGCTGCACTGATGTGGCAGCTGTGGGTCGCACGCTGGCTGCTGAGCTCGATCCCCACCATCCCCACCGCCACCGCCACCCTCCTCGCCTCCACCCCCCCCCCTCCCCTCCGCATCCACCGACTCCATCACCGCCCAGCTTCGCGACATGCATCGACCAGCACCTTAAGGACAATGCCATCGCCATCGAGGTCAGGACTGCAAAACACCGCAGGCCTTGAGCACCGCCCAGGCGGTGAAGGACATTGCAGCCAAGCCCGCCCCAGCTGGCCTGGCTGGCGATGCTCCTCCCATCCCGACCTGGGCGGACATGCTTAATTAATTAATTAATTATAATTAAAATCATAGCTCCGTTGGGAGCATATGTAACACATAGCCCTGAGAAAGCGGGCATCTACGGGTTTGTAATACAATCAGGGCGACAACCTGCAGGTGGAGGATGTAAAACTATCACCTGCTCTGGGTGCACAAGGTGCACCTGCACCGCGCCATGATGCTTCATGCCTCCTAATAAACAAGCACAGGCACCCAGGGGGGCGGCTTGAGGAGAGGGCCTAGAAGGCCTGCATGACATATATATGTTAAAAATATAATTACTTACAGCAGAGTGAAATCACTCAAACCAAAACAAACGCCCAGCTATAAACCTATATACAGAGCCATGTCAAAGCTCTATACTACGATAAGACCAATGGAAACGCCTAACGGGAGGAACCTAATAGCCCTGCTGCACCGCAAAATCAGCCCGCGTACGGCGGAGCATGATGTCAGCCATGGCCCGAGTCAGCGCCACCGACAAGCGCTGACGCCAATATGACGTCCAGGTCCGCGCCGACCATGGGGCCCGCTGGCCCTCCAGGTCCAGCCGGTCCTCCCGGAGCCGGCAACACTCCTTGAAGAAGGCGGAGGTCAGGGGCCCCATGGCCCCAAACTCCTCCAGGACAAAGGGCACCACACGATGGTGCCCGACGTCGCCGTAGGCCAGGAGCTTGGCCCGCTCCGCCCGGTCCGCTGTGTAACCTGCCGTGAGGGAGGCCCCAGCCACGTGGCTAAGAGCCAAGGGCCGCGCCACCGAAACGTCAATAAGCAGATGCCGGCCACCCCCCTCAAAGTCCAGCACCACGATGTCAGGCCGGTGGTTGGGGGAATAGAAGGCAGCGCCATCCGCATCCTCGGACCGGATGTTCGCGTGGGGGAAAACCGACCGAATCATGGCGAGCACCATATGACATATATATGGGGTGGAAGGTATGTGGCTAGGCTATAGCTGGTGTACACATGGCATCTCAGCAGAGAGTAACTCCCTGCATAGGCATAGCATGGCTAAATTCTTAATGCATCATCCATGGGAGGTCCCATTGTAGGCAGGGCGTGGCTAAATACTGAAAGCATCATCCATGGGGGCCATTATGGGCGCACATGCGCGTGGGCCACTTGCAAAGGCTAAGCCTCAGTGTCTAATCTATACACTACTGGTATATTCCCTAGTCTGGGGTGGCAGGAGGGGCCTGCCAGGGCTTGTGGTCAACGTGGATGACCGCCCCCCTCCAGTATACCGGCTTACCCCCTGCACGCTGCCGGAGCTGAAGGTAGGTCGGCCATAGCTCGCGTCGCCGCTGTTGCTGGGCCAGGGTCAAGTCGTCGTCCAGCGTGAAGCGAGTCTCCGAGAGCTTCTTGCGGCATTTAAGGAACGCCAGCTTGTCCGCCATGTACTTAAAGGTGAGGAGCACGGGTGCCGGGCCAGCCTTCCCCCGCGCGCGGGGGAGGCGGACAGCCGATGCATGTCCAGCTCACCAGTGAGTAACATGGGGGCACGTGAGTAGCATGGGGCAAGAATGGCGCGCTTAAATGCCTCAAGGAGGCTCGTGGAGGTCTCACCTGCCGGCTGGTCGAAGTGCTTGACCATGACATTGTGGCTGCGCTTGTCGAGCTCGGCCGCCTCGTGAAGGTCGAGGGCTTGTTGCTTGAGTTGTGCCGTGATGGTGGAGGTGGTGGAGGTGGTGTGTTGCTTAAGCAAGTCCGCCCAGGTGGAGGGAGCATCGCCGGCCGCCCGGGCCAGCAGGCACCGGCTGGGCGGCGATGTCCTTCACCGCCTGGGCGGTGAGGCTGGCGGTGTCATGCAGGCACTCAAGGGCGGTGGCGGTGGCTTGAAGGCGTTGGTCGAGGTCGAGGAGCTGCAGGGCGGTGATGTCGGCAGTGGAGGCGGAAATGGCAGTGGAGGTGGAGGCGGCGGCGGTGGAAATGTGAGGAAGTTCAGTAGCCAGCGTGCCATGCACCGATGGCTGCTACGTCGGCAGCAAGGGGGGTCACGTGCTGCTGAAAGGCTTCCGCGAGGATGGAACGAAGTGTGGGGGCGGAGATGGATGGAGCCCAGATCTCGCCGTCGGAGCGCTGGAGATTAGGGAGTTGAGGATGGCGTGCTGGAGTTCGGGGCGAGTGCACCCGGGCAGCAGGGTGAGGTGTCGCCAGAGGCGGCCGTCCGGGAGGATGAGGCGATTGTTGTCGTGGAGATGGAGGCACAGGTCGTAAAGCGAAGCGTAGTCCCCGAAGAAGATGCATCGCAGAGCATCGGTCGGAGACCCGTCAATTGGCCCAGTCGTAATCTTCGACCTTGAAAGGCCGGGGCCGAAAGCTCGGTTCTGAGGGGCGTGAAGACCCTCCTGTTTTGTCGGCTGAGCGGGTGTGCTTGGGGTCAGGCCGGATGCAGATGGCGAGGCGTTAAGCCCGGGAGGTTGCTGGACGACCACCAGTGCACGACTAGTGTCACCGCTGCCTGCCGGACCTGATGGCGAAGCTGCAGCCTGAGCTGCAGACGTATTTTCATTGCCGAGCGCAGCCGCCAGGCTGCGTTGCGTCGAGGCGCGTTTGTTCGCCATATATTGCGTTTTAGATTCGGAAAATTATATCAGCATGTGCGTCTTAGCAAGACGAAGCGATTGTGATATTCACGGCTAAATTCGGTGCTCAAACGTGAAAGAATTATGAGCTCCGACAGCCATGGCTACCTCGTGGCTCGTGGCTCGTACATGCTTATTAAGCAGCACACCACCTTCACCACCTCCGCCGTCGCAGCACAGCTCCAGCAGCAGACGCTCGACCTCCGCGAGGAGGCCGAGCTCGCCAAGCGCAGCCTCAAAGTCATCGTCAAGCACTTCGACATGGAGGAAGGTGCATGAGAATTCCGAGAAGCTTAATTACGCGTGCGTTTGAAAGAGAAATCCTTGGTCGCATCCGGGTGAGATCGAGCTGGTCGCCCACCGCCTTTCCCGCGCCCGGGGTAAGGCAGGGTCGCCCCCGCTCCTTCTCACCGGCCGGCGGACAAGAATTCTTTTCTCAGATGCCGCAAGCGGATCGATCGAGAAGACTCACTTCACCCTTGACGACGACTTGACCCTGGCGCAGCAACAACGGCGACGGGAGCTATGGCCGACCTACCTCCAGCTTCCATCCATCCATCAGCATCCATCCAGTCAGTATCCATCAGCATCCATCAGCATCCATCCATCAGCAACCAAAAATGGTGTGCCGAGCTATGGATTCCGAGAATGCTCATAACTTTTGATTCCGGGCATGAAATTTGGTCGAGTAAATTGCAACAGACTTGCCTTTTGATGACGAACACGTTGATTTAATTTTTGGCAGCTATCGCCCCGGATTTAGCAAGTTATCGCCAGCGGCCTGCCCAGCAGATCTCGCTATTTTTCTGCACATTATGGCGGCACCCCGCACGTGATCAGTGCGCCTGCGCCCCCTGCCATCGCCTATAGGTGTTATTCAACGTAGATATGGAGGCCCCCGCATCATCTTCAGCTCCTGTCGCCGAGTCTATTGATGCCCAGATTGCAGCAAATAAAATCGCCAATGACAGCAATGTCGCCGCCGAGAACGCCGCTCGCAAGCGGCCCAAGACTTCGGAAGCAACTCCGATAGAGGCTGAAACCTCCTTGCCGGCCTCCATTCCCTCATCATTCTACATGCCAGGCCAGCGTTTGAGCCTGGCAGATATCGCTACCTTACTAGCCTACAACGCCGCCGCTTTGAAAAGTTATTAACGTGCTGAAGCTCCGCGACGACAACGACGCCCCGATTCGCCACCCTAAGACCGGCCAGGTTATGGAGGCTGCTTCGGATGACTGGCCTCATTGGGAGAAGGACCAGCGTCGGCTTGCCTGTCTTATTTCGTGCTGCCCTGAACTTGTCGAGCTGCCGGCGGGCAGCCATCGCCAGGCCAGCACCCGCGACCGATGTTACCGTGCAGCTGCAGCACCTCGCACAGTCTTTTACGACCGTGCAGGGCGACATTAAGGTCCTGACGGAGGCGTCTGCAGCTGCCACAGCACAATTGCTGCATGGAGCTGAAGAAAGCCCTGGCAGCCCCCGCCAAAACTACCACGTTTGCCGACGTTACCGGCAAGCAGTTGACCACCTTTGTTCAACAAGCGGCCAAGTCTGCCACTACCGCTGCGGTCACCCACCAGAAATCAGAATGCAGTGCAGCAACGCCAACGCAATATGGTGATCAAAAGCTTCCAGAAAGGCGCGGCAGCACATGAGACAGCACACTCACTTGCCGAGGAGCTGCGAGGCCCAGCGTTTCTGGGGAAGCTGCAGCTCCAGAACCGTGTTGGCATTGAACGTGCCATTCCGACGGCTCAAGCCAGGCCCTGGAGGCGAGGAGCGCGGTGTGGAACAGCCCCGACGCGTCCAGGCGGCTAGGAAGCAACAGGCACCGGGTAAGCGCGGGATGCGTCTGCTTCAGGATGGCTCCTTTGCCGCATTCTTCGATGGTGTTCAGATTAACAACCCCGCGGAGCACTAGTCTCGTCAGGTGTCTAGCAAGCTAGAAGGGTGCTGCCTCTGGTGGTGCCGGTAGGTAGACAACCTTCCTCGTCGGCTCGCGGCTAACAGGCTTCGGGGACAGCCTCTAATAACTAAACAGTCCCGTTCCACTACCATCCATGTCTCGACCTAACCGTCGGGCGATAGCCATGGTGGTGCCGGTATTTCGGGCTACAACCTCATCTGTCAACTGTCAGATTCGTAAAACCCAACGTTTGCTAGATTACCTACGTCTCGGCGTTGTGCAATCAGCCCCAACCCCGAATAATACCCTGAGCAAGCGGCAGGCTCGCATCCTACGCTTGCAGGACAAAATAAATGCGATGAAAAGCACTATTTCCTCCGCTCCCCTCCCCCCCCCGTTCCACCCCCACCTCCACCCCCCGCCGCATCCACCCCCATCATCCATCGTCGTTCTCCCCTGGTGGGCCAGCAGGCATCCTTGGCCCTTGCCACCTTCAATGCACGCACATTACTAGCAGACGACGGCCATATGTAGCTATCGGGTAGAAGAGCTCGTTGCCTTCAGCATAGCCCATCGTGTATCTATTCTAGGCGTTCAAGAGCATCGCCGCAAGGTGCCACTTGGCATGGTGAGCACTGATCGCCTAGCTAGCAGGTGGCTGGCGGTTTTACTTCGCTAGCAGTGGTACCCCAGGCCAAGGTGGTGTTGGTCTTTTGTGTTCGCCGCTGGCAGTTGCTAGCCTCAGCACGCTGAAGTTTCTAACCCCACGCCTTATGGGAGCACATTTCACCTCCGTCGAGGGGAGGTCTAAGCACCACCTCACGGTAGGGGTGGGCTACGCACCCCATAGTGGTCTACCTGAGCCGGAACGCCAGGAGTTCTTCGAGTCCTTGCATAGCCTTGAGGGGGTCACTCCGGCCCGCGCCACTTTTTGGTTATGCTGCTCGACGCCAATGCCATGCTCCCCGTGGGCACTGCTGGCAGTCGCGCTTTGCGCCTGCTGACACGGCTGCTAACGACAACACTCCCCTGTTTTCTGCCTTTTTGCGGGATAGCGGGATGGTTGCTGTCAACTGCCACTTCCAACGTCCCTCACAGGACTTGGTCACTTTTCGTGGCCCTCACGGCCGTCAGGCCTGTTTGGACTACGTGCATGGTGGTACGGCAGCCCAGGTGCACCTCGGTTCTGGACACCCGAGTGTTTGACACGCCCACGGTGTGCTCTGACCACCGGTTGGTGCGCGCGACCGTTCCGGCTCCGGTTCCACGTCCCCGCGCGCCGCGCCGGCCCCAGTGGTCCGCCCTGACTGGTCTGCTCTACGCCCAGTCGATCCGGGGAGATCCTGAGGACTGGACGGACGCCGAGCACGAGCGGAACCAGTGCCGACGGGAGTACCTGTCGGCCCTGGGCGCCCGGGCGTGCTACGTCCTGGCTATGATTAGCTTGCACGTGCGTTTGAGAGAGAAATTCTTAGTCGCATGGGCCTTACTGGTGAGATCGACCTGGTCGCCCACCGCCTTCCCCGCGCGCGGGGTAAGGCAGGGCCGCCCCCGCTCCTTCTCACCTTTAAGACCCCGGCGGACAAGATTTCTTTTCTCCGACGCCGCAAGCGGCTCGAGAAGACTCTCTTCACCCTTGACGACGACTTGACCCTGGCGCAGCAACAACGGCGACGGGAGCTATGGCCCACCTACCTCCAGCTCCGGAAGACCAAGGCGGGGCAGCCGGTGTACTGGAAGGGGGCGGCCATCTACGTCGGCCACAAGCCCTGGCAGGCGACCCCCGCGGCCCCAACGACTCCAGACGCCCCAGCTTAGGGGAATACAGCAGTAGTAGTGTAGAATAGATAGACCGTGGCCATGTACATGTACGCCTCCTAGAGGCACTATCCTAGCTAAGCCACACGCTTTATTTAATCATGTACATGTGTGCCTATGATGTGCCACACTCCAGATGATGCCTAGCTTTATTTAGCTATGTTGTGCCCATGCAGGGAGTAACTCTCTGCTGAGACGCCATGCCCTAGCCTTTTTGTATAGCTATGCTGATCTTCCCCCCCATGACAGGCTCCCCCTTCGCTGGGCATAGCTTGAAGATCATGGGGATGCAAGTGCCCTGGTGCACCTAGAGCAAGGGTCCTTTACATCCCCACCCTTGCAGGAAGTAGCTTAGGATGTATGATAGGCCATATGCCCCCTCTCAAGGGCTATGTGCTACATATACTCCCAACGGAGTTATGTTACAATTCAATTCAATTCAATGATTAGCTTACTTGCCCACGCTCCAAGTGTTATGATATGCTCACACGGGTCTTATTACACCCACAGAACTTGCCGGATCGTCTATCGTGTCCGATTGCTGCTGTGGCATGCCTCTGGCATGAAGGAGAAAGGGGGTCTCTGCCCTTTCTTCCTGTTGTGCACATACAGGGATTAAAAGCACTCCGGTGCTCGATCTGTCACTCCCCAACGGGAGCACGAGTTTAATTAATTAATTAACTATTGCCCCTGAGGATTGCCACGAGGCGGTAGTGTAGCGGCTTGGATAGCTCCCGCCGCTCCAAGCTGCTACCGTCTGCCATTACAGTAGAGGACCTAGCTGATGAGGATTATATCCCAATCTAGTGACTACATGGTTGGGGCATGATGCAGACGATATTTGTAACTCTCGTGTAATTATTATGATTTACAATGAGATTAGCATAGTACTCCCTGGCATGCCCATGCGCATGACACGCAAGTACTTACTTCATAAGGTCACTTCATTCATAAGCACTTCACTCATTCATAAGCACTTTACTAATTCATAAGCAATTCATAAGCAATTCACATCATTCATAATCACGTTCGCGACTGCTTCACGTTGGTGCCAAACCGCCAATACAGAGTATAGGAACCTACAACCTCTATACGCAACGAGGAGGGAGCGCGCTCTAGCTTCTCGCACAGCCACAAGTGGGCAGGCCACAGAGCGCTCTCTCCACAGCATGATGCCGGGGCGCTACACTGTGGGTGCGATACAACCATGCAATACCATGCGTAGGCTGGCTCATAGCTTCCTATATAGACAGCCATGCACGCTACAATGAAGAGCCTTTATTGTAACCACAGTGATTGCAAGACTCTCCCCGTGAGCAGCAGTTGAACCTGTGGTGTGCCTTTCAAGGCGATGAGAGAAGGCGGAGGTCCGTGCCCCCTCTTGCTTGGCATCAATATCAAGGATGAAAGGTACATACTCAAAAGTTTGTACCATGTGACTCTTCCAACTGAGGCACGTGCATGAATGATTAAATGAATGCCCAAAGCCCTTCACTATGAAAAAAATCTCAAAGCAAGTTGAGCCTGTCGCCCCAAGGTGTAAGAGCGTGGGCCATGATGGTGGACCCATCCACACTATGACGGCTTCCCGTTCCCCTCCCGAGCCAGGAGATGATGGCTAGTAATGCGCCCACAGCTCATCAATAATACTTAAAAACACACACGAGGCAGCATGGGCCAGATGCCCATCAGACTGGCATCGTGTGCATCACCCAGTTGTGCGTTGCTGTCTCCAGCCCCTGGCTTCCAAGTCCGCTGCCAGCATATGCGCCACCGACGGGTAGCCTCGCTTGAGCGCTGGGAAAGAAAGCATCCGCGCACACATCAAAGCAACCACAATGAACAGACATGCAAAATAGGCCTGAGTCCAGGAACGGATAGGTTTGCCATGCCTTGACAAAGTTGACAGGAAGTGCTCATGATGAAAAGTTTCTTATGATGACCCTTGATCAGTATCAGCACTTATTCTGCAAAAATCAAACACCACATTATCCCTATCTGATTAGCAGTTTTGTATAAATCTCCCTGGGTACTTTCCACGTATGCTGTAGAGCCCTCCTCACACCAAAAATAGACAGTGGAGGAAACTGGGGCAACGGCAGTGCGAAACACTTCACAACTGCCACGCGGGTGACAGCATGAAGAGTATCTAAAGAAAGGATATTTTGCAGAATGGGGACGCACACTGCACAGTCAGGTTACTCCAAAAGTAATCCACACTCCACAATTGACAATGCGCCCCCAAGGTGGCATATCTATTCTATAAGAGAGGTCCTGGCCCATCACCACCTGGTACATGATTCCGCAGGCTTTAGCCCTCATGATATGGCATGCAAAAGCCTTCAGCCTTCAGCATGAGGTACCGGATAAGCTGGCATAAAATGGTTCTGCTAACCCCGGAAAGTACCTCAACGTAGTCCCGGGCATGTGTTATGCTGGGGAGGCAGGAAGCCACGGATGGCAGAGCTGTCCCATCGCTGGATCCTCTGGGCTATCACACTCTGCACGAAGTTACTTTGACGGACAGCTGCACCCGGAATGGGTTGCTACGTTCCTAGCTAACCAGCCCATTCCTCCCTGACGTCAACGTACCGTCAAAGATGGCGATCCCAGTGGCCGGGAGATGCCTCTTCTTCATGCAGATGGAGCTGGCGCAACACAAAAGGGCAACACAAACGGGCAACACAAACGGGCAATACACGACCAAGCATCGCAGACATAGACAATTGCAAAATAAAGCGAAGAGGGCAGTTTCAATTCAGTTTCATCTTCATCGCATGAAAAGAGGCTCACAAGTCACACACCTTGTGTCCCTGAAGCTACAGTCGTGACCTGGCACCAATCAACTCCAGGACAGTTCAGTATTCCGCAGGTAATAAGTTGAGCAGAAGCCACCTGAGCACGCCTGATGGCCCCCTCGGGTAGTACAAGGGTAGTGAAGGGCTAGGGTTTAGGGTTTAGGGTTTAGTACAAGGGTAGTGAAGGTTTAGGGTTTAGGGTTTAGGGTTTAGGGTTTAGGGTTTAGTACAGGGGTAGTGAAGGCGCAACACCTCGCAACCTTGGGGGACTTTTGGTGACGGGAAGCGACACGAGGTAGAACGCTGCCTGCAAGAAGTGTTCCAGCAGCCATCAGCAAAAGCCCATCGGCACACCGCTGTCGAATCACCGCCACCAACTCACTGCCATTAGCAGACGATGACCAGCTCACCTGTTGCAGATCCAGTATGGCCTGTCTCCCGCCTCCTCGGAGCAGTGGGGGCACAGCCAGTTGGGGTCGGCTCGAGCCTCCTCCAGCTCTGGTGGAGACCCACCACAACAGACAATGAGCAGAAACCTTTCACAGTGAGGGCTGATACAGTATTCCATGAAGAGCAGGGTAGTCGGACTTCACCACATACGCATGAAGCTACCCCTCAAGGCTCTCCCCACCAGGGCCTCCAGTTTAAATTGGGATGCAGACAA
Organism: Mesostigma viride; assembly: GCA_009746045.1. Taxonomy (NCBI): domain Eukaryota; kingdom Viridiplantae; phylum Streptophyta; class Mesostigmatophyceae; order Mesostigmatales; family Mesostigmataceae; genus Mesostigma; species Mesostigma viride. The sequence goes on along the minus strand of RPFO01000333.1, from coordinate 2,124,386 downwards.
GCAGGCTTGTTTTCTCCTGCCATGGCGCCAATGATGGTCATTGCTGTCCTGGACACCACAACGCACGAGTGGTGATGGCTCGGGAGACTCGCCAGTCTCTGCTAAGGCACGCACTGCGACATGAAGCTAGCGCAGCGGAACTGAGGCAGACGGAACGCAGCCTGTAATTGGCTGGGCAGTGGCCCGATTATAGTAGCGACTCAGTCCCTTCAACAACAGCTGACCCGCTACTATGCCTATTGTAGCGGGCAACGCCTCGTCCCTTTGACCCATATGGAAAGCAAATTTCTCCACGGGCTCGTTGGCGCATGATATGCAATACCGATGTACAGCTTAAGAGATCCATACCTTGGCCGTATCGTACTTTAAGGCATGCGCGGCAGAACTGGCCGGTGGCCGACTGGCACTTGGAGCAATTCGTCTTCCCTGGGTGTAATTTATGTGTCACGCGGCAGGAGCGTTGGGGGGAAGGGAGAAGCCCAAGCAGGCAAAGCCATTAGTCACCTCCCACATGATGGCAGGGCTGGTTCATTCAAGCTCCGTGGTTGCTGGTGTTGCTGCTGCAAACCGCTAGCGGCACGGACCTTGCTTGGAACTATCTGCAAAACTATAGGTGTACTCACCCATGAAGCGGAAGAGGATCATCTGCGCATCGTGTAGCCCACAGGGCGCCAGCGAACAACACTACCTACCCGGGTGCTCCTGTGGCAGGGTGACACCTCTCCACCCGCTACTGGCCCGTCGTGGACTCACCGATGCACTCTAGCTCTGGGTCCCTGCTGACGCACCGCTGGCAGCCCTCCTCCCCACACAGCTTCTTCTGCCTGCCAACGGTGCATGTCAAAGACCATGGGCAAATGGATGGGGGATCGTGCGTTTGAATATTCCATGGACAACCTGTCCGGGTAGACGAGACAGGCTGAATGAGTCTCTATCCTTGCCACAGTTAGCGGTCACGAGTGCAGAAGCGTGATCACAAAGCCGAGCTCCTAAGTAGCATCAGCAACTCATGAGCATGAGCATGGGAGTGTAGGCACAGGCAGCCATTCCAAGGCTGTATTTCTAGCGGGCAAGGGAATGGCCGAGTCCCAGAAGGGGTGGGAGCAGAACAAAACTTGTCAGTTTACCGGGGGCAATGAGATGCCACCATAACTTGGTGGTTGAAGAGAAGAGACCGCCATTCAGCCTGCACTACAAAAGGTCCCACGTCACCGCTGTGTGTGGGAACAAGAATTGTCACAAAACAAGAGTTGTTACAAAACAACAACTGTTACACAACAAGAACTGTCACACATAAAGCTATCACACTACGAGGATTGTTACACAACATGATGGATAGCAGGGACATAGGGGGCAGGAATGTGCCAGGGGGACAGCAATCAAAATGTGGGCTATGACATGCTATGATGCTGTACTAGAGTGGACTGAGCCATGGCCATTCCAAGTACAAGCCATAGCCATTCCAAGTACATGTGCAAGTATTCACATCACAAGGCTGGTCTCTGGTACCGCAAATGTTCAAGCTGGAGTGACTGATGTGACGATAGGCTAGGGGCCATCCTGTGAACCATCGACGAGTGCCCATAGCCGCAGTAGAGGACGCCACCTGTGACATAGAGCGCGAATGGCAACAATAGATGACAGCTCATAAGCCTGTAGTAAGCAATTCAGGTTGTGCTGTCCAACGCTATGGACGCAACCAAAACCAGGGCCAACTGTGATTAGCGGCAATGCGGCTGGCAAACCCATTTGTGTACTCCTGCTGCTTTGGAATGAACGGACCTCCTCATCCGGCCAACCCCTGCATCCCCAGGAAGCGCCGCATCCCCTTACCTGCAGAAATGGCAGCAGATGCCCACCACGGAATCATATAAGCTGCCCCGCCCGCGGCTACCACACCGCTGGCTCTGCAGCTCCTCTGACAGCGGGTCTGGCTTCACAAGGGGGGCGGCGGCGGCGGCGGTTGCAGATGTGTCATCCTCTGTGTCCTTCCCCTTGCCTGCTCCATTCCTTGATGGCCCCCCATGGCCAGACTTCCCAACCACCACCTGGTGCGCCGCACGCACGCGCCGAACGCGCCTCTCGTCATCCTCATCCTCACCGTTGTCCACATACATGCCCTCCGCTGCAGGGTGGCGGAGATGGGCAGGAAGCACAGGCGATGCGGGCAGGTGGGGTTTTGTCACATGGGTGCTGGTAGAGAGATAGGATGCCGGGATAATCCAAACTTAATGTTCGCATAACGCTGGAATAGGGCTGCCATGGGAGGAGGGCCAGGAGGTAGGGACACCCGGGAGAGGGCAGGGATGGACCAGCAGAGCAAGTAATTCCTGGCAGGCAGCAGTGCGGTGGTAAGTGGAGACACGCCATGCCATGCTAGGCTGTGCAAGGGCGGCCCAAAAGACTTGTCAGGGCTCCACAGTTCCCGGTTCACAAGGGGCACCATCGAAACGTGCTCTCTACTTATGACCAGACCACTGCCTGGGCATGGTAATGGAGGCCGCATGCCTAGCCCTACATGCATATAAAGTTGAGAGGTGGGAGCTACTCCAAGAAGGAATATCAAGCATGCCATACATGCGTCAGCCTTGCGAGAGTACCGAGCTGGCACTAGCTCAACAATCTGCCGCTGGCAGCATTGTTGAGCGGGACAACTAGTCCTGGCCGCTTGATTATCCAACGTCGAGTAAGAACTAGAGTAGATGTCTGAGAGGACTTTCATCTACCCACACGGAGGGACGTAAATGAAAGAGAGTTATAGATCAGTCACTCAGCTGATCACACATCAGACATTCAGCTCTAACTCACAAGTGGCCTTGGTTGACCACGGCTGAACCCCAATTCTGAATCTAGATGTAGTGATGAGCGATGCGCAGGCAAAGTGAAAGTGGTGCGGCAAAGCGAACGAGGTAGATACCTGGGCGCTTCCCGAGCAATCTTGGGGAACACCGAACTTGAACAACCTCGAGCTGTTGTTTCCGTTTCAAGGGGCCGCCGGGTGGAGCGCCCGGGCGCCGAGCACGAAACCCGCAAGTTTCCAGCCGCGCCTGATTCACGATATCCAGACTTTGTAGCTTGGCCTGCGTCACGCGCCACAGCAAGTATATCCAACGAAATCCCGCAATTAAAACACACGCACATATGCGCGCGCGCACACACACACACACACGCACACACACACACACACACACACACACACACACACACACACACACACACACACACACACGTGCACGCGCACACAAATATTAAGCATGCGCGCGAAGCATGTGTGAGACCACGTTGCGTTACACTAAAAATGGCCTTCGTTGCAGATAGTCGATCTGCATGCTCGTAAACCTTGTACGCGCCCGCGCTCTGGCCCGCAACATACCAGAACACAAGCAGCGTGTCGCACTGCGTTCCTTTCGTTTAGGGAGACATGCTGGGCAAATATGCTGTCAGTGCGCAGTAGTCACGTGTGAATCCAATCACCGGCGATGAAGGTTGGAAGCTAGAAGGGAGGGCCCCAGTGTGAATAATAAGACTGCAGCTCTCTCCCGACAACCCCTACCGAAAGGACGCCCTTATTCGATAATTAAGGGTGGCAAGAAATTAATCTCACCATGTTTTCAGCAATTCGTTTGTTTCTTTGAGCTTCGTAGTCAGAGCTTGCTGCGCATAACGCAGCACCGTTACGACTGCCCTGGGAGGCCATTTGTAGTGGTTAGCACCTCGATGTAGCTAAATCGCGTGCTTCGGAGTTACCTCTTAGAATCAAATGCGTTCACCTTCCTCTATGGTCAAGGCTCGCATTAGGGGGAGTCTAGTCGTAATTCGGTCGCCATGAGCAAAAAAAAACGCTATCGCTTGTGTGCGCGTGCGCGTTTCCTTCGTTCAGGCGCGCGTTTGGTTTCCCCGCCAAAATTGAACAGGACAAACTGCGCGGGAGATTTATGTTATCGTAAAATTCGTGGCGCGACGGTCGCAATGTGGCGCAGGAGTCAGGACAGATGTCAGCTGAGCGCACCATGCTGGCTGAAGCTTCACTGCGACTCAGCACTCTGCAGTCTCTGCTGCGTCCTGCGAGACTCATCACTCCGAGGCGCTATTTCGCTTGTTCTGAAGGTCACTCGAGATGTGGAGGCACTGTAAGATAAACACATCCATTAACCAAAGGGGAGATATCAAATTGCGCTTGTAACAGTTCGTGCCAATGTTGCCATTAATCTAACTTCGCCCACGTAGCAGCTATCTCTACAAATTCTAAGCTTAGCTGCACAAGGCTGACCGTCGCGACAATAACAGCTCGCTAGGAAGAAAGAAGTATAACGGCCACGGCAAGGTGCATTGCTGTGAAGTGGTTGGCAGAGAAATATGATACGTCAGCACGCAAGCTTCTCGCCTAACCACCTCACAACCACCCAGGTGTAAGCGCTGCAGGTATACGAGGCAGCGAGTGCACGGACGAGCGCAATAAAAGTTTCCCAGACGTTTTATACTCCAAATCGCTTTTGCTCGCAGATTTCCAGGTATCCCGTGTGGGATGAACCAACTCGTGGGCAGCTGAGACGTAATCCCGTTGACTTTGGAGTGGCCAGACTTCGGCGCCAGGAGTATCAACTAGCCTTTTCCTGGGAGCCTGACATCGACAGAGGCTGAACCGTGCCACCGCCATGGCGCATAAACTTACCTGCAAGAAATGCTCCACCGTCCTGACTGCGGACATCTCCTCTCTGACTCTACTACGCATCCACGGTCTTCATTACCATGTATCCCTTGGGTCTTACTCGACGTGGAAAACGGACCTGAAGGACGTGCCTGTAACCGTAGTCCCCAAGCCTGGGGTCGTCAACCCAAAACCCCACGAGTCCATCGCGCATCTCCACTGCACCAACTGCAACGCACAAGTGGGGGGAGTAATGTCCCCAGATGGTAAGCGTGCCCTTTGCCCTTTGTCCTTGGCCCTTGGCTCTTTGTCCTTAGCCCTTGGCCCTTTGTCCTTGGCCCTTCGCCCTTCGCCCTTCGCCCGTCGCCCGTCGCCCGCCGCCCCTCGCCCCTCGCCCTTCGCCCCTCGCCCCTCGCCCCTCGCCCCTCGCCCCTCGCCCCTCGCCCCTGGCCCCTGGCCCCTCGCCCCTCGCCCCTCGCCCCTCGCCCCTCGCCCCTCGCCCCTCGCCCCTGGCCCCTGGCCCCTGGCCCCTGGCCCCTGGCCCCTGGCCCCTGGCCCCTGGCCCCTTGCCCCTCGCCCCTCGCTCCTAGCCCCTCGCCCCTAGCCCCTAGCCCCTGGCCCCTCGCCCCTTGCCCTTCGCCCTCTGCCCTTTGGTCTCCCCAGTATGTAACCAGATCTTGTATGAACCCGTGGCAGTTTCCCTGATTAGAATACTGATTTTTTTGCGTTGCTAGCCAGCAGCCCCGTTTCTAACCTCATTTGCTCCTTCAAGTACTGCCTTCTTGTTGTCCTTTCTTGTTGACACTTGTGTGCTCACTTCACCTTCCCCACCAGGCGAGCCGCTGCTCCTCCTCAAGGCCAAGTCCTGCTTGCTGGACGGGAACGATGTGGAGTTTGCGCCGATGTGGGTGCGCGCCGACCTACCGCTGCGCCGGCACGAGATCACTCGCAAGCGGTTGCCTCTTCAGAATCCCCTACAGGAACCATCGAGGCAGGACCCCCCTGCCCCAGAGACGCTGGCTGCTCACGACATCCACCCTTCCACCAACGTCAGCCTTTCCGCTGGCATCAACCCTTCTAGTGGTCTTAGCCCTACACCCGGCAGCCACTCTTCACCGGGCGTCACCCCTCCTCGGGACCAGAACGTGGCTAGGGCGGAATCGTGCCAGGTGCGCGCGCCGAACGGTTGAGGCACGCACACACGTGGAGCATGTGGCTGCGGTCCCTATGCTCATGTGGCCAGTGCTGTCGTGACAGGGCTGTTAAGGTATACACCTAATTTAGTATTGTGTTCCCGCCCTCCCCCTGGCCAAAGCGCCCCCCCGCCCCCCCCTCCCTCCCCCCTGCCGGTGTATGTGCTCCTCACCCGTAATATGCCCCCCAGCATGGCTCTTTGCATGCTATGATTGGGGTGGCTTATCTGCCTGGTGCAGGGAAATGGGAAGGTGCACTGTGTGTTGAAGAGTTTGCGGATGCCGTATGGTTTGGTGAGGTGTGCGGAGGAATGTCTAAAATAGGCGGCACCCTTCTCTCCCATTATTTTAGAACCCCCTGGGTTGCTGAACTTCACGGTTGACAAGTAGCTCCATACAGCTTGCAATCATGCATTTGTCAATGAGAGACTACCAGTGCATGCCTGAAATGTATGCATGTACATGCGCTGCTGTCCGCGGGGCACATGCCTTTGACTGACTTCCCATGGCTTCAACAGTTTTAAGCCGGTAAGATGGCCAAATTGCGTAGGCAAGGGAAGCGTTTGGCTCTAGTTCCCACTCGTGTGTGCTGGTATGTAGTTGCCCTGGATCCGTCGATGCAAGAACGGGACATCCAGTCCCAGTGACCTGCTTGTGTGTGGCGGTCCTGACTGTATAGCGCGCCTCGCGCCGGTGGTTCCATGCATGCATCTATCACTGCCACAGTCCACAACGGCTAGGGCTCGCCACCTGGCGCGTGTGGTGCAGCCCTACCTGCCCTCCGCAGTCGCCACAATGACGGCCGTCGCGGCGGTGGCGATCGGAGTGTATGCGTGGCGCGCCTCCCATCGGGCCGGGACCTCTGCGCACAGCTAGCGGGTGCTGTTATCAGGAAACCAGGGGCCTGTGCACAGTGAAATAGCCGTCTGGGCTTGAATGATTGCATCATGATGGCATCGCTTGCCTCCAAGCACGCCCGTCGTGCTCGTACAGCCGACTTCATTCATGACAACTATGCTCTGTGAAGATATCTAGTTAGCAGCAGGACGGCATGCATAATCCCAATCGGAACAAATCGGTAAAAAACTGGCTTTTAGCTTCAAGCTTCAAAACTTCGCGCAGGGCGGGGGCACTGCGGGGGCTGAGATTAACCCGTGTTTTTTTTTAGAACGCGATATACTGCGTTGTAAGCTATTTATCGAACACGTCATAACATCTAGGGAATTTTTTTCTTCAGAGTCATGTGTATACTTTCCTGAAAGCCCATAAATCAAAGGATTTTTTTAGCTACTCAGACCTACAAAATGCTAATTCATTAGAGAGATACACTGGTTTGAATACAGGGGGGTCTGACCATGACCGCGATTTGTTGACCCTAGGTCACAAGTCATGTGCTTATTCACAAATGGTTCATGAAAAAAATCTGGCTTCTTGCACGAGCTATAGGCAACATATGCAGGCTCTGTGGAACAAAACTCAGGCCCATTGGGCCACTGGAGCTATTTTTCATTAGAATCACAAACACATGCAACGCAGTACAACGCAGAGGGAAAAATGAGAGCCCTTCACAACATGATGCAACCACACGAGCCCCATAACTGGGGCCATAATGAGCTAGGAGGGTCTGCGATAAGCACCTTCCCGAGGGGTATGCTCCTGTTTTCTCCCCACGGGCCCCGCGGCCCGTTGCTAGCCAGGGTCGAAGTCCGCAGGTGGACGTTATTGGTCCTGAGGATAGCCGCTACACTACCGCCTCGTCTGCCATTACAGTAGAGGACAGCTCGGATGAGGATTACATCCCCATCTAGTGCTTAACGGTTGGGGGATGATGCAGACGATATTTGTTTGAACTTTTGTGTAATTATTTTTCTAATGAGATTAGCATAGACATAGTACTCCGTGGCATGCCTTTGCGCATGACACGCAAGTACTTACTTACTTACTTACTTACTTAGGAGGGTCAAAACGTTGAAAATAGGTGTTGTAGAAGTTATACAGCATCAAACATGCATCAAACATCATGACTGGATGACCTAATATGACTGAATCAGGCAGCCATAGCCAAAGCATCATCCACTCTCACAACGTGTTGAGGTATAGTCGTGGACTATTTTGTATACCTCTGAGCGGACCAAGAGTCGTCAGATATTTGGGCGTCCCCACTTTATTAGGAACATAACTCCGTTGGGAGTACATGAAGCACATATCCCTTCAGGAAGGGGCATATTATGGCTTTTAATAGATTCTGGGCTACTTCCTGCAAGGGTAGGATGTAAACTACACCTGCTCTAGCTAGGTGCACCAAGGACACCTGCACCACCATGATGATCTCTCAGAGCTCAATGGGCCTGGCATGGGGTCAGGGAGATAATCATGGCTATATAAAAGCTAGGGCATGGCTTCTCATCAGAGAGTGACTCTCTGCATAGGCGGGAACTTTAATTCGGGGGCCCCTGGCCCGCCCCCCCCGCTTGACCCCGCGGCTGCAGCTGCACGCCCTGCGGCCAGCCGAGGCGGCCCCATTGAGCCCCCGCAGGCGCCCACCAGCGAGACGGACTAGTAACCTGGTCCCACCGATCTCCGGCCCCCTGGTGGACGGCCCCCACGACGAGTGGACTCCCCAGGAATGGGCTGCTGCCATCTCCACCCTCCGCAATGATGCTGCCATTAAATTAAATTAAATTAAATTAAATTATAACATGCCTCCGTGGGGGGGTCATGTAGCACATATTCCATGATGGATGGGGTGGAGGAAGCCGCGTGATCGAACTATCCTAACTCTAAGCTATCTAGAAAATCCTAACTACACTACTCATCAAAACGCCTCCTCTGCTTGGGGGGAGGTGGCTTGCCCACAGGGTCGGGCGTGCCATGGGAGTGGACAATATTTCACCGGAGGTGGTTAAGATCGATGCCTGAGCTTGAGCCTTTCCTCCGGGGTGTTTGCAACCGGATTCTACGAGATGGCCTCCCCCCGCCGACGTATTGGAAGACCGCTGTCCGGGTCATGCTCTACAAGGGCAAGGGGTCCGCCGCGGATACCGGCAACTACCGCGGCGTATGCCTCCAAAGCTGCGTGCTGAAAGTCTTCACGCGTCTCCTGCTGAACCGCATGCGCGCCAGCCTCGATCCCCACCTAGGTGAGTTCCAGATGGGCTTCCGTGTTGGTCGCAATGGTGTTATGGTCACTATTACCGCGCGCCGCCTGATCGAGGAAGTGGGCCGCCTGGCCCCCGGCCTCTTGCCATTGCTATTGATCTTCGTGGATGACACCAAGGCATTCGATACTGTTATATGGGACGCCCTGTGGGTGGTCCTTCACCTGTTCCGTGTCCCATCGTACATCGTTGAGATCATCCGCCAGTTCTATGAAGGGTCCCAAGCCCAGGTCCGTACCGCCGACGGCGTCACTCCGGCGTCCCCCCTGCACACCGGGGTGTGGCAGGGCTGTGTGCTCTCCCCATATCTATTCATCATTATGGTGGACAATATTATGCGGCGTGCACAAGCCCGCTTCGCCCGGGTGGAGGGGCGCCCGCCGGGGATCGAGGTCACGGAGTACGCCAGCTACGGCGGGGTTGACCCAACCTACCGCCTGAGCGATCTGATCTACGCTGATCAACACAACACTCGGGGAAACCCCGGAGTCAGCCCAACTCTGGCTAGACAGCTTATCACTGGAAGCGCGGGCGGTGGGGCTCATGATCAGCAAGAAAACGGAGGTCATGGCCATCGGCTTCCCTGCTGGGATAGCCCCACCCACCCTCTTGCTGGACGGCAGCCCCGTCCCCCCGGCGACTCGCTTCAAGCTCCTTGGCAGCTGGCTTCCCTCCACGGCCGATGACACCACTGACACCCGCATTGGCCAGGCCTGGGCGGCCCTCCGCCGCCTCGACAGGTTCTGGACCTGTCGCTACCTGATCGAGTGAGCGACGCAAGCGCATCCTGTTCAAGGCCCTTGTCCTCAGCATCCTCCTTTATGGCTGCGAGGCGTGGACCCTGGACCAGGCGCTGAGCCACTGAGCAGCTCGACGGCACCGTCACTCGAATGCTCCGTCATATCCTCGGCGCCCGCTACCACTGAAGAACGCCGCACCCGGGCCGAGCTCTACTGCGAGCTCCCTCTTGTCACCCATACCATCCGACACCGCCGCCTCCTCTTTGCCGGCCATCTTGCCCGCACAGACCAGGTGAATACCGATGTGGGCCCTGCCGGGGGGCTTAGGACGGGCCAGCCAGGTAGACACCTCCTATGGCAGGGTCCCCTTGCATGTCCCATCGCAACCCACTGGCAAACTTGCGCGCGCCGGGCACCGGCACGGCGTGACCCGGACCTATGTGACGCAACTGCTTGAAGATGCAGGGCTTCTGGGACTATCCGTACTCCGCGCCCGCATGATTGACATGGAGAAATGGGCTGCCATCTGCGATAAGCACCTTCCCGAGGGGTATGCTCCTGTTTTCTCCCCACGGGCCCCGCGGCCCGTTGCTAGCCAGGGTAGAAGTCCGCAGGTGGAGGTTATTGGTCCTGAGGATAGCCGCTACACTACCGCCTCGTCTGCCATTACAGTAGAGGACAGCTCGGATGAGGATTACATCCCCATCTAGTGCTTAACGGTTGGGGGATGATGCGGACGATATTTGTTTGTGTAATTATTTTTCTAATGAGATTAGCATAATAGTACTCCGTGGCATGCCTTTGCGCATGCATGCATGACACGCAAGTACTTACTTACTTACTTATACTTACTTACTTACTTACTTACTTACTTACTTACTTACTTACTTACTTACTTACTTACTTACTTACTTACTTACTTACTTACTTACTTACTTACTTACTTACTTACTTACTTACTTACTTACTTATATTGCATGCATGGTGACCGGGCCGTCCGTCCAGCTTTTCCTCGAGGTCGACTGTATATGCATGGATCGATATACCATGTACGTGTGCATGGATCGAGCTCCACTAGCTCGATCGACATCGACGTATAAGCACATATTGTCCAAGGCATGATACTGTGTACTGCTATAAATTTGGCTTCACTATTGAGGCAATACGACAGCAGGACAGCAACAGCAGCGACGCGACCTGTGGCCGGAAGACCTCCGCCATAAGCAGGACCCCCAGAAGCCCAAGGTGTACTGGAGGGGCGGGGATCCCCATCAGGTCGACCTGATGATCAACCACAAGATGTGGACGCCCCCAGCGGGCTAGAATAGCAATAGCCCTAGCTTGTAACCACGGGAGTCACTGCCGCTAAGGCAGCCATGCCTAGAATGTTTGCCTAGCTGTGCCAACATACCTAGTCACGTGCCGCCAACGCACGGTACACAACCAGCCATAGCCTTAGCCTAGTCCTAGTACAGCCATGCTACGCCCTGGCTATGTTCAGATTACTTGCCCACGCTACACTTGTTATGCTCCGCTTACATGGGTCTTATTGCACCCACAGTTTGCCGGATCGTTAGCGTGTCCGTTTAGCTAGCGCGCCCGAATGCAGCTGTGGCATGCCTTTGGCATGAAGGAGACTGCCAGGGGTCTCTGCCCTTTCTCCTGTAGTGCACACACAGGGATTACAAGCACTTCGGTGCTCCGCGACTCCCCAACGGGAGCACGTGTTTAATAAATAAATTAATTAATACGACATGTCCTCGCATATTTGTGAAGTCTGCACGTAAGAGCATGCATGTGGTTGCCAAATATTAAATGCATGACGAACATCAATTAATCAATAAGAACCTTATTGGGGGAATCATCACCTCAGATCTGCACCCCCACTTATCAAGGAGACAACCAACTTATTGTTGTAACCCCGTGCAGCTTCTACACTGTGGGATTATGACCCAGCCAAGTTAAATAACACACATGTATGGGAAATCAATGGAGGTCCAGGTTTTCCAAGTCCACCGCCATCCCACAAACTGCTCTCACTGTTTTCTGCATGCAAAATATTAAAATTTGCCCAAGCAACACCTGGCCACATTAAAGGCCAGGTGTAACTTTGCCAGGCAGCATCTCCAGGTTACTCTACTTGGCCTTGACAGTGACAGGCTTCACGCCGGCGGTCTTCCAGCCCACGGCGGGCATGATCTGTTTCATATCGCAGCGGTCCTTGTACTGGATGGCAAAGCGCAGCAACGAGTCAAGGATGTTCTCCCCCAGCAAGTGCGGCTCCAGGCCCAGCGCCTGCAGCTTGGTGTGCTTGGCGTTGTAGTAGTGCTCCTCCGCCTCCACGCGCGGGTTGGGCACATTGATCACCTGCACACGTCACAATCATCCCATCATCATCAGCAATTGTATGTGGACGTGCAGCTGGGGCTTTGTCGTCACGATCAAGTTGCAACAACAGAAAGTGAGACCAGGCAGTCTCGCCAGAAAGACCACCACAGGGAAAACATATCAAGCGCAACCGGGATATCAATTGCATACCACTTTCCCTCTTTCCATCCACCCCTTTTTTTGTTGAACTTTCATATTCTTTTATTGTATATTATATTGACTTTTTACTGTCTATTGTTTCATTTGATACATATCCCTCACCCTGCTACCCCTTCCCATCCACAACACGGTTAGGCCCCTTTGTTTTTGCCGTCACCTCGCCATGCATGTCCTCCTACAGACAGCCACGCGGCTTCCGCGGTCTTCGCGTCTTCTCTCCCAGACGATACTCTAGTCCTTACACGAAGCTGGAATGCCATGCGTCCAGGAATCGTTGTTTCTTTACCATAAAGGTGGCACCACCGGGTATGGCACTAAGTCCACTGACCGCAATGGAGGCGCAGTGCCGTATGGGCAACTACAGCTTTGCCAGGTAAGTGCACACGCCACATGATGGTACAGTAGTGGCCCCTCCACAACCACTACTCATGAAATTTGGTACCATGAGCCAAGCAAAGGCGTTGCATGCATTGTTAGTGTCATGACTGCAGCCAATAAGCTGCAGAGAGTGGCAGCACGAAGGCCATAGATGGAGGGCAGGCCGGATTCACCCTCACTTCCCCCCGGCTCCCTCTGCCTGGACACCACCATGCAACGGGGCTTTATTTCACACTGGCATTTAGCTACTTGCATTCATTTTTGCCTACTAACAAATCATACGGGCGAATGGTTGCAACAGGATGTACATGAATGGCACCCCCCCACACCTGTGCTCAGGGGGTAGGCAGGTGCCAGCAACAGGTGCCAGCAGCAGGCCACAGCAACACGCATTAGCCATATGCATTACCAACAGGCACTAGCGACAGGCATTACGAACAGGCAGTGGCGACATGCATTACCAACAGGCACTGGCTACAGGCACTCGCCACATGCACGAGCAAGAGGCATCCAGTGCCCACCTTCACGTCCAGCCCGATCTTCTTGCCGGCGGCCGTCACCAGGTCGGCCAGCTGGTTGACGCTGAACTGTTCCGTGAACTGGTTGAACACGCGGAACTCCTTCACCCCCGCCGGGTTGGCGATCGACAGCTCGATGCATCGCACGGTGTCTCGAATATCCAGGAATCCGCGCGTCTGCCCGCCCTTGCCGTAGACGGTGATGGGGTGGCCCACCGCCGCCTGGATGCAGAAGCGGTTGAGCGCGGTGCCGAAGATGCCGTCATAGTCCAGCCGGTTGATCAGCGTCTCGTGCAGCATGGTCTCCTCGGTGGACACACCGTAGACAACGCCCTGGGGGGAGGGGGGGGGAGGATAAAGGAGGTGGGAGGGGGGGAGAGGGAGGGAGGAAAGGGGTGAATAGGGGTGAATAGGGGTGAATAGGGGTGAATGGGGGTTTATAGGGGTGAATAGGGGGTGAATAGGGGGTGAATAGGGGGTGAATAGGGGGTGAATAGGGGGTGAATAGGGGGTGAATAGGGGGTGAATAGGGGGTGAATAGGGGGTGAATAGGGGGTGAATAGGGGGTGAATAGGGGGTGAATAGGGGGTGAATAGGGGGTGAATAGGGGGTGAATAGGGATGAGAACAAGCGTGAGAAGAGCTAAAGAAGGGGGGATCCGGGTAAGGGAAGAGAGAAGAAACCGCAGTGAGCAGGTTGTAGCAATCACACATATTTCGTTCATCATGAGTAGCGTGTTAGTTGGGATCCGGGAGTGTGCGTTCTGCAAAGCTACAGTTAGAAGGGGGCCGGGCATCGCGGTGGTAACGCTGGTGGCATGAGCTCACGTTGGAGCTGGATCTACGGCCCAACATAAGCCTGTTGACCCACCCAACAAATGGTCGCTGCGTGCAGCCACCACGGAGGATACCCTGCCGGGCAAGGCCCCACCAGCCACGCGTGGGCGATACACAGTTGCGCTCACCCCGACATTTTGTGAGGTTGCCCCCTGGGATAAGGTACCGTTGCAGACATGTCCTGTCTGCCTGGCTGTGGCTTCCGTGCCGCCCTCGCCACCACCCTACTGCCTTGGGAAACAGACAAGCAAGGCAGCGATGGCCGGTTCGCTGCCCTACACAAACGCCATCACATGGGGTTGCTCTGCACTTTGCTGGAACATCGCAAGGATGCGGAACACATGCAGACTGTGTGACACATGCGCCGGCGGGGCAAGGTGGCTGATTACACATGACATCCCCATA
>RPFO01000333.1:2037463-2104963 GCA_009746045.1 Mesostigma viride | reverse complement strand
CCGTGGTCAGTGGGGAATTAGTTTTTGGTATCGTCACGTACAAGTACAACGGGTATCGAGTATCGTATGCATCGAGTATCGTATGTATCGAATATTCATTATCGTTCGCGAATAGGGAGCAATGGGACGGTGGGCCGTGGGCGCTTGGGCGGTCGGTGGGACCTGGATCTATTGGCTTTGGCGGAAGGGGATCCCGGGAAAACCGACCGAGCCGAGGAATACAGCTGTAGTACTAACTGAATCAGCGTCCGGTCATCGATGGCCCGGGCGCCGTCGTCGTCGTGGTGGCGGTGGTGGTGGTGGTGGTGTGGTGGTGGTGGTGGTGGTGGTGGTGGTGGTGGTGGTGGTGGTGGTGGTGGTGGTGGTGGTGGTGGTGGTGGTGGTGGTGGTGGTGGTGGTGGTGGTGGTGGTGGTGGTGGTGGTGGTGGTGGTGGTGGTGGTGGTGGTGGTGGTGGTGGTGGTGGTGGTGGTGGTGGTGGTGGTGGTGGTGGTGGTGGTGGTGGTGGTGGTGGTGGTGGTGGTGGTGTGGTGGTGGTGGTGGTGGTGGTGGTGGTGGTGGTGGTGGTGGTGGTGGTGGTGGTGGTGGTGGTGGTGGTGGTGGTGGTGGTGGTGGTGGTGGTGGTGGTGGTGGTGGTGGTGGTGGTGGTGGTGGTGGTGGTGGTGGTGGTGGTGGTGGTGGTGGTGGTGGTGGTGGTGGTGGTGTGGTGGTGGTGGTGGTGGTGGTGGTGGTGGTGGTGGTGGTGGTGGTGGTGGTGGTGGTGGTGGTGGTGGTGGTGGTGGTGGTGGTGGTGGTGGTGGTGTGGTGGTGGTGGTGGTGGTGGTGGTGGTGGTGGTGGTGGTGGTGGTGGTGGTGGTGGTGGTGGTGGTGGTGGTGGTGGTGGTGGTGGTGGTGGTGGTGGTGGTGGTGGTGGTGGTGGTGGTGGTGGTGTGTGTGGTGTGGTGGTGGTGGTGGTGGTGGTGGTGGTGGTGGTGGTGGTGGTGGTGGTGTGGTGGTGGTGGTGGTGGTGGTGGTGGTGGTGGTGGTGGTGGTGGTGGTGGTGGTGGTGGTGGTGGTGGTGGTGTGGTGGTGGTGTGGTGGTGGTGGTGGTGGTGGTGGTGTGGTGGTGGTGGTGGTGGTGGTGGTGGTGGTGGTGGTGGTGGTGGTGGTGGTGGTGGTGGTGTGGTGGTGGTGGTGGTGGTGGTGGTGGTGGTGGTGGTGGTGGTGGTGGTGGTGGTGGTGGTGGTGGTGGTGGTGGTGGTGGTGGTGGTGGTGGTGGTGGTGGTGGTGGTGGTGGTGGTGGTGGTGGTGGTGGTGTGGTGGTGGTGGTGGTGGTGGTGGTGGTGGTGGTGGTGGTGGTGGTGGTGGTGGTGGTGGTGGTGGTGGTGGTGGTGTGGTGGTGGTGGTGGTGGTGGTGGTGGTGGTGGTGGTGGTGGTGGTGGTGGTGGTGGTGGTGGTGGTGGTGGTGGTGTGGTGGTGGTGGTGGTGGTGGTGGTGGTGGTGGTGGTGGTGGTGGTGGTGGTGTGGTGGTGGTGGTGGTGGTGGTGGTGGTGGTGGTGGTGGTGGTGGTGGTGGTGGTGGTGGTGGTGGTGGTGGTGGTGGTGTGGTGGTGGTGGTGGTGGTGGTGGTGGTGGTGGTGGTGGTGGTGGTGGTGGTGGTGGTGGTGGTGGTGGTGGTGGTGGTGGTGGTGGTGGTGGTGGTGGTGGTGGTGGTGGTGGTGGTGGTGGTGGTGGTGGTGGTGGTGGTGGTGGTGGTGTGGTGGTGGTGGTGGTGGTGGTGGTGGTGGTGGTGTGGTGGTGGTGGTGGTGGTGGTGTGGTGGTGGTGGTGGTGGTGGTGGTGTGGTGGTGGTGGTGGTGGTGGTGGTGGTGGTGGTGGTGGTGGTGGTGGTGGTGGTGCATGGTGGTGGTGGTGGTGGTGGTGGTGGTGGTGGTGGTGGTGGTGGTGGTGGTGGTGGTGGTGGTGGTGGTGGTGGTGGTGGTGCAGTGGTAGTGGTAATGGTGGTGGTGGTGGTCTTCCCCCCCCATCATGACGGGATCCCCTTAGTTGGGTTGAACCCGAGACTCTGGGGGGTGCAGACCTGTGCCCTTTGGCGCACCCAGAGTATTAAAGTGTCGTTTACATTCCCACCCTTGCAGGAAGTAGCTTAGAATGTATTATAGGCCATATGCCGGCTTCTCTGGGCTATTAAAAATTAAATTATAACATGCCTCCGTTGGGATATCATGTAGCACATATTCTTTGATGGATGGGTGGAGTGGAAGGAGCCGCGTAATCGAACTATAACCTAACTCTAAGCTATCTTGTCTAGAAAATCCTAACTACCCAGTTAAGCCTCTAGTCGTGGACATAGGCTAAGTCCCAGATAGCAATGTGCTATCTGGGGTTTCGCACGTGTAGGCTCGGTCAGAAGTCCCGGCTATTATATGTGATTCAGCAGGCTAGACTATTAGATAGCCGAGTCCTGGTGACGGACGCCAGTACCCAAGCAGGATTGGCCGTACGGCGTCGCCAGTACCCACTCGGGACTGGCATTGAGGTGTCGGATGTTGGACGAGGGTCCTGAGAGTCTAGCAGTGGCGTTGCGCCACTCAGGCTGCACCACAGAGCCCAACGGCCACTGTCGGCTGCTTCAGACGTGGCAGCCGGGCAGGGCGTTTCTTGTCGAGAATGCTAAATGCCCTTGTGCACGTTGTGTGCGGGGCTTGTGATTTATTGTAATAAACACATGCGTCAGGCCATTGAGCATTGAGAGGTCCATTTGATTATTAACTTACCCTACTCATCAAAACGCCGCCTCCTCTTGGGGGGAGGTGGCTTGCCCACAGGGGTTGGCGTGTGAGCCTTGACATGCAACCTTCTGCCACCGCGTCTTGTTCTGCACATGCACATGTGGCAGTCCAAAGAAGGGATCGAGAGAGAGTGGATTAATTAAATTAAATTAAATTAAATTAAATTAAATTATAACACGCCTCCGTTGGGAGATTATGTAGCACATCTTCCATGATGGATGGGTGGTATCTAGAGAGTGGATTAAATTAAATTATTTAAATTACAACATGCCTCCGTTGGGAGATTAATTAATTATCAACATCACTCCGTTGGGAGTCAATGTAGCACATATCCCTGAGAAGGGGCATATGGCTTTTAATACATTCTAGGCTACTTCCTGCAAGAGTGGAATGTAAGCAGCACTTGCTCTAGGTGCCTCAAGGGCACCGGCACCCTCATGATCTTCACACTATGCCCAGCTAAGGGGGAGTATGTCATGTGGGGGAAGATCATCATGGCTATACAAGAGCTAGGGCATGGCTTCTCGACAGAGAGCATCTCTCTGCATGGCATAGCATGGCTAAATTCTTAATGCAACATCCATGGGGGTCCCATTATAGACAAAGCATGGCTAAATGTTGAAGGCATCATCCATGGGGGCCATTATGGGCGCACATGCGCGGGGCCACATGCTAGGCTAAGCCTTACTAATCTACACTACTGGTATATATATTCCTAGTCTGAGGTGGCAGGAGGGGGCTGCCAGGGCTTGTGGTCAACGTGGATGACCGCCCCCCTCCAGTATACCGGCTTCCCCCTTGCGCTCTGCCGGAGCTGAAGGTAGGTCGGCCATAGCTCGCGTCGCCGCTGTTGCTGGGCCAGGGTCAAGTCGTCGTCCGGCGTGAAGCGAGTCTCCGAGAGCTTCTTGCGGCATTTAAGGAACGCCAGCTTGTCCGCCATGTACTTAAAGGTGAGGAGCACGGGTGCCGGGCCAGCCTTCCCCCGCGCGCGGGGGAGGCGGACAGCCGACATGTCCAGCTCACCAGTGAGTAACATGGGGGCAAGAATGGCGCGCTTAAATGCCTCAAGAAGGCTCGTGGAGGTCTCACCTGCCGGCTGGTCGAAGTGCTTGGCGATGACATTGTGGCTGCGCCGGGCGATGTCGGCTTCCTCGCGAAGGTCGAGGGCTTGTTGCTTGAGTTGTGCCGAGATGGTGGAGATGGTGGAGGTGGTGTGCTGCTTATTAACAAGTCCGCCCAGGTGGAGGGAGCATCGCCGGCCGAGCCAGCAGGCGCCGGCTGGGCGGCGATGTCCTTCACCGCCTGGGCGGTGAGGCCGGCGGTGTCATGCAAGCTCTCAAGGGCGTTGGCGGTGGCTTGAAGGCGTTGGTCGAGGTCGAGGAGCTGGGCTTTGATGTCGGCAGTGGAGCTGGCGGAAATGGCAGTGGAGGTGGAGGCGGCGGCGGTGGAAATGTGAGGAAGCCTCAGCAGTCAGCGTGCCGCCGATTGCTGCTATGTCGGCAGCAAGGGGGGTCACGTGCTGCTGAAAGGCTTCCGTGAGGATGGAGCGGAGGGTGGGGACGGAAAGGGGTGAAGCCCAGATCTCGGCGTCAGAGCGCTGGAGAAGGGAGTTGAGGATGGCGTGCTGGAGATGGGGGCGGAAGCCGCCGATCAGATGGTAGATGTTGCCCACGCGGCTGCCGTCCGGGGCGAGGAGGCGGTTGGTGGAGTAGAGATGGAGGCACAGGTCGTTAAGCGAAGCGTAATCCCCGAAGAAGATGCAGCGCATAGCATCGGTCGGAGAAATGGTGGCCCAGTCGTAATCTGCGACCTTGTTGGGAGATCATGTAGCACATATTCCATGATGGATGGGTGGAGTGGAGGAAGCCGCGTAATCGAACTAACCTACTAACTCTAAGCTATCTAGTCTAGAAAAGCCTAACTACACTACTCATCAAAACGCCTCCTCCTCTTGGGGGGAGGTGGCTTGCCCACAGGGTCTGGCATGTGAGCCTTGACAATCTTCTGCCACCGCGTCTTGCATGTCCTGCATGGCGGTCCATGGAGGGAGAGAGAGTGGATGCGGTGTTCATGCAAACTGGGCTGGGACCACTAGGTCGTCCAACAACATGTGGGTGTAGTTCGTGACAGGTTTCCCTACCCTTTTGGGAATGCCCTTGGGGCCAGGCCAGGTCAGAATGTGCCGCCCTGGCTGGCCAAGCCGCTGGGGGCCTGCCAGACCAAGGGCGGTGTCGACCTGGCTGCAGTGCGAGCAAGGTGTCCTACAAATGCTATCCTACGGCGGCTGCCTATAATCTCGTCCAAAATACGAGGCATACCGGCGCGGCGCGACCCGGACCTATTGAATTAATTACTCGTGCTCCCGTTCAGGGGAGTCACGGAGCATTAACCCCGATGGATGGATGGATGGGTGCAAACAGTCCTACCGGTCTAATCTATCTACATCGGCTAAATACTACATCTATCTAACAGCATTCTAACTACAACATCTATCTAGACAGCCGCACGCTGCCCTATAGGCCGGGGAGCTGTCTGGCGTGCCTCCCACGGGATTGCACACGCGGGCGCTTCCCCACTGGGGGGGGCTCGTTGTCCTCCTCTATGACCTGGGCCCACTTGGCCTTGTCCATCATCTTCTTCCAAATCACAGAGAGGCCTAGGCCCCCCATGTCCTCTACTAGCTGTTCTTTGAAGGTGCGGGCCTTGCGGCGTCTAACATCACTGGGCCCGGCCCACGTCAGGAGGTGCCGGCCAGGCTGGGCTGGTCGCAGTCCTAGCTGCGGGGGGGCCACGTGAGGTGTCTACCTGGTTGGTGCGAGCTATAGGTGCCCTACCCGGACCTATGTGACACAACTGCTTGAAGATGCAGGGCTTCTGGGACTATCCGTACTCCGCGCCGGCCCGCATGATTGACAAGGAGAAATGGGCTGCCATCTGCGATAAGCACCTTCCCGAGGGGTATGCTCCTGTTTTCTCCCCACGGGCCCCGCGGCCCGTTGCTAGCCAGGGTCGAAGTCCGCAGGTGGACGTTATTGGTCCTGAGGATAGCCGCTACACTACCGCCTCGTCTGCCATTACAGTAGAGGACAGCTCGGATGAGGATTACATCCCCATCTAGTGCGGTTGGGGGATGATGCAGACGATATTTGTTTGAACTTTTGTCAGTTTTGTGTAATTATTTTTCTAATGAGATTAGCACAGTACTCCGTGGCATGCCTTTGCGCATGACACGCAAGTACTTACTTACTTACTTACTTACTTACGAGGCATACCATGATTAACAAAGACTCTAATGACGGGCGCTTGGAAAACCCTACGTTTAGGACCTGTCGGAGCATCCTGTAAACCGTGCCGTTGAGCTTAGCTGCCAGTGTGGGTGTGAGTGTCCACGCCTCGGCGCCATACGTGAGCAGGTGCCGTGAGGACGAGGACCTTGAAGATCGAGCATGCGCTTGCGGTGCTTGCCCAGGCCCGTCGAGCGCCAGTAGGTGTTGAGCGAAGGGAGCCTGGCCGGCCCAGCAGGCCAGGACGATGCGGATGTCCACATCGTCGGCAGTGTCAGGGAGCCAACTCCCCAACAGTTTGAAGCGATCGCGGAACGGGACCTCCGTCCCGTCGAGCAGGCGCGGCAGCGGTGGTGTACTGGAGGCCCCAATCACCATCACCTCAGTTTTGACACTAGCTATCTCCAACCCCACCGCCCTCGCCTCCAGGCCCAGACAGTCCAGCCAGGTCTGGAGAGTGGTCTACTAGAGTCTGAGTGGAGCCAGGGTAGAAGTCCACAGGTGGAGGTTATTGGTCCTGAGGATAGCCGCTACACTACCGCCTCGTCTGCCATTACAATAGAGGACAGCTCGGATGAGGATTACATCCCCATCTAGTGCTTATTAACGGTTGGGGGATGATGCAGATGATATTTGTTTAAACTTTTGTGTAATTATCAAGGAGATAGCCAACTTTTGTGTAATTATTTTTCTAATGAGATTAGCACAGTACTCCGTGGCATGCCTTTGCGCATGACACGCAAGTACTTACTTACTTACTTACACGCAAGTACTACACGCAAGTAATTAATAATATAATAACTCGTAATAACTATATATAAACTCGTATATATTAGTATAATAATATAATAACTCGTAATAACTATATAATAACTCGTGCTCCCGTTGGGGAGTCACGGAGCACCGAAGTGCACAACAGGAGAAAGGGCAGAGACCCCAGGCTCCTTCATGCCAAAGACATGCCACAGCTGCATTCGGGCACGTTAGCTAAACGGACACGCTAACGATCCGGCAATCTGTGGGTGCAATAAGACCCATGTGAGCATATCATAACAAGGAGCTTACTTTAATTACTGAGTGGATGCGGTGTTCAAACTGAGCTGATCTGGGCTATGTGCTACATATACTCCCAACGGAGTTATGTTCCTAATTAATTAATTAATTAATGGGGC
This sequence comes from Mesostigma viride, assembly GCA_009746045.1. NCBI lineage: Eukaryota > Viridiplantae > Streptophyta > Mesostigmatophyceae > Mesostigmatales > Mesostigmataceae > Mesostigma > Mesostigma viride. The sequence goes on along the minus strand of RPFO01000333.1, from coordinate 2,097,740 downwards.
GGAACCGGCCTGGGTGAGCAGCGCAAGCGCATGCTCATCAAGGTCCTCGTCCTCACGGCGGTGCTTACGGCGCCGAGGCGTGGACAATCACACCAACACTGGCAGCTAAGCTAGACGGCACGGTTTACAGGATGCTCCGACAGGTCCTGAACGTAGGGTTTTCCAAGCGCCCGTCATTAGAGTCTTTGTATCAGGGTATGCCTCGTATTTCGGACGAGATTAGGCAGCGTAGGATAGCATTTGTTGTAGGACACCTTGCTCGCACCAGCCAGGTCGACGCCGCCCTTGGTCTGGCAGCCCCCCAGGCCCCAGCGGCTTGGTCAGCCAGGGCGGCATATTCTGACGTACCTGGCCTTACCCCAAGGGCATTCCCGAAAGGGTAGGGAAACATGCCACGAACTACGTACATCCAGATGTTGCTGGCCGACCTAGTGGTCCCATGCAGCCCAGTTTGAACACCGCATCCACTCTCTCTCCCGGCCTTCTTTGGACTGTCATGCAGAACAAGACGCGGTGGCAGAAGTCATTGTCAAGGCTCACACGCCAGCCCCTGTGGGCAAGCCACCTACCCCCAAGAGGAGGAGGCGTTTTGATGAGTAGTGTAGTTAGGATTTTCTAGACTAGATATAGCTTAGAGTTAAGTAAGTAAGTAAGTAAGTAAGTAAGTAAGTACTTGCGTGTCATGCGCAAAGGCATGCCACGGAGTACCGACTATTATGCTAATCTCATTAGAAAAATAATTACACAAAAGTTTAAACAAATATCGTCTGCATCATCCCCCAACCGTTAAGCACTAGATGGGGATGTAATCCTCATCCGAGCTGTCCTCTACTGTAATGGCAGACGAGGCGGTAGTGTAGCGGCTATCCTCAGGACGAATAACCTCCACCTGCGGACTTCTACCCTGGCTAGCAACGGGCCGCGGGGGCGCGCCGGCCCGTGGGGAGAAAACAGGAGCATACCCCTCGGGAAGGTGCTTATCGCAGATGGCAGCGGCCATTTCTCCTTGTCAATCATGCGGGCGCGGAGTACGGATAGTCCCAGAATTAAGCCCTGCATCTTTAAGCAGTTGTGTCACATAGGTCCGGGTCGCGCCGCGCCAGTGCCCGGCGCGCGCAAGTTTGCCAGTGGGTTGCGATGGGACAAGGGGACCCTGCCATAGGAGGAGGTGTCTACCTGGTTGGCCCGTCTTAAGCCCCCCGGCAGGGCCCACATCGGTATTCACCTGGTCTGCATGTGCGGGCGAGATGGCCGGCAAAGAGGAGGCGGCGGTGTCGGATGGTATGCCAGGTGACAAGAAGAGGGAGCTCGCAGTAGCAGAGCTCGGCCCGGGTGCGGCGTTCTTGGTAGCGGACGCCGAGGATATGACGGAGCATTCGAGTGACGGTGCCGTCAAGCTGCTGGCTCAGCGCCTGGTCCAGGTGATCCACGCCTCGCAGCCATGCATAAAGGAGGATGCTGAGGACAAGGGCCTTGAACAGAATGCGCTTGCGTCGCTCAAGTGCTCAGGTAGCGACAGGTCCAGAACCTGTCGAGGCGGCGGAGGGCCGCCCAGGCCTGGCCAATGCGGGTGTTGATGTCGTCGGCCGTGGAGGTTAGAGTTAGGTTATAGCCCGATTACGCGGCTTCCTCCACTCCACCCATCCATCAGGGAATATGTGCTACATGATCTCCCAACGGAGGCATGTTATAATTTAATTTAATTTAATGGGGTGGAAGATCATCATGGCTATACATTAAGGCTAGGGCATGGCTTCTCATCAAAGAGTGACTCTCTGTTAGCATAGGCAGGGCTGAGCTAAATTCTTACTTAATGCATCATCCATGGGGGTCCCATTATGATAATATAGGCTGAGGGCGTGGCTCAATTCTTAATGCATCATCCATGCATGGCCATCATGGGCGCACATGCGCGGGGGCCGTGTGGTAGGCTAAGCCTTCTACTAATCTACACTACTGCACTATTATACACCGTCCGCATTGGAAGTTTTAAATAAATAATTAGCTTCTGGAAAATGTTCTGGCTGAAAACCATAAAAAAAACAAAAGAAAATTAATTAATTAACTCCGGGGGCTGAGGACTGGACGCAACAAACAAACAAACAAAATTAATTAATTAACTCATGTGGGCACGGGGTCGTCGCCCTGTGAGAAAACAAACAAACACTTTATATTATATAAAAGTACATAAAACCTTCGAAAATACCTTGGACAGGCGGGGAACATGAAATATCGTGAAAATCGAAAAAAACCCGCGAGACTCAGGCCGAGCGCGGGGTGAGGCGCGAACCAAGTGAACCGCTTTTGCATCCAGCAATCCACGCTCTACTGCCTCGGCAGGGCACGTCGGTCGGTACTCAGTAGAGGCTGAGGCCTGAGCGTGTCTACAGATGTACATGTAAGATGTACTACTCATGTGCGATACTGGGCCTTGAGCAATTAAATAGGGTATCACTGACCTGAGACCTCCACTGACTATAGCCTGTGGCCGCCGAAAGGGAGGCCGCCGGGCCGGGTTGGGGACGGCGTGTACCATATCTACCAAACAAACAAAAGAAATTTAATTAAATAAGTACCCAGGTGCCTTGAACGGCTGCAGGACAAACAAACAAACAAAAGGTTTTAATTAAATAATAAAAACCCGGGACTCTAACTGGCTCCCCAACAAACAATCCAGGGTTATTCGTAATGCAAATACGGCAAAAATTGACCCATAATAACAAACTTCCAATGCGGACGGTGTATTCCCTAGACTGGGGGTGCCTGCCAAGGCTTGTGGTCGACGTCCCCCCGCCAGTATGCCGGTTTCCCCCCTGCGCTGTGCCGGAGCTGGAGGTAGGTCGGCCATAGCTCGCGTCGCCGTTGCCGGTTGCTGGGCCAGGGTCAGGTCGTCGTCCAGCGTGTAGCGAGTCCTCAAGAGCTTCTTGCGGTTTTTAATAAGAAACAACAGCTTGTCCGCCATTGAATTGAATTGAATTGAATTGTAACATAACTCCGTTGGGAGTATATGTAGCACATAGCCCAGAGAAGGGGCATATGGCCTATCATACATTCTAAGCTACTTCCTGCAAGGGTGGGAATGTAAACAACACTTGCTCTAGGGGCACTAGGGCACCTGCACCACCCAGAGTTTCAGGCAACACCCAGCGAAGGGGAGCCTGTCATAGGTGGGGAAGATCATCATGGCTATACAAGAGCTAGGACATAGCTTCTCTACAGAGAGCATCTCTCTGCATGGCATAGCATAACTAAATAAAGCTAGGCATCATCTGGAGTGTGGCTCATCATAGGCACACATGTACATGATTAAATAAAGCGCGTGGCTTAGCTGGGATAGGGCCTCTAGGAGGCGTACATGTACATGGCCACGGTCTGTCTATTCTACACTACTGCTGTATTCCCCTAAACTGGAGCGTCTGGGGTCGCTGGGGCCGCGGGGGTCGCCTGCCAGGGCTTGTGGCCGACGTAGATGGCCGCCCCCTTCCAGTACACCGGCTGCCCCGCCTTGGTCTGCCGGAGCTGGAGGTAGGTCGGCCATAGCTCCCGTCGCCGTTGTTGCTGCGCCAGGGTCAAGTCGTCGTCAAGGGTGAAGAGAGTCTTCTCGAGCCGCTTGCGGCGTCTGAGAAAAGAAATCTTGTCCGCCGGGGTCTTAAAGGTGAGAAGGAGCGGGGGCGGCCCTGCCTTACCCCGCGCGCGGGGAAGGCGGTGGGCGGCCAGCTCGATCTCACCAGTAAGGCCCATGCGATCAAGGATTTCTCTCTCAAAAGCACGCGCAAGCTTCTCGGAATTCTCACCTTCCTCCATCTTGAGATTCTTGACAATGACGTTGAGGCTGCGCTTGGCGAGCTCGGCCTCCTCGCGGAGGTCAAGCGTCTGCCGTTGAAGCTGGGCTGCGACAGCGGAGGTGGTGGAGGTGGTGTGTTGCTTAAGCATGTCCGCCCAGGTGGTGATGGGAGGAGCATCGCCGGTCAGGCCAGCCGGGGCTGGCTTGGCGGCAATGTCCTTCACTGCCTGGGCGGTGAGGCCTGCGGTGTTCTGCAGGACCTCGATAGCGATGGCATTGTTCTTAAGACGCTGGTCGATGTCGAGGAGCTGGGCTTTGATGTCGGCGGTGGAGGTGGAGGTGGCAGTGGAGGTGGAGGTGAGGAGGGTGGAGGTGGAGGTGACGGTGGTGGAAATGTGAGGGAGCTCAGTAGCCAGCGTGCCGCCCATTGCCGCCACATCTGCGGCAAGGGGGGTCACGTGCTGCTGAAAGGCTTCCGTGAGGATGGAGCGGTATGTGGCTGCGGAGATGGTGGGGGCCAAGATCTCGCCGTCAGACTTCGTCAGCAGGGAACAAAGAATCATGTGCTGAAGCTCGGGCCGGGGGTACAAGCCCGTCAGCAGCAGTTAATCGCGGCTCTGTGTAAAATTACGGCCGTCAAATTCCAGTAGGCGACGGATGCTGTGAAAGTAGATGCACAGCTCAAGAAGCGAGGCGTAGTCCCCGAAGAAAATGCATTTCATAGCCATGACCGGAGAAATGTTGTTGAACCAGTCGTGATCGTCGGCATGGAAGGAGAAGTACTTGAAACGCGGTTCGCGTGGAAAGGATGAGCGGCTGCGTTTAGGTTCTGGCGAGGCCGATGGCGAGGCAGGAAGCCCGGGAGGGTTCTGGGCGGCCACCAGTGCGCGACTAGTGTCACCACTGCCTTCCGGCCCTGATGGCGAAGCTGCAGCCGGAGCTGCAGACGTATTTTCATTGCCGAGCGCAGCCGTCAGGCTGCGTTGCGTCGATGGGCGTTTGCTCATCGTATATTGCGTAATAGCGTCGGAAAATTATATCAGCATGTGCGTCTTAGAAAGACAAAGCGATTGTGATATTCACGACTAAATTCGGTGCTCAAACGTGAAAGTTATGAGCGCCGCCGTCAGCCATGGCTATCTCGTGGCTCGTGGCTTGTGGAGTCTGCAAAGTCCGCCATGTACATACTTAAAGGTGAGGAGCACGGGTGCCGGGCCAGCCTTACCCTGCGCGCGGGGAAGGCGGGCAGCCGACATCCGCAGCTCACCAGTGATGTGCATGGGGACAAGAATGTCGCGCTTAAATGCCGTGAGAAGAGTCGTCGAGGTCTCATCTGCATGCCGGCTGGTCGAAGTGCTTGACGATGACATTGTGGCTGCGCTGGGTGCGGTCGGCCTCCTCGCGGAGGTCGAGGCCGGCTCGTGCCGCGATGGTGGAGGTGGTGGAGGTGGCGTGGTGCTTGAGCAGGTCCGCCCAGGTCTGGGTGGAAGGCGCCGGGGCGTCGCCGCCTGGGCCAGCGGGGGCTGGCTTGGCGGCAATGTCCTTCGCCGCCTGGGCGCGGTGATGCCTGTGGTGTTCTGCATGCACTCGATGGCGATGGCGGTGTCCTTGAGGCGCTGGTCGATGTCGAGGAGCTGGGCCTTGAGGGCGGCGGTGGAGGTGGAGGTGGCAGTGGAAGTGAAGGCGAGGAGGGTGGAGGTGGAGGTGACGGTGGTGGAAATGTGAGGGAGCTCAGTAACCAGCGTGCCTCCCATTGCCGCCACATCTGTGGCAAGGGAGCTCACGTGCTTCTCAAAAGCTTCCTTGAGGGTGCGAACGATGGCTTCTGTCGTGACGGTGTGTGTGGGGGGCCAGATCTCGGCGTCAGAGCGCCCGAGGAGGGAGCAGAGGGCGAAGCGCTGGAGCCGGGGGCGTTTCATGCGCGGAACGAGATCAAGATCATCGGTGGTGCCAGGAAGGCCGTTGGGCCAGTGGCCGCGGTTGTGCCCAGGATATGAGGTGCAGGCACAGGGCTACAAGCGAGGTGTGTGTGCCCGAAAAACACGTCTTCAGGCTCCCGGGGTTCGAGTCCAGTTCTAAGCCAGGTGCATTGATGCCAAAGGCGCGCTCGTCCCAATGCGGCTCGGCAGGGCGACTGTGCTTGGGCTCAGGCGATGCAGATGGCGAGGCAAGCCCGGGGGGGGGGGGCTGGGCAACCACCAGTGCGCGACTAGTGTCACCGCTGCCTTCCGGACCTGAGGGCGAAGAGCTCTGCAGACGTATTTTCATGGCTTAACGCAGCCGCCAGGCTGCGTTGCGTAGATGAGCGTTTGCTCGTCATGAATATATATTGCGTAATAGCTTCGGAAAATTATATCAGTGTGTGCGTCTTAGAAAGACGAAGGGATGGTGATATTCACAGCCGAATTCGGTGCCCAAACGTGAAAGTTATGAGCTCCGCTGTCAGCCATGGCTACCTCGTGGCTCGTGGCTCGTCGGCGGAGAAGGGGCGTATATGGTTAATTCTGAGCTACAACCTGCATGTGGGGGATGTAAACTGCCACCTACTATAATTAATTGTACTGTCTGTAGCTTAATTTAATGAGACAACTGCTGTTCATGTATACCCTACTCAATCCACCATGACGGCTGGACGGAGTGGTAAACTGCAATCATGTTCTCGCCCACCATCTATTGCAGCCAAGCATGTTTGCAGCCCCCCGCCCCCCAGCCTACAGACACGGTAATTGATAGTCTCAAGTCCACAAAGGTGGGAAGTTGCACTTCAAGTGGCCACAGGCCTAGCCCAATTATACAAGGCAGGAGCCTGGGGTAACGGTAAGGACTGTACCACGGGCTGCTCAATTATTAAGCGAGACAACTGCTCCTAGAGTACAACAGCCACGGGCTAAGGAGCCCACTCCATAGCTACAGACAAAGCCTGACTCAAAGACTCTTATTACTTGCTGAATTTCACAGGAATGGATTCAACTGGGTACATGCATGAAGTCTATGAGTCATGCACCCGCGCACGGCTGCCCAACCCCCTCCTGCCACCCGCTGATGGGCAGCTGAGAAGAGCCATCAGTGCAGGTGGATCCAAACGACTGCTCCCCGCAAATAATTGCAAGTACCCAAAATAGCCGTAAGGTCCTTCCAAGGTGAGTGCCCCGAGTGTCCCGCAGCCTATGGAGCGCCAACCACTTGCAAACGACCCGAGCCCAGTGCTCATGCAGGCATGCTCAACAAGGCACCCCGGGAATCCCTCAGGATGGTGGGCAAGCCACTTTCCATGTGCACCGGGCGTTACACTCAAGCAGCCACACACCAAAGAGAGACTTGGTTTCGCGCAGGAAAAGACGCCAACGCTTCCGACAGCGACTGCTGCGCTGCCTGCGCATGCTTATCATCCGGCTCCATGACATAGGCGAGGTCCTGCCCACACCAACAAGCCTACATGCCAACATGCCGACGTGCCGACGTGCCGACATGCCGATGTGCCGACATCCACGTGGTAGCAGAGATGTTGAAGGGCTGTGTCCAGGTCGCCAGAGGTGATGGGCCAGAAATATGTCCATGGCCTTGTAAGACACGCGCCAGGTGTCGCTTTGACGCCCGATTTTTGCTTGGCAGGCTCTTGGCTGTTCACAATTACACGGAAAAGGACAATGTTCACTGCTACCAGCCAATGCATCGCTCCAGCAGCCATGCATCAATCAAAGGTTCTCACCGGCCATGCTTTCCAGTCTTACTTGTGAGACTGCCGGGCCTGGCTGTGCCCACAAACGGCTGCGGCACCTTGAAACCCAGACAGGCCCGTTTATTGGCTTCATCAGACTCCGGTTTCGGCCCCTCTCTTTTCACCCCTCCGCTGCCACCCGTGCATGAACTACCCACGACACTCCCCCCTGGCCCTGAGCTGGCCGGTTTACTGCTGGGGGCCTGGCCCTTGCCTGTGCGGGCAGCGTTCGACGATGCGGTAGCCTCCCCATCCCTGGGGATTGGTGCAGCCAGAAACGCAAGGGGAGCCACAGAGCAGGACTGGAAGAGCCATCAGACGAGCGATTGGCAAGCAAGCAGGGGACCCAGACAAGGGTGCAGACCGTGCCAACCATGTGTCGGTTTTAGCGCCATTGCCGCATGGGCAAGAGCACAGCTGTGCACATGCATACCATGTACGGTAACTTTCAGCATTTTCACAGGGATGCATGTCTGCACCGTACGCGCATGTAGCTTGCAAACCGGCATGTGTAGCATGAATTTTCCCCGTGTCCAGCATGCATGCATATGCCATTAAGATATCACCACCAGCTCGAGATTTACAAGATTAACAAATGCCGCGCAGTGGCCGCATGACACTCAAACCATGACGATCACCATGCCTGCCATCGGCTACCAACTACCAACACGCCCACTCCCATGCCTGCCCTCCTCCCCACCTGCGTACGCTAACTAGTGAAGAAAGGTCTAAGAGACATCAATGCGATGCCGGCCAAGCGATCCACACGGCCTGCCCGGGCTGCACACGCCCTCCACGGTGGTGTGACATGCACTGCGAGCCGTACCTCGCCCCCACGTTGGCGCTGGCGGAGGAAGGTGCAGCGCCCGGCTGAGCTGGTGTTGCGTCACTGGGGGCTGTGCCAGGCGCCAGTCTCTGCAGAGGGCGTAACATAGCACGGACCATTGGAAACAGTCAGGCCCCCAAGCTGGCAAAATGTCAGGCCCCTAAGCGGCCCCCCAAGCAGTTGACTAGGTGTAACTCTTTCATGAATGATATAGGAACAGGTCACCACCTACAACTATGAATGATACAGGAACAGGTCACCACCTACAACTATGAATGATACAGGAACAGGTCACCACCTGCAACTATGAATGATACAGGAACAGGTCACCACCTACAACTATGAATGATACAGGAACAGGTCACCACCTACAACTATGAATGATACAGGAACAGGTCACCACCTACAACCATGAATGATACAGGAACAGGTCACCACCTACAACTATGAATGATACAGGAACAGGTCACCACCTACAACTATGAATGATACAGGAACAGGTCACCACCTGCAACTATGAATGATACAGGAACAGGTCACCACCTACAACTATGAATGATACAGGAACAGGTCACCACCTACAACTATGAATGATACAGGAACAGGTCACCACCTACAACTATGAATGATATAGGAACAGGTCACCACCTACAACTATGAATGATACAGGAACAGGTCACCACCTACAACTATGAATGATACAGGAACAGGTCACCACCTGCAACTATGAATGATACAGGAACAGGTCACCACCTGCAACTATGAATGATACAGGAACAGGTCACCACCTACAACTATGAATGATACAGGAACAGGTCACCACCTACAACTATGAATGATACAGGAACAGGTCACCACCTGCAACTATGAATGATATAGGAACAGGTCACCACCTACAACTATGAATGATACAGGAACAGGTCACCACCTACAACTTCCTGGGCAGAATGCGGCGACCCCCTGCCCAGGCTGAGGCTGTCCCAAACAATTTCACGGGCTGCCAGGAAAGCAGCAGCCCGCGGAAAATGGAACGGACCGTGCGGCAACTATCAAGGAGACAGGAGGCGAACACAAGCAAGCATTCGACTTACAAGCAACACTTTGTGCAACACATGAGATCACACGCTTCCCCTTACAAAACAAGGCCGCGTGCTTCCCCTCACACACCAAGGCCGCACACTTCGCCTTCCACCATGATTACGGTCGAAGGCTCCAAAGGGTTGAACTGATGCCAGGGCGCCGCAATGTGTGCTCACCAGCATGCGGCAGGGGGCTCACCTCTAGCGCCTGGTCAGGGCCCCCAAAGGACATGCGGCCACTGGCCGCTACCGGCTGGGGGTTGCTCTCCATCACCACAATGCTGGCACACGTAACCACCCACAGCCCACGTCACAGCCCAGGTAACCCCAATAGCACCCACGGCCGACACGCAGATGGTGGATGTCAGGCCCAACCAGTGACCACCCGTCAGGACAGACAACAACACAAGGACATGAGGGCACGAGGGCGCGAGGGCGCGAGGGCGCGAGGGCGCGAGGGCGCGAGGGCGCGAGGGCGCGAGGGCGCGAGGGCGCGAGGGCGCGAGGGCGCGAGGGCGCGAGGGCGCGAGGGCGCGAGGGCGCGAGGGCGCGAGGGCGCGAGGGCGCGAGGGCGCGAGGGCGCGAGGGCGCGAGGGCGCGAGGGCGCGAGGGCGCGAGGGCACGAGGGCACGAGGACACGAGGACGCGAGGACGCGAGGACACGAGGACACGACGACAATAAAAGCAGCCAGCGAGGGGGTGCATACTTGTCAAGGGCATCATGATGGCAACACATGCCATGGATGGCAGCATGATACTTGTGATCGACACGTTTTGGTTGTGGCCAGACATGTGATGACAATGCAAACATCCCAATGGTGGCATGGCCTTCCATACACAAAGGTGCCAGTGTTGGTCATAAAAGCCACGAACGCGGCATGCATGGGTACACAATACACAGCAACGCACGAGTACAGGATGCGATGCAACGCACGAGTACAGGATGCGATGCAACGCACGAGTACAGGATGCGATGCAACGCACGAGTAAAGGATGTGATGCAACGCACGAGTACAGGATGTGATGCAACGCACGAGTACAGGATGCGATACAACGCACGAGTACAGGATGCGATGCAACGCACGAGTACAGGATGTGATACAACGCACGAGTACAGGATGCGATGCAACGCACGAGTAAAGGATGCGATGCAACGCACGAGTACAGGATGTGATGCAACGCACGAGTACAGGATGCGATACAACGCACGAGTACAGGATGTGATCCCCACCCGCAAGGTGCCAGGCCAGCAGGAGACCATCAGAGGGACCTTTTGGGGTGTCTGGAGCTGACGGCAGACATCTCAGGATAAGCACCAACGTTGGGCACCACAACCAGCACCACCCACCCACCCACCCACCCACCCACCCACCCACCCACCCACCCACCCACCCACCCACCCACCCACCCACCCACCCACCCACCCACCCACCCACCCACCCACCCACCCACCCACCCACCCACCCACCCACCCACCCACCCACCCACCCACCCACCCACCCACCCACCCACCCACCCACCCACCCACCCACCCACCAACTCATACGCACACACCGTTTTCATAGCTAGTAAAAGGAAAGACAGTTTGAATCTTTCATGTCAGCCACCTGCCGTCATGCTGTACGAAGAATAACATTTGTACAACCTGCATCACTAGCTCTCTCTTCTGGCACACAATCTCCGTGTAACACCGATGTAAAGCAAAGAAAAGGTCTACAAGTCCAGATGTCAACACCCATGACAGCATAATCCTTCCAGAGGTAGAGCATGCAAAAATTTCTCGTCACCGGAAGGGCTGCTCAACGCGCTGTCAGGTTGATACAAGGATGGAGGCAATAGCAGGGCCCAGCGGTTACATCGGAAGCAATTACTATATCTTAAGCAATTACCATTTCAGGCCCGATGATGGTAGAGGGCGCTGGGCCACCCAGTGGTCAGGATTAGAGTCCTCAGGCACCTCAGCTTTCGGATCCTCCCGGGCGATCTTGGACTGCCCACGTTGCATAAACTGCGAAAACCACCGACACAGTGCAGCTCCATGAGCGGCGTTTTCTCATGAGCATGCGCTCAGCGTCACAACTAGTAGACTGCCAATAAACAGGCAAGATAAACTCCAGCATGCATAATTGTGCATAATGACATAATGAGGGGAAGGACAGTCCGATTACTGACTTTCATTTGCATTAATTGCCCGGACAGCGCCCTTTTCGACATTCTTGATGCTGTTGACGACGTACACGCTAGAGGCTTGCGGTGACCAAGGTGGCGCAAGAGTCAGTGAGTTTTACGAGAATAACCAACGTAAGCGTCCCCCTTGTGCCACGAAGCTACGCGTGGTGGCCTAGTGAGGCTGTCAGGTAATAAGTTCTAATGCGACACCGCATAAGTGTTGCCACGACATCTGCCGGGATGCCCTATCGTCCTTCGCATCAAAGTCATCGGGCAATTAATATAAAAATTAACGTTAAAATGGCTCCGCTACTATAGCTGGAAGTCGGTGATTTCTTATTCCGGGTCGAGTGGGAGTCAAAGTCGGTTGCCTGTGCTGTGGGTGTTTATAATTGTTTTGTTGTTTAGAGAAATTTCTTGTTGTTGACTGTTGAGAAAGAAATTTTGCCTGTCTCTCTACTGTACTGTATATGTAGTTACACGTTGTCACGGTGCAAAAAATTCTCCCAAGGGCGAGTTGCGGACACTTGCGGTAGATTTTGCGTACGTTCGGCCCTGGTTCGGCAGCTTTTTACTGTAGCAACACGATGCGTTCCAATCGCAGGGGCCGGCCCTGTCCTTGCCTCCGTGGCTCACGAGTCACGGCCCAGTCCGCTCCGGCGGCCGCGGGCGGGCCAGGCGCCCCGGCGCCCCCGTCGTGCTGGCAGGTTTTGGTTGGATGACTTGGATCTTGGCTCCCACGCACGTGGGAATACTAAACTCAACTCAACTCAACTCAACTCAACGCACATGGGCAGCAGAGAGTCTAACAGCGGCCGAGGGCCGGAATATATTTAGTATATCGGATCGTACTAGGGTAGGTTTAAGTATGTAAAGTTTGTTAGGAGCTTGTTGGAGGGGTAATTTGGAATAAAAGTATTAGCCAATCATTAGGATAAATACCGTACGGTTCCGGGGGCGGCCCGGGATGCGGAATGCAGCGAAAAATTGTGGCACTAGCAATGCGGGCACCGTAAATGTTTGTTGAGGGCGGCTGCACGCAGCTGATAAACCACGGCGCGCTGAAGGCAGAGGTCCTTTCTCGGGGAGTTAAGTGGCGGGGAGAGACGTCATGGTGAGCCGCCATCAGAGTAGTTTTATTTATTTTTGTCAAGGATGCAGGCTATGTGACGGCTTCATATCACTACAAAATTGACGGGGATGCGCAGTATAGCCGAATATGCTGCGGATAGGTTCTGACAGTGCCGGAAATGGATGCTCTACATGCTCATGGATGATTATGCAGGCTCTCATCAAGACCCAGCTGTCGAAGGCGTACTTCAAGCGGTTCCAGGTTAAATACCGGCGCCGTAGAGGTATTTTCATGCACAAATTAACGGGTCAAAGGCACATTTCTCGCTGAGAGGCGTTTCCCCCATTAGCATCGTAATGGCGTTTGCCAGGCAGTTAGGCTGGGGTGAATCAGCAGGCGGTTTTACACGCTTGTAATGATGTTTCCCGCCCCTGCCGTTCATACTCCGAATTCTGCAGAGGGCAAGACCGATTACCGCGCCCGCCTGCGCCTGGTCTCCCAGGACAAGAACAAGTATGGCACCCACAAGTACCGGATGATCGTCCGCTTCGTATCCTAAGCAAAGTGCCTGGTTCTCTGGCCCGTCATTCTCCTGCATGGATGGTACTTTTATCGTTCGCGGTCTTCCTGTGGCGCTAGCAGTGACATTCTGTTATTTTGGCATGAGGTCTCGTACAGCTTTCACTGCCCTTCGTAGATAGCATGCCCCCACGTGGCGTCATATCGCTCTCTTTAAGGCTTGGAAGTTCGACCGTCTGCATCGAATTCTGTGATTTTAGTGTTTGTTCTGCATCCCACAAGGCTTTGATCACATCTTCCACGATTACAGTTAGCCTTGCAGTGAACATCAGTAATAGACATGTGTAGACAATTACACATGGCACATCGTTCCATCACTTGGCGAGATTAGGAGCTCTATTTCATCCATGCTACGCGATCCACCTTAACCTAGCATCCGCCGCGCGGTGCCCGGGCCACCAGACCAACAAGGACATCATCTGCCAGATTGCCTACGCGACAATCGCGGGCGATGTGGTGGTCAGCGCTGCCTACGCGCACGAGCTGGAGCGCTACGGCCTCAAGGTCGGCCTGACCAACTACGCTGCCGCCTACTGCACGGGCCTGCTGCTGGCACGCCGCACGCTGCAGAAGTTCGGCCTGGACAGCATCTACGAGGGCAACACCGAAGACGCGGTGAGCAATGGGGGCGAATTTGCACAAGCGGTGTAGTTGAGGTAGCGTGCTCAAAAGAGATCATGGCATGGCCATGCCTGGTGTGGGCCCGCCTGCTGTGCATGCCGCAGTGGCACGCATGCATTGCACCCAGGTTCAAATGGGGGGGCTGGCACTGAAGTGTTGTTTTATCAGGGCGTTCAGATGGCCAAGCTGTGGTTTGGGGGCCTGGTTGGTACCCCGCATGCTTGCGGACATGATCCGGGAAACAGAGAGTAGGAGGGTGCACCGTGCCATATAGGACGGAGACCACATGAGTGGTCATGAATGGAGCTGGTTGGAGACGGGGTGGCCAATTTGCCCTTGGCAGTGACATGCGCGCAGGGGCTGGGAACGGGATCGGAGCCAGCCTGTGCTGCTGTTATGACCAGAGCGTGGCAGGTGCCGGTTTCCACAGTGGCTGCATGCGCAGGCGTTGTGACCTCTCGTGTGCCATTTCTGGGTAGGAAGCCCTGGGGAAAGGTGTGGGTTGGGTCCTTCCCATGCAACACAGGATGTGGCAAGGAAACCATGGTCTAGGCACGGGAAGATAGCTCCCAAGCCTGTAGATGGGATTGCCAAGGTCAGTCATGGATTGTGTGGTGTACAGTTGAACTTTGGACGGGGCAGAGTGTCGTATAATGCCATGGTGGTTGTACCTGATTCCCTGACTGCCCATCAGGTAGAGTTGGCCAGGAAAGTGCGATGTGTCTGGGCGCGAATAAACGGTTGGCTCTTAGGCCTCTCTCACGCTCGGGCACGAAACGAGTTTTTTTCAGGGGTACGACCTATTTCCCGAAGTTCCTCTCATGCTTGGCCAAAATTCACCGTATTTCAGCTACGTCCTTTCACTCCGAAGTACGTCCCTACTGCCAAATTGGATCGACCGGCGCCCTGCCGTTTGGCTGGGCGACACCGAATTCGGCTTGTCCCGGTTCCGGGCTTGCGACAAGGACGAAATTGGTAAATAGGACGCTCTGAACAGAAGTCGTGGGTCCTGAAGAAGGTACCGTACCAAGTACGTAGTTGTGAGTCGATTGCCGGAGGTTAATGTTCTGCTGCACATGTCTTTCCCCAATACCAAACCTTAATGAGAAGAAATCGGACCCATGAAAGGTATTCGGTTCTCAAAGTGGCTGTGGAGAAGGTGCTTGTCACAAGCACCAAGAAAACCTGGGACAAGGAGGGGGCGGATCCGAAATATCATTAGGTTCCGGGCGCTGAAGCGTGTGAGAGGCCTGGGGGGGTCCCAGAACTATGGATGAGCGTTGTTCGTGGTTGGCAGCATGCTGTCGTCTGTGGCTGGGATGCATGTGCCTTGATGCCGCGCCCCCTCCCCTGTTAGTGTGTTAGTGTGTTTGCTCTTGTGTCTCCCTCTTATCCTGGGCGCTGTGGTGGCATGGTCATTTGTGTGTGTGTGTGTGTGTGTTCGTGTGTGTGTGTGTGTGCTTGTCCCCTGCGCCCAGACCCTGGGCGAGGACTACAATGTGGAGGAGGTGGAGGGCGAGAAGCGCCCCTTCATGGCGCTGCTCGACGTGGGTCTTGTGCGCACCACCACGGGCAACCGTGTGTTTGGAGCCATGAAGGTGAGCAAGCACTCATGCTCACGCACACACTCTGCTGGGGCCACAGAACATGCATGTGCGCAAGCATGATGCCTGCACACCGTAGTGGCGAGCATGCCAGCAATACGAGAGAGGTTCCTGGGGGGGCAGCTGGTTGTGCTAGAGCTGGTTATGCGGGGTGGCTGGTGAGAGCATTCCGTGTCTGTCAGGCAGAGTCATTCACCGTGCTAGGCTTCGCAATGAACTAAGCTGAGCGGGAAAGAATGTCCCCGTTGGACAGGCTGGTGGCTCATTGCATGGGCTCTTTGAATGGGCACGCACAATGAAGGCATGCACTTGGTACATTACCCTAATGATGGCCTGTTGTCTATATAATGATAATAATATCTATCTGGCCAGGGGGGTTGATGAGGACATGCGTTGTTCAGCCAGATATTTCACTTAGGTCAGAGTGATGAATCATCGCCTCAGAGTTGGGTATGTCATCGTGATGTCATTCTCAGAGTCAATGCAACTAGAGGAGTTTTCGCCGCCATCAAGTCGCTTTCTTGTCACAGGCCTGCTCCCACCTGTTCTAAACCATATCCTGATCTGCTCTGCCCCCAATTCCGTGCTTACCTTCCTTGGTCAAGAGGAGTGCTGTTGTGGGCCTTTTGTTAGCCCCTTTCTCATGGGGCAACGGTGTCAGCATGCTGGGTGGTGTGCATGCGTGCACGTGCATGAAGCCTTGGACCTGAAGGGTAGGGGATCACCATGCAAGGGTGGCTGGCTGTGTTACTCTGGGTTTCGCTTATTGGGACATGTCTATCTACCACCCAGGTCTGATAAGCGGATGCCAAGGCGGCTGTGTATGCGGGTATGTATGCAGGTGGGTGTTTGTTATTAGGGACGGGGCATGCTTGGGCTTGATGTAGGAAGAGCATGGGTTGCACGGGGACTACGGCCTGTTCATGCACTTAGGCACGTGCGTTGGTGTATGCTGACGGTGTCTCCTTGCCGTATTTTTTCTGTGCCCGCCAGGGTGCCATTGATGGCGGTCTGGACATCCCCCACGGTGAGAAGCGCTTCCCCGGCTACAACAAGGAGGGCGGCCTGGACGCCGATGTGCACCGCAACTACATCTTTGGCCAGCACGTGGCGGACTACATGCGCGAGATGGAGGAGGAGGCGCCCGAGAAGTACCAGGAGCACTTCTCGCGCTACCTCAAGGAGGGCCTGGATGCTGACAGCCTAGAGGACATGTACAAGAAGGTGCACGCGGCCATTCGCAAGGACCCCAAGGCCAAGAATGTGGCCAGGAAGAAGCCTGCGGCCAAGAAGAGGTGAGAGAGGGGAAGAGAGGGCAGATGGGGAGTATCTGTTAATGGTTGTGCTCCCCCATGCCTGTCGTGGCCTTTGTTTTGGGCTGGAGAGCCCCATGGTTTTCTCAAGTTTTGAGTCAAGTCGGGGGGTATATTGAGCACCGGTTGTTTTTGTGGATTTCCGTAGCTTGTGGTAGTCTGCAGGCATTTGGTTGGCAAAAGTCCAGCATGTTTTTTTCATGCCTGCATGCATCAATATCTTAGTTGGTGGTTGCCAGTGATTGCGCTGGAAATTTACACCAGTATCCTCGTGGTGAGTGGCGAGCATGTTTCCGGGATTGTCTGGCTTGCTTGGTGTAATGCCAGGATGATGTCATGGGTCCTTGTTTGGTACTTTTGGGATTGAATGGGGCGCTGTCATTTGACACGGTTGGTAAGTCTACATGTGTACAGAGTATCGTATTTGGTGGTTGTGTTGAGAACCATGGTAAGGTCATTCAATGGTATCATATCTCGTTCCAGTTTCCTGCCTCCCTGCGGCAACTGTAGTACTGAGGCATGTTCCTGTGCTGGTATGTTTGTGTTGGGTTGTTACAGCTGGCACGCCAAGAAGCTGACGTATGAGGAGCGCAAGGCCAAGGTGGTGGCCAAGATGAAGGCTCTGCAGGCTGCTGGTGCTGATGATTAAAGTCTGATTTGAAGGAGTTGTCCTTTTCTATGGAAGGAATCATCCTTTATAATGCGACACAAGTTGCATTATCCTTTCCACATCATGCGTATGGAATGGAGTGGGATGCACGTAGTTGCTTTAGTGTATATTTCTGTTGTTAACAATGGAATAAATGACCCATTTTAAACTGAGCTTGTGAGCTCATTGGAAAGTGCTGCGAAGCAGAAATTTGATTGCCTGCATGTGTTGCACTTGCACGTGTTGTACATAAGGAAGGCTAGACAAGATGTTATGGTCACCATGACTGAGCGCAGCCTGATTGACGAAGTGGGCCGCCTGGCCCCCAGCCTCTTGCCATGTTGCTATTGGTTCCAGCCGTGTTCAGCCCGTCTCACGTTTCGAGACTGAACAAGTCTCGAGTGGACACGTGTGTAGTACTCCTACACACACAGATCTCGAATGATTTATCTAGTACCAAATCCGAAAGGCTTGCATCACTCCCCGGAAAGGAGAACTTTTGCGGATGACTGTAGGTGTCAGTTAGCGATGCCCTGGGATCCGGAGACGTCCGTCCTATAGTCAGCAAAAGGTGGTGCGAGAGGTCCCCAGTTTGATTCCGGCCTGGATTCATTTGCAGATCGCGTTTTCCGCGGACCGGCACTGAACGCAAATGGTTTTCAACTTTGCGGCCTGCCAAATCAGAATATTGCCATTGATCTTCGTGGATTACACCAAGGCATTCGATATGGTTGCATTAATTAATTAATTAATTAAACTCGTGCTCCCGTTGGGGAGTCACGGAGCACCGAAGTGCTTTTAATCCCTGTGTGTGCACTACAGGAGAAAGGGCAGAGACCCCCAGTCTCCTTCATGCCAAAGGCATGCCACAGCTGCAATCGGGCGCGGCTAGCTAAAAGGACAGGCTAACGATCCGGCAAACTGTGGGTGCAATAAGACCCATGTGAGCATATCATAGCAAGGAGCGTGGGCAAGTAATCTGAACATAGCCAGGGTTTGCATTAAGGGTGAGCATAGCCATGGTTGCATTAATTAATTAATTACTTAGACTCGTGCTCCCGTTGGGAAGTCACGGAGCATTAACCCCGATGGATGGATGGATGGGTGCAAACAGTCCTACCGGTCTAATCTATCTACATTGGCTACATACTACATCTATCTAGCAGCATTCTAACTACAACATCTATCTAGGCAGCCGCACCCTGCCCTAGGGGAGCTATCTGGCGTGCCTCCCGTGGGATTGCACACGGGGGCGCTTCCCCACTGGGGGGGGCTCGTTGTCCTCTATGACCTGGGCCCACTTGGCCTTGTCCATCATCTTCTTCCAAATCACGGAGAGGCCTAGGCCCCCCATGTCCTCTACTAGCTGTTCTTTGAAGGTGCGGGCCTTGCGGCGTCTAACATCACTGGGCCCAGCCCACGTCAGGAGGTGCCGGCCAGGCTGGGCTGGTCGCAGTCCTGCGGGGGGGCCACGTGAGGTGTCTACCTGGTTGGTGCGAGCTAGGTGCCCTACTAGCTGCAGGCGTCGTTGCTTAATGGTGCTGGTGATATAGGGCATGCCCTGGTACAGGTCCTCATTGCGGACATGAGCAGCATATCCTACTCTGAAAATGGAACGCAGCATGTTGGTGACCGCGCCGTCCAGCTTGCGGGCCAGGTCGGCGGTGAGGGTCCACGTCTCGGCTCCATACGTGAGAACAGGAAGCACGAGGACCTTGAACAGGTCCTGTTTCTCGATCTTGCCCAGGGGCTTGCGCCACAGGGCCCGGTACTGGCGTAAAGCGTGCCAGGCGAGGGAGATGCGATGGTCCACATCAACCTCGCAGCTGGGGAGCAGGCTGCCCAGCAGCTTAACGCGGTCCCGATACAGGACTCGAGAGCCGTCTAGGAGATAGAGGGGCGGCGGTGAGTTGGGGAGCCCAACCGCCAGGGCCTCTGTCTTCTTGCTGACCTCGAGCCCCACTGCACGGGCCTCGAGAGCCAGGCAGTCAAGCCATGTCTGCACGTGCTCAGTGTCCTCGAAGAGGGTGGTGTCGTCTGCGTAGATGATGTCTGCCAGCCGAATCTCCGTGTCCGCACCGCCATGCCAGAATTTGTTAGCAACCTGCACTCCTGGTTCCCTGCCCACGATGCGGGCAAATCGCTTGCGCGCCTGAATCATTACGTATTCGACAACAATAATGAACAGGTAGGGCGACAGCACGCAGCCCTGCCACACACCCTTCTGTAAAGGGCATGGGGGCGTGGTCCCGTAAGAAGTGCGCACCGAAGTGGTGGACCCTTCATATACAGGTTGCGGATGACAGCAATCAGGGGGCGGGGGATCCGGAACAACTCGAGGATGTCCCAAAACGCAGGCCAGAAAACCGAATCGAAGGCTTTGATGAAGTCCACCAGCACAAGGTCAGGCAAAGGGGACTCACCAGGCTGAAGGCGTTACTGTTGCAGTTCCTCCACCAGTCGGCGAGTAGCGAAGAGCACCTGTACTCATGTGTTGCGACCTGAACGGAAGCCGTGCTGAGTCTCGCTGAGGTGACCGTCCAGGGCCGTGCGCAGGCGGTTCAGGATGAGCCGCATAAGAAGCTTGAGGGGGGCACTTTGAATGCACACCCCTCTGTAGTTGCCGGGGTCGGCAGGCGACCCCTTGTTCTTGTACAGCATCGTGCGAAAACTGTGTTGCCAGGCCGCTGGAGGTGGTTGCGACGACAGCAGAAAGCGGTTGCAGATGTCCCGGAAGAGTGCTCAGCATAACACCTGTGTCCTCGAATTCGGCTGCAAGTTTTACAACTGCGGCAGGAATCTCGTCGGAGCCGGTGGCAGCGTCATAACGCAGGCGCTGGACCGCCTCCGTGACCTCGCGAGAGGTGAAAGGAGGCATGTCAGACGGGTCGCCAAGTGGGCCGACCAGCGGGGGGACTAGGTAGTCCGCCGCTGATCTAGGCGGGGCCGGGGGCCCAACGGGGCCGGCCAGGGCGGCCGGACGGGCGGCGGCGGCTGGGAGCAGGGGTGGGGGCGGCGCAGCTGTCCCGTACGACCTCGGCCGTGGCCGTGGCCCAGGTACGAAGCCGCTTGGCTGGGGCGCCGGGGACGTCGTGGCGGTGGGGCCGGCCGAGGCCGTCCGGGTGCCCGAGGCGCTTGTACCAGAACCAGGCCCCCTTGCCGTCGTGCTTCTGCTGGCAGCTGCGCAGGTCCTTGACCATCTGCTGAGCATCTGCCTTCTCAGCCTGCTCGTAGGCGGCCCGCAGAGCTGCTTGCAGCCCAGGTTTGGCGATCGGATCTCTGTTGCGGCGGAGCATCTGCCTGGCGGCGACCACTCGGTCGGTGCGTGACGGTGGACAGCAAGCTGCCGGCGCGGAGGCAAGGTGGGGAGGGTGCGGGCAGCCAGGCGATACTTGGCGGCGACACCACGGAGGATCACTGAAATATCCCCCGGCGGCGGAATGGCGTGTAACTGCTGTCGGCTGCCCCCGGCGTCGAATATGGTTGCATGGGACGCCCTATGGGTGGTCCTCAACGTGTTCCGTGTCCCATCGTACATTGTTGAGATCATCCGCCATGCAGTTCTATGAAGGTTACCAAGCCCAGGTCCATACTGCTGATGTCCAGTGTCACTCCGGCATTCCCCCTCAGTGCACACAGGGGTGTGGCAGGGCTGACAGATTTTAGGCGCGAAAATATGCCGAGCTATGGCTGCCGAGAATGCTCATAACTTTCGACTCAGGCCATGAAATTTAGTCGGGTTTGTTGCATTCGACTCGTCTTTTGATGACGAACATTCCGGTATAATTTCCTGCAGCCGTATCGTCCCCGATTTTGTACGTTCTCGACCTCGGCCTGCCCAGCAGATATCACTATTTTCGACTCGATATGGCGGCATTCCTTTCGTGAATAGCACGCCTGCGCCCCCCGCCCCAGCATTCGACATCTTCCCCGTAGCTATGGAGACCGCCACGACACTTGCCGCCCCAGAAACCCGCTCGCTGGAAGACGTTCTTGCCGCAGCCAGCCCTTTAATTCGTCGGCATCGCTCCCGCCGCTCCCAAGAAGCCGCGTACCACGGAAATCACTTCCATGGCCGCCGAGGCTACCCCCACGCCTGCCAACCCACCGCCTTCACCGTCTGCTTTAACCAAATATACGAGCCTCGGCACCCGCCTGGAACCGGCCGACTTTGAGGCATTTTTCACCATGCCGGTCGACGACGTGCTGCAAATCCTCAAATTCCGATACGACGCCGACGACATCATCCGCCACCCCAAGACCGGCGCGGCTGTGCCTGACGGCCCCGCTGAGTGGCGGAAATGGGAAGACAACCAGCTACGCACCTCCTGCCTCTTTACATGCTGCCCTGAACTCTGCAAACCGCTGGCGACCATCGCGGCCGCATCCGACACCTCGGCCGATGCCGACACCCCTGCCGGCGCAGCCGACCCCACTGAGCTGCAGGCGCTCACCTCTGAGCTCAAGTCTGTGCAAGGTGCGCTCAAGTCTTTGGCTGCTAACTCTGCTGTCACCCAAGCCACATTGCTGGAATTAAAGGCGGCCATGGCCACCTCCGGCCCCCCCAAGCGGGTCACGTTCGCGGACGCGGCGGGGAAGAACCTGGATGCCATAGTCGCCCAGGCGGCTAAGTCGGCTGCCACCGCAGTCGCGTCACAGAATGTGGCTCAGCTCCGCCAACGCAATATCATTCTCAAGGATTTTGAGAAGGGCAAGCATGACACCGCACTCGCACTTACCGAGGCCTTGCGGGGACCCGCGTTCTTGGGGGTGCTAGCTGCAGCTGCGGGATCACGTGACCATTGACAGGGCCATTCGCCTGCCAGGCCCAGCTGGCCTGGTTTTGGTCACCATGGCCAACGTGAACGACCAGAAACGGGTCATGGGTGCCCGTCGCCTGCTCAAGGGCAGCCCCATCAGCATGGACGAGGACTACACCCCTGCACAGCTGGCGGCAAGGAGCAAGCTCTGGAATCACGCGAAGGTCGCGACCATCAGGGAGGGGTACGTACCGGGGGGGAAGCGTGTGCAGATGCGTCTGAAGTCGGATGGTCGCTGGGTTGCCTCCTTTGACGGTGTTGAGATTAACACCACGGGTGCAGAGTCTCGTAGTGAGTCTCGTGGTGAGAAGCGTGCTGCCCCTGGTGGTTACCAGTAGGTAGACAAACCCACTCGTCGGCTCGTGGCTAACAGGCTTCGGGGATCGACAGCCTCTAAATAGTCCCCCGTTCCAATACCATGCCTCGACCTCACCGTCGGGTGAAAGCCATGGTGGTGCCGGTATTTCGGGCTACAACCTCATCTGTCAACTGTCAGATTCGTAAAACCCAACGTTTGCTAGATTACCTACGCCTCGGCGTTGTGCAATCAGCCCCAACCCCGAATACCCCGAGCAAGCTGCAGGCTCGCATCCTACGCTTGTGCACAGGACAAAATAAATGCGATGAAAAGCACTATTTCCTCCGCTTCCCTTCCCCCCTCCGTTCCACCCCCACCTCCACCCCCCGCCGCCTCCACCCCCATCCTCCATCGCCGTTCTCCCCTGGTGGGCCAGCAGGCATCCTTGGCCCTTGCCATGCACTTTCAACACACGCACATTGCTAGCAGATGACGACCATAGCTGCTATAGTCAGCGAAAGTTGGTGCGAGAGGTCCCCAGTTCGATTCCGGTCGGATTCATTTGCAGATATCGCGTTTTTCCGCGTTTTCCGCGGCCCGGCACTTAACGCAAATGGTTTTCACCTTTGCGGAGTGTCTGATCAGAATAGCTGCCGGGTAGAGGAGCTCGTCCCATTTTGCATTGCACATCGTGTATCTATTCTAGGCGTGCAGGAGCACCGTCGTCAGGTGCCATTTGGCACGGTGAGCACTAACCGCCTTGCAGGCGGTTGCCGTTCTACTTCGCTGGAAGTGGGACGCCAGGCCAAGGTGGTGTTGGTCTTTTGTGTTCGCCGTTCAAGGCAGTTGCTAGCCTCTGACAGTACGCTTAAGTTTCTAACACCACGCCTTCTGGTAGCACATTTCACCTCCGTCGAGGGGCGGTCTAAGCACCACCTCACGGTGGGGGTGGGCTATGCACCCCATAGTGGTCTACCTGAGTGGGAACGCAAGGAGTTCTTCGAGTCTTTGCATAGCCTTGAGGGGGTCACTCCGGCCCGCCACTTTTTGGTTATGCTGCTCGACGCCAATGCCACGCTCCCAGTGGGCACTGCTGGCAGTCGCTTTGCGCCTACTGACACGGAAGCTAACAACAACACTCCCCTGTTTTCTGCCTTTTTGCGGGATAGCGGGATGGTTGCTGTCAACTGCCACTTCCAACGTCCCTCACAGGACTTGGTCACTTTTCGTGGCCCTAACGGCCGTCAGGCCTGTTTGGACTACGTGGTGGTACGGCAGCCTGGCAGGTGCACCTCGGTTCTGGACGCCCGAGTGTTTGACACCGGCCCACGGTGTGCTCTGACCACCGGTTGCATGGTGCGCGCGACCCTTCGGCTCCAGTTCCACGTCCCCGCGCGCCGCGCCCCAGTGGTCCGCCCTGACTGGTCCGCTCTACGTCCGGTCAAGAGAGATACTGAGGCCGGACTGGACGAACGCCGAACCGGCACGAGCGGAACCGTTGCCGACGGGAGTACCTGTCGGCCCTGGGCGCCCGGGCGGACGTCGACGAGCTCAGTGGACAAGGGTGTCCCCAACTGTCTAATCACCAAGAAAATGTCCTCAAATGAGGACATTTTTTTAAGCATGGATACCATTTGTAATAACTAACACATGTCAACAAATCCATGGGTACGATATGGAACCATGTTCATTTATGATATGTTCAAGAGTTGCAATGCTTAACATCCATGAAATATGCTCATTGTATAATTGTTTAAGATTTATGAATGCAGGGGGGTCGCTACGCGAGTGACCAAATAGCACTCAAGTCAACAATATGCCAAGAAAGAAGGCATGGCCAGGTCATGGCTGGTCCTGAAAATGCACCCAGGGTGCCCACAACATGTCTATGTTACACCCTTGCAGTCCTAGACCCTGCAGCCTGCCAGGGGGGGGCACAAAATGTAACTGGCAGCCAGGGACCATGGTGCAGGCCAAACAGCAGGTGTAAAGCTAGCTCAGTCCAAAGAGTGAAATATGAAGCAAATACTTGCCAAGGTTAGGTCCATGATCGTTAGTAGAGGCTCGGCTGCCACCACGGTGCTAAACCATGATGCTGAGCCCTTACGTTATATATGAAACATATACTACAAAGAGGCACAAGAAGTTGTAACACAAGCACAATGTAAACATGACAAGCTCAAGTTTCCAAGCCAGTCTTGATGACTTGGACATGAGTTGAAGCATTAGAAACATATGGGCAACATACCAGCAAGCCTTGAAAAACTTCTCAGCAACAAGGCAGTATATGTATTGAATCAAACTACCACATCGCAATCAAGCACAGCGACTTCTACTTGCTGTTGTTTTGATAACGCAAGGTCGTTTACCTTTTCAGTGACGCAATGGGAAAAAGAAAGTACTCACCCAGCAAACTTCCGTTATTCCCCAGACATAAACGTAATCAAAAAAACCACGAAGTTGGGCATTGAAAGCAACCGGAATTATCACGTCTGCGGGAGTTACAGGTTACAATGCGCTTAACACGCTTACTTAGAACGATGCGGTTGAGAATGACAGGCGGAACCTTGTTCTTGACGTGCGCCCAGGCCGCCAGCTGCGCGGGCCAGCTCAAGAAATATACGGACGGTGACGCGTGGGAAGCACCCAGCCTTGCGGCAAAAGAAAAATATGGCTTGCGCTCGCCCTGGTTTTCGCCAGGCGCGACTGCGACATCACGACGAAAAAATAGAGACTCTTTGACGCATGCAACTGCCCAGGTCCCTCTTCTCCCCATGTCGCCCATAAGCCCATAAGCGTACCATAACCCATACTCGCGATATCCGCAGCGCCTGGGCGGAAAAAGAAAAATTTGTAAAACCGAACTGCGAGCTGACCTATCATGCGATCTACGTAGCTCTCAGATTTTCTTCAACAATGCCAAAATCCGTTCATGAACAAAATTTTCGACATATACAAAGCACCTGCACGTGAAGAATAACATATTCGAAATCACTAGATGATGATCTAAAATGCTGTCTTCGTCAGGGGCAAAATAATGCCCTATAACATTCAGGCAAGCCTCGGAACTGGCACGACCCCATAGCCGCCACTCGACAAAACACTCGATTGCATTGCGATGTTCTTGCTGTTGTAGGTACTTTTCGTCGCCTCATATTTTCCAGGTACGGTCGACCCCTGTCGACCCCAGGGGCTTGGCGCGCTCAGTACCTATCCCAGCTAGTTTCGCGCCAAAACCCACCAAGTGACCCTAGGACCAAATTTGGCGCCAAAACCGCGCCCCTGACCCCCCCCGTCTCAAACGAGGACTAAGTCCTCAAATGAGGACATTTGGTTTTTGGACACAACGCCGCCATTTTTGCGGGCTTTGCGGCCCGTGCCCCGTTGCTGGCGGCCCGGCACCTGCCGGCCATGCCCCGCCGCCGCCGCGGCCCGCTCTACCGCCAGGACCCCAAGGTCCTGGCCGCCCGGCACCGCCTCAAGCGTAACCGGGACCTGCTGCAGAAACCAGTGCTCAAGGCCGCCCTCGTGGAGGCCTACGAGCACGCTCAGGACGCGGAGGAGGCGGCCCAGTGCATGGCGGATGGTAGAGGACTGAGTTCAAACTCAGTCCGGCTCTCCATACTATTGAATTGAATTGAATTGTAACATAGCTCCGTTGGGAGTATATGTAGCACATAGCCCTTGAGAGGGGGCATATGGCCTATCATACATCCTAGGCTACTTCCTGCAAGGGTGGGGATGTAAACAACACTTGCTCGAGGTGCACCAAGGCACCTGCACCCTCATGATGTATCGCGCTATGCCCAGTTAAGGGGGAGTGTGGCATGTGGGGGAAGATCATCATGGAGCCCTATATGTACAAGAGCTATGGCATGGCGTCTCAGCAGAGAGTTACTCCCTGCATGGGCACTGCATAATTAAATAAAGCTAGGCATCATCTGGAGGGTGGCTCATCATAGGCACACATGTACATGACTAAAAAGGCTAGGCCTAAGCTGGTATAGTGCCTGTAGTAGGCGGGCATGTACAAGGCCACTGTCTAACTATTCTACACTACTGCTGCTGTATTCCCCTATTGTAAGCTGGGGCTGGAGTTGCTGGGGCCGCGGTGGTCGAGGGGGTCGCTTGCCAGGGCTTGTGGCCGACGTAGATGGCCGCCCCCTTCCAGTACACCGGCTGGCCCGCCTTGGTCTGCCGGAGCTGGAGGTAGGTCGGCCATAGCTCCCGTCGCCGTTGTTGCTGTGCCAGGGTCAAGTCGTCGTCCACGGTGAAGTGAGTATTCTCGAGCCGCTTGCGGCGTCTGAGAAACGAAATCTTGTCCGCTGGGCTATCAAAGATGAGAAGAAGCGGAGGCGCCCAGGCTGCCTTACCCCGCGCGCGGGGGAGGCGGTGGGCGGTCAGCTTGATCTCACCAAGAAGGCCCATGCGTGCAAGGATTTTGTTCTCAAACGCACGTGCAAGCTTCTCGGAATTCTCACCTTCTTCCATGTCGAAGTTCTTGAGGATGGCATTGAGGCTGCATTTGGCGAGCTCGGCCTCCTCGCGGAGGTCAAGCGTCTGCCGCTGGAGCTGGGCTGCGACGGCGGAGGTGGTGGAGGTGGTGTGTTGCTTAAGGCATGTCCGCCCAGGTCGTGATGGGAGGAGCATCGCCGGCCAGGCCAGCCGTGGCTGGCTTGGCGGCAATGTCCTTCACTGCCTGGGCGGTGAGGCCGGCTGTGTTCTGCAAGACCTCGATAGCGATTGCATTATCCTTGAGGCGCTGGTCGATGTCACGGAGCTGGGCGGTGATGGAGTCGGTGGAGGCGGAGGGGGGGGGGGGGGGAGGCGAGGAGGGTGGAGGTGGCGGTGGGGATGGTGGGAAGCTCAGCAGCCAGCGTGCCGCCAATTGCCGCCACATCTGCGGCAAGAGGGGTCACGTGCTGCTCGAAAGCCTCCTTGAGGAGGGTGCGGATGGTGGCTTCGGTGGGGAAGGTGGGGGGGGGCGGTTGGGAAGCCCAGATCTCGGATTCGGAGCGTCCAACAAGGGAGCAGAGGGCGAAGCGTTGGAGCTTGGGGCGACTCATGCGGTGAATGATTGGGAGAGCCTCGGCGGGGTCGACGAGCTTGCCGTCACCAGGCCAGCGGCCACGGTTGTGGGACGTGAGGTACACGCACAGGGCTAGAAGCGAGGCGTGTGACCCGTAAAACACGTCTTCCATGAACCAACTTGGGCAGCGTTGGGCCAGTAGCCGGAGCTGTTGACGTCAAAGGAGATCTCTTTCCAAGGCGGCTCAGCAGAGCGACTGCGCTTGGGTTCATGAGGCGAGGCAGATGGCGAGGCAAGCCCGGGAAGCTGGGCGAGCACCAGTGCACGACTAGTGTCACCGTGGCCATCTGGGCCGGTGTGCGAAGCTGCAGCCGAAGCGGCAGCCGGATTTTCATTGCCGAGCGCAGCCGCCAGGCTGCGTTGCGCGGAGGAGCGTTTGCTCGCCATATATTGCGTAATAGCGTCGGAAAATTATATCAGCATGTGCGTCTTAGAAAGACGAAGCGATTGTGATATTCACGGCTAAATTCGGTGCTCAAACGTGAAAGTTATGAGCTCCGACAGCCATGGCTACCTCGTGGCTCGTGGCTCGTAGTATGTACCTCGTGGTCCATACTATGTAGGAGTACTATGCAGGCATGAGTAGGACCGGATACGACGACTCACTACGACGTGTTAGTGTCGGTTGGGTGCCGGGCGCGGGCTAGTGGCGACCACCGGCGCCCGGCCCCGGCCCGGCCCACCGACTACACTGACAGGCGGGCCACCGGCACAAGTCGCGGCAGTCAAAAACAGTCATCACGGCTCATCAAGTGCTGCACGGTGCCAGACATTTCCCATTTCACCTCTATGGTCTATCAACTGAAGGAGACAACCAACTCTGGTCTATAATTGGATAATAAATATACCCATTGATGTCCCCAGGATTTCCCCGATTAAAAAAAAAAAAGTGCCACACCAAACGGCTAGAAGCCGTTTCACGCCTTAAGTTGGGTTTTTGCTAGTACAGACAGCAGCCTGAAGTTGGGTTCGCCATGCCGCCAACTGCAACGGCGTGAACCCAACCTAAGCCAACCCAACTTAACCCCTCATTGGTCTTGCAGCCGATTTTCCGCCAAAAATCGACTTGCAGCCGATGCATCGGCTGCTCCGCGGGGGACCAAATTGCGCGAAAACTATTGAGAATTAGGAAAAGTTTAGCTGAGAAGATCGAAAGTTTATAATTTTCCTCACAGCATGGTACTAGGGTTCGCATACTTCTGACAAAGTTATAGAGGTGTTCTGGCCGGTCAAAGTACAAGGGGTCAGGGTACTTTTTCACGTAAAACGTGCATTTCGGAAAACGACGACCTGGCCATGGCGGCTTGCGCCCACGCATGGCATTTACGTTTGCGTTCGAATTTTCTGGCCAAACTTAGGAAATTGATTTTATACGTCCTAAAGATGCTACAGGCCAATTTTTGGTTCGCGGGAATGCCATTTGATAGGTGTCGGCAGCGTTCTTGCTGGAAAAAACTGCGATCAGGCCGGACGATAGAAACGTTGACAGCAATACCTTTCCGGCGTATTTTAAAGGATATATTGGTTTCTTTGTACTTATTATGATACATAGTAGTCATGGCACGAGGTAGCCATGGCTGACGGCGGAGCTCATAACTTTCACGTTTGAGCACCGAATTTAGTCGTGAATATCACAATCGCTTCGTCTTTCTAAGACGCACATGCTGATATAATTTTCCGACGCTATTACGCAATATACGATGAGCAAACGCTTATCGACGCAACGCAGCCTGACGGCTGCGCTCGGCAATGAAAATACGTCTGCAGCTCCGGCTGCAGCCTCGCCCTCAGGCCCGGCAGTCAGCGATGACACTAGTCGCGCACTGGTGGTCGTCCAGCACCCTCCCGGGCTTCCTGCCTCGCCTTCAGCCTCGCCCGAGCCCAAACGCAGCCGCCCCACCGAACCTAGCTGGTCTGAGACCGACTTTGACGTTGACGAGTTATTTTCCACCTTCGACGTCCGCAGACCTGGCTATTTCGACAAGCCACACATCCGGATGCTGGAGCTCCTGTTTTATGGGTCGTATGCCTCCCTTCTTGACCTGTGCCAACGCCTCCAACGCCACAAATGTTTCCGCAGCCAGTCTGACGGCCAGTTTCAGCTCCGCTCGGCTGACCTGTCTGGCTGGTCGCGACCGCGCCTTCAGCTTGCCGCCCTCTTTTCCATCCTTCAACGCTGTTCCGCGGACCTCTGGCAACCCGTCCCCTAGACCGAATTCGCCCTCCTCCGCATCCTCACACAGCATGTGACGCCCCTTTCTTGCGAAATGGAAGTCATGGGTCGTAAGATGGCTGCTGAGCTCCCCAAAATCCCCACCGCCACCGCCGCCGCCACCGCCACCCTCCTCGCCTCCTCCCCCCCCCCCCCCTCCGACTCCATCACCGCCCAGCTCCGCGACATCGACCAGCGTCTTAAGGACAACGCCATCGCTATCGAGGTTCTGCAGAACACCGCAGGCCTCACCGCCCAGGCGGTGAAGGACATTGCCGCCAAGCCAGCCCCGGCTGGCCTGGCCGGCGATGCTCCTCCCATCACGACCTGGGCGGACATGCTTAAGCAGCACACCACCTCCACCACCTCCGCCGTCGCAGCACAGCTCCAGCGGCAGACGCTTGACCTCCGCGAGGAGGCCGAGCTCGCCAAGCGCAGCCTTAACGTCATTGTCAAGAATCTCAAGATGGAGGAAGGTGAGAATTCCGAGAAGCTTGCACGTGCTTTTGAGAGAGAAATCCTTGATCGCATGGGCCTTACTGGTGAGATCGAGCTGGCCGCCCACCGCCTTCCCCGCGCGCGGGGTAAGGCAGGGCCGCCCCCGCTCCTTCTCACCTTTAAGACCCCGGCGGACAAGATTTCTTTTCTCAGACGCCGCAAGC
This sequence comes from Mesostigma viride, assembly GCA_009746045.1. Classification (NCBI taxonomy): domain Eukaryota; kingdom Viridiplantae; phylum Streptophyta; class Mesostigmatophyceae; order Mesostigmatales; family Mesostigmataceae; genus Mesostigma; species Mesostigma viride. The sequence continues at coordinate 2,067,245 of RPFO01000333.1, read as the reverse complement.
GGCTCGAGAAGACTCTCTTCACCCTTGATGACGACCTGACCCTGGCGCAGCAACAACGGCGACGGGAGCTATGGCCGACCTACCTCCAGCTCCGGCAGACCAAGGCGGGCCAGCCGGTGTACTGGAAGGGGGCGGCCATCTACGTCGGCCACAAGCCCTGGCAGGCGACCCCCGCGGCCCCAGCGACTCCAGACGCCCCAGCTTAGGGGAATACAGCAGTAGTAGTGTAGAATAGATAGACCGTGGCCATGTACATGTACGCCTCCTAGAGGCACTATCCCAGCTAAGCCACGCGCTTTATTTAATCATGTACATGTGTGCCTATGATGTGCCACACTCCAGATGATGCCTAGCTTTATTTAGTTATGCTATGCCATGCAGAGAGATGCTCTCTGTAGAGAAGCCATGTCCTAGCTCTTGTATAGCCATGTTGATCTTCCCCACCTATGACAGGCTCCCCTTCGCTGGGTGTTGCCTGAAACTCTGGGTGGTGCAGGTGCCCTAGTGCACCTAGAGCAAGTGTTGTTTACATTCCCACCCTTGCAGGAAGTAGCTTAGAATGTATGATAGGCCATATGCCCCTTCTCTGGGCTATGTGCTACATATACTCCCAACGGAGTTATGTTACAATTCAATTCAATAGTAGTCATAAACGTGCAAGGGTGGCAAGAAATCGCCGAATCTAGCGACCATGCTGCACAACTTTGGTGTGCCGAAATGCGCCATTTTGCGGCCACCGCCTGGGCCAAGGTAACGCCATCCATGCCTGGTAAAGCTTCAGCATCGTTTTACTATCGATGTTTGACATTTATATATATGTTCTAGCTTGTGTAGCACATTCTTTTTGCATTATTCATGCTCTTTCTTGACCCTGGCCTGGCCCCTTTCTAAAACACCCTTCTTAGATGCTTCCCTCAGTCAGTTGACCTGCCACAGTGTGATAGTGATAAGTTTTAGATGCTGTATGGGTTTGAATACCTCCATATATGTTTGTTATACATTTCCCATACACATATTGCATGATTGTGAGGCAGTTGGCTGGTCTCTGTGGCATCATCAAGCACGTAACTGGTGAGTAAAAGCTTCCCATTGACAGCATGTGCCACCAGGTGTGCTGGCCATCACCTGGCAAGCTATAGCAGCTTAGGCCTAGTTTATCCTTGCTAGGGCAGGCTGAAATAGGCTCAACGTCACTAGTTTGTTGGTGGCTGCCTCCTATAATGTATGCCTTGCGTAGGGTATCCGTACCACGTTACCTACCGTACGTGCATGGACAAGGTGGCACCTGCACATAGGTGCCATGTAAGGGCAGTGTGATGATGCAGTTATGTTTCCCCATCATTGTGGAAGGGAAATGTATTGTATGGCATGGTTGGGGGCCATATTAGTAGGTATTAGTAGGTAGTATGCCCACCCCTACCCCCTTGGTTGCTTTTTACCAACGGTACCCCTATGGGCTGTACTGGGTGTAACTGCTGGTATACCCACCCAAATGATGACCCCAATGGCTCAAACTGTTCAGCAACTATTTGTTTATCATCCCTGAAGTGGTAGGTGCCTAGGTCTTATAACATAATTCAAAATGCACATTCTACCAAAAATGAAAACGCGCGTCTTGACCCCCCTAACTTTGGCGGTAGTTTTCTATGGCCTACCCTGCAGATATGTTAGGTTGTGATAGCTCACCCCGAAGGGCAACTCATGGACATGCTTGACCCCCAAGGACAGCCCTTGGATGTTGGTAGGTTGGGTGTGGGGTGGTTTGCAAATTTAGCATTTTGCAGCCGATTTTTCGGCTTTAAATGGGACCAATGAGGGGTTAAGGCGGGAATGATTGTGTTCAAATCAGGCGTGTCAGTCAGTTAGTTAGTCAGCCTCAGATCACCTTCCTTAGTCCTTGCTGTTGTTGTTGTGTTGCCCACATGAGCAGAGATTTGGAAACCGCCGAGGCCCGAGGGCCAGGACACTGACACTTTCTTGCTGTTCAGTTCATTTCAGTTGTTTCTTGCTGTACATCGTTGCCCAAGTTGGTGAACTGAACTGAACTGAAATGAAATGAAATGAACTTAAATGAACTGAACTTAACTTAACTGAACTGAACTGAACTGAACTGAACTGAACTGAACTGAACTGAACTGAACTGAATTGAATTGAACGTTGCCCAAGTGGGCACTGGGCAGGGCCTTTCCAAATCTCTGCTGCCCATGTGCGGCGTGGGCAACAACAACAACAACAACAACAACAACAACAACAACAACAGCTGGGCCAGGAGTGGGCAGGTAGTTGTTCCAGGAACTTCAAGCCGGAGTGCCAATTGAACTGGTCGCCTTTCTCCGGAACACCCATTTTCCCGGAAATGGTCGTCATTCTCTGAACGAGTTATTATGAACCCCCGCGATCGAAAATCTGTACCCATCGCGGTTCTTAAATATCCCACCTGGCTGCACTCGTCTCGACTAATAAAATCGAGTGGGCTCGCCATGAAGAACGTCTAACCTAATGGTCCCGGCTCTTGCCATGCCCGTGAGGAGCCCTCGCTGAATAGTGGGTAAACTTGCATTTTGCGATGAACACGTGCATGAAGTCCTTCATCAATTTCCCTTGATTAGAAAGGTTGACGAAGTGGCGGCGCAATTTGACAAGATGGCATCTGCGGGCCGGCAAAAGCAGGATCCTGATCATTGGCCTGGTTTTGAGAAATTCAATTCGGTCCAGGCAATCCTCGACCGCAATCGCCTGCTGATTAACGAGATAAAGCAAAACCATCAGCTGCGCAACGCTGAAGGTCTTGCCAGGAATGTCGTATTGATTCGGGAGCTCAACAGCAACATCGTACAGGTGGGCATTGATTGCAGCCACCCTTCAATGCGTATTGCGACGTTCTTTGTACCACCACTTTTTGCAATTTTATCCCTGCGTCTCACCCCGCCCCACCGCCGCCCTCTTCTTCTTTTTGGTCCTTTCCACTGTTTCCATTTTGGGGGGATGTGCGCAGGTGATGAATCTGTATAAAGATGTGTCTTCTAGTTTCTTCAGCTCGTTAGGGGAGGCATGACGTCAGCCGCCTTCCTCTCCGTGGGAGTCCTCCTAAGCCCCGATGCTTAAAGTCACGATGGCGCAGCAATCCCGTGTACCTTTTGGCCATGTGTCCATGCCTTCCTCTGCTATCGAACCGAATCTGCCTCGTGGCGGGTGACTGCCCGCAGTCGTGAGAGCCACGTTGAGGTCAAACGATCCCCTAAAGGCGTGTTCGCTGGGAGGCCCCTCTCGGGTAATTGAGGACGGAGCCACATCACAATGTTTCCTGCCTGACGTTTCCTCCCAAGGGCCAGCCATGAAGCCCCAGGGAGGGGGGGGGGGAAAGGGTTCTGCATGTGCAAATTCTAGCATGCCAGGTTGACGTTCCATGAGCACTTGTTGACCTGTTCTCCCTCAAGATCAGGCAGTTTTCGTGGTTCACAGCTGAAGGCACATACTGCCCCACGCGGCTTGGATGCCCTGGTCTTGGTCCTTAGCCTGAAGAAACTGCTTTGTTCATGCGGGCGCACCTGCCAATATGGGCCTGCCTGCCACCTATGAGTACCGACTGTTTTTCGTAGTGCTGACTACTAGCACCTGCACGGCATCAGCACCAGTATTCCTGGTGGTATCGGACGCCCAACGTGCATGCTAGCATCAAATAGTTCTGGGCCGCCGTGTGTCTCAACATGGGGCGTTTTTCCTGATGCACTTGTGCATGGGTATTCGGCTGATTGCGGACAGGTGTCGGCTGCTCGGGGCATTTGAATGGTTTTGCCCGTAGGGAAAGGGCGCCAGAGCACCCAGCGCTTGGGGTCTCGACACCATGGGATTGTATTAGGTATTAGGGTCCTCGCAATGTTCGTTGGTCAATTCATAGATTGGGGTCCGATGGATGTCATGCAGTGAGTGAGTTAAATTGGGGTCCGATGGATGTCATGCAGTGAGTGAGTTAAGTAGTCATGTAGTGAGTGTCATGTATGAGTCAAGTGGTCATGGAGTGAGTGAGATAAGTAAGGCCCATATACAGTCTAGACTGCTTTCACAGTCTAGACTGTATATGTTACTCCTTCAAGGTTGTTCTGACCAGTAATATGTTGTATCTATGTTGTTTGGTTATCTAATGGCATGATGTGCAGTCATGGCTGTTGTTGTCACATGTTATGTAAGTAAGACACAGTTAAGTAAGTAAGTACTTGCGTGTCATGCGCAAAGGCATGCCACGGAGTACTATGCTAATCTCATTAGAAAAATAATTACACAAAAGTATAAACAAATATCGCCTGCATCATCCCCCAACCGTTAAGCACTAGATGGGGATGTAATCCTCATCCGAGCTGTCCTCTACTGTTACTTCAGGGCGAATTTCTGAATTCATGAATGTAGACTGTTACAGCGCCGCTCTATCTTTTTGAACAGAATTCCGCACATGCTGGCACCGGCTGGCCAGATTATAACACGAGGGAACCTCTCGGGGACGTTCGCGGAGCACATCTGGTGTTGTATTAATTAATTAATTAAACTTGTGCTCCCGTTGGGGAGTCACGGAGCACTAACCCCGGTGGATGGGTAGATGGATGGGTACACACAAGTCTACTGGTCTAAGCTATCTACGAAAAACAATATTCTATATCTATGGTGCTCGCGACCCTGGGGTCTTGTCTAGCATGCCTCCCGCGTTTGCAAACACGCTCCTTCCCCACTGCAGGGGGCTTGTTGTCCTCTATGACCTGGGCCCACTTGGCCTTGTCCATCATCTCTTTCCAAATCAAGGAGAGGCCTAGGCCTCGATCCCATGTCCTCTACGAGCTGCTCTTTGGAGGTGCGGGCCTTGCGGCGTCGAACCTGGCTATATAGGCACGGCCCACGTACGTGAGGAGGTGCCTGCCCGGCTGGGCGGTGCGCAGCCCTGCAGAGGGGCCACGTGAGGTGTCTAGCTGGTTGATGCGAGCAAAGTGCTCTACTAGTAGCAGCCGGCGCCGCTGCTTGATGGTGCTGGTGATAAGTGGCATGCCGAGGTATGTACAAGTCCTCCTTGTGGACATGGGCAGCGTATCCAACACGGAAAATTGACCGCAGCATGTTGGTGACCGCGCTGTCCAACTTGCTGGCAAGGTCGGCGGTGAGAGTCCACGTCTCGGCCCCGTACGAGAGAACAGGGAGGACCAGGGCCTCAGTTAAACAGGTCCTGTTTCTCTAGCTTGCCCAAGGGCTTGCGCCACAGGGCCCGGTATTGGCGTAAAGCGTGCCAGGCGAGGGAGATACGGTGGTCCACATCGGCCTCGCAGCTGGGGAGTAAGCTACCCAGCAACTTGACGCGGTCCCGATACAGGACGCGAGAGCCATCAAGTAGAAAGAGGTCGGGAGGTGGCTGAGTGAGCCCAATCGCCAGAGCCTCTGTCTTCTTGCTGACCTCAAGCCCCACTACACGGGCCTCGATTGCTGGGCAGTCAAGTCGCGTCTGCACAAGTGTGCTCAGTGCCCTCGATGAGGGTGGTGTCGTCTGCATAGATGATGTCCGCCAGCCGAATCTCCGTTTTCGCCCCGCCATGCCAGAAATCGTTGGCGACCTGCACCCCTGGCCGGTGGGTGGGTGGGTTTGGTGGGTGGGTGGGTGGGTGGGTGGGTGGGTGGGTGGGTGGGTGGGTGGGTGGGTGGGTGGGTGGGTGGGTGGGTGGGTGGGTGGGTGGGTGGGTGGGTGGGTGGGTGGGTGGGTGGGTGGGTGGGTGGGTGGGTGGGTGGGTGGGTGGGTGGGTGGGTGGGTGGGTGGGTGGGTGGGTGGGTGGGTGGGTGGGTGGGTGGGTGGGTGGGTGGGTGGGTGGGTGGGTGGGTGGGTGGGTGGGTGGGTGGGTGGGTGGGTGGGTGGGTGGGTGGGTGGGTGGGTACGTGGGTGGGTGGGTACGTGGGTGGGTGGGTGTGGGTGGGTGGGTGGGTGGGTGGGTGGGTGGGTGGGTGGGTGGGTGGGTGGGTGGGTGGGTGGGTGGGTGGGTGGGTGGGTGGGTGGGTGGGTGGGTGGGTGGGTGGGTGGGTGGGTGGGTGGGTGGGTGGGTGGGTGGGTGGGTGGGTGGGTGGGTGGGTGGGTGGGTGGGTGGGTGGGTGGGTGGGTGGGTGGGTGGGTGGGTGGGTGGGTGGGTGGGTGGGTGGGTGGGTGGGTGGGTGGGTGGGTGGGTGGGTGGGTGGGTGGGTGGGTGGGTGGGTGGGTGGACCGTGGGTGGGTGGGTGGGTGGGTGGGTGGGTGGGTGGGTGGGTGGGTGGGTGGGTGGGTGGGTGCATGGGTGGGTGGGTGGGTGGACCCGTGGGTGGGTGGGTGGGTGGGTGGGTGGGTGGGTGGGTGGGTGGGTGGGTGGGTGGGTGGGTGGGTGGGTGGGTGGGTGGGTGGGTGGGTGGGTGGGTGGGTGGGTGGGTGGGTGGGTGGGTGGGTGGGTGGGTGGGTGGGTGGGTGGGTGGGTGGGTGGGTGGGTGGGTGGGTGGGTGGGTGGGTGGGTGGGTGGGTGGGTGGGTGGGTGGGTGGGTGGGTGGGTGGGTGGGTGGGTGGGTGGGTGGGTGGGTGGGTGGGTGGGTGGGTGGGTGGGTGGGTGGGTGGGTGGGTGGGTGGGTGGGTGGGTGGGTGGGTGGGTGGGTGGGTGGGTGGGTGGGTGGGTGGGTGGGTGGGTGGGTGGGTGGGTGGGTGGGTGGGTGGGTGGGTGGGTGGGTGGGTGGGTGGGTGGGTGGGTGGGTGGGTGGGTGGGTGGGTGGGTGGGTGGGTGGGTGGGTGGGTGGGTGGGTGGGTGGGTGGGTGGGTGGGTGGGTGGGTGGGTGGGTGGGTGGGTGGGTGGGTGGGTGGGTGGGTGGGTGGGTGGGTGGGTGGGTGGGTGGGTGGGTACGTGGGTGGGTGGGTACGTGGGTGGGTGGGTGCAGGTGGGTGGGTGGGTGGGTGGGTGGGTGGGTGGGTGGGTGGGTGGGTGGGTGGGTGGGTGGGTGGGTGGGTGGGTGGGTGGGTGGGTGGGTGGGTGGGTGGGTGGGTGGGTGGGTGGGTGGGTGGGTGGGTGGGTGGGTGGGTGGGTGGGTGGGTGGGTGGGTGGGTGGGTGGGTGGGTGGGTGGGTGGGTGGGTGGGTGGGTGGGTGGGTGGGTGGGTGGGTGGGTGGGTGGTGGGTGGGTGGGTGGGTGGGTGGGTGGGTGGGGTGGGTGGGTGGGTGGGTGGGTGGGTGGTGGGTGGGTGGGTGGACCGTGGGTGGGTGGGTGGGTGGGTGGGTGGGTGGGTGGGTGGGTGGGTGGGTGGGTGGGTGGGTGGGTGGGTGGGTGGGTGGGTGGACCGTGGGTGGGTGGGTGGGTGGGTGGGTGGGTGGGTGGGTGGGTGGGTGGGTGGGTGGGTGGGTGCATGGGTGGGTGGGTGGGTGGACCCGTGGGTGGGTGGGTGGGTGGGTGGGTGGGTGGGTGGGTGGGTGGGTGGGTGGGTGGGTGGGTGGGTGGGTGGGTGGGTGGGTGGGTGGGTGGGTGGGTGGGTGGGTGGGTGGGTGGGTGGGTGGGTGGGTGGGTGGGTGGGTGGGTGGGTGGGTGGGTGGGTGGGTGGGTGGGTGGGTGGGTGGGTGGGTGGGTGGGTGGTGGGTGGGTGGGTGGGTGGGTGGGTGGGTGGGTGGGTGGGTGGGTGGGTGGGTGGGTGGGTGGTGGGTGGGTGGGTGGGTGGGTGGGTGGGTGGGTGGGTGGTGGTGGGTGGGTGGGTGGGTGGGTGGGTGGGTGGGTGGGTGGGTGGGTGGGTGGGTGGGTGGGTGGGTGGGTGGGTGGGTGGGTGGGTGGGTGGGTGGGTGGGTGGGTGGGTGGGTGGGTGGGTGGGTGGGTGGGTGGGTGGGTGGGTGGGTGGGTGGGTGGGTGGGTGGGTGGGTGGGTGGGTGGGTGGGTGGGTGGGTGGGTGGGTGGGTGGGTGGTGGGTGGGTGGGTGGGTGGGTGGGTGGGTGGGTGGGTGGGTGGGTGGGTGGGTGGTGGGTGGGTGGTGGGTGGGTGGGTGGGTGGGTGGGTGGGTGGGTGGGTGGGTGGGTGGGGTGGGTGGGTGGGTGGGTGGGTGGGTGGGTGGGTGGGTGGGTGGGTGGGTGGGTGGGTGGGTGGGTGGGTGGGTGGGTGGGTGGGTGGGTGGGTGGGTGGGTGGGTGGGTGGGTGGGTGGGTGGGTGGGTGGGTGGGTGGGTGGGTCAGTGGGTGCCCCTTGGTGCCATTTGAATTTGAGGCCAAACTGACCACTATTCTATCCCAGGACTGATAATTTCAAGGGGACAAAAATTGCTTTTCGGATTGATGTGGCTTGCCCACGCTCTTTGCCATATGATATATGCTCACGCGGGAGCTTATTGCACCCACAGAATTTGCCGGATTGTCCGGTCTATCGTGTCCGGTTGCTGCTGTGGCATGCCTCTGGCATGAAGCTAGGAAAAAGGGGGTCTCTGCCCTTTCTTCCTGTCGTGCATAAGTAAGTAAGTAAGTAAGTAAGTAAGTAAGTAAGTAAGTAAGTAAGTAAGTAAGTAAGTAAGTAAGTAAGTAAGTAAGTAAGTAAGTAAGTAAGTAAGTAAGTAAGTAAGTAAGTAAGTAAGTAAGTAAGTAAGTAAGTAAGTAAGTAAGTAAGTAAGTAAGTAAGTAAGTGCTTGCGTGTCATGTGCATGGGCCGGCATGCCACGGAGTACTGCACAGTACTCCGTGAGATAAGCACATGCTTATCTCATTCGAAAAATAATTACACGAAAGCTACAAATATCGTCTGCATCATGCCCCAACCATATAGTCACTAGCTAGATGGGGATAAAATCCTTATCTGAGCTGCATGTCCTCTGCTGTAATAATGGCAGACGAGGCGGTAGTGTAGCGGCTGTCCTGCCGTGGGCTCCTGGCAGGGGCAATGACCTCCCGACCTGAGGACTTCCGTATCCTGCATTCTACCATGCATGATGGGCCGCCGGGGCCGTGGGGAGAAAAAAGGAGCATGCCCCACAGGAAGGTGCTTATCGCAGACGGCTGCCCATTTCTCCTTATCTATATCATGCGATTTTTTTAGTGTAGGCTACTATACGCTGCCCATGTCCGCAGTGAGGACTTGCATGTACCTCGGCATGCCATTATATATATCACCGGCACTGGTCATCAGCGGCGCCTGCAGCTAGTAGGGCACTTAGCTCGCACCAACCAACCAGCTTTTTAACCCCTAAATGGTCTCGCGGCGGATTCTCCGCCAAAAATCGAGTTCCAGCCGATGCATCGGCCCCTTCTCGGGCGGCCAAATGCCACAAAAACTATTGAGAATTAGGAAAAGTTTAGCTGAGAAGATCGAAAGTTTATAAAATACTTTAAAACCCTTAGTCCGCTGACCCATTTTTGGCACTTTCATACCCCTGAAAATGAAAAAAATCATAACTCACAGGCCACAACTCCAAATACCCCCAACCAAGATGCTAGGAGTATCTACACTTCAAGGTCTTTCAGAATATGCAATAATACCACGGCTTTATCAAAGCATTTGGATGATAGCTCTACTCAAAGTTGGCCAAAAGACGATCTTTTTTCCCCAAGGAAAAGTCTACCCCCCCCTTACTTTCCAGGTAGGGTAGGGAATCTCAATATCAACATTGGACAACTTAGTTGGATAGTCCAATGGTGGTTTCCTGGGGTCAGACCACCCGTATAACCCATTAGACCTATATAAGGTGCTCATATATACGTGTGTGGGGTACGCGCGCGTAAACAGGGCTCCATCTATGACATCCATCCATCCATGCTATGCCATGCAGGTGCAAACGAGCCACGAGCCACGAGCCACGAGGTAGCCATGGCTGACGGCGGAGCTCATAACTTTCACGTTTGAGCCCCAAATTCAGCTGTGAATATCACTATCGCTTCGTCTTTCTAAGACGCACATGCTGATATAATTTTCCGAATCTAACACGCAATATATGACGAGCAAACGTCCTTTGACGCAACGCAGTTTGGCGGATGCGCTCGCCCATGAAAATGCGGCAGCTGCGGCTGCAGCTTCGCCATCAGGTCCGGTAGACAGCGGTGACACTAGTCGTGCACTGGTGGCCACCCAGCAACCTCCCGGGCTTAATGCCTCGCCATCGGCATCGCCTGACCCGAAACGCACCCGCCCAGCCGACAAAACAGGATGGTCCCGCCCCTCGGAACCGCGCTTTCGGCCCCACCCTTTCAAGGTCGATGATCACGACTGGAACAACCTGTCTCCTTACGATGCTATGGACTGCATCTTCTACGGGGACTACGCCTCGCTTTACGACCTGTGCCTCCATCTTTACGACCAAGGTCGCCTCATCGGCAGCAACGGCAGCCGCTGGCAAACCCACGGCGCCCTGCTTGGCTGCCCCCGCCCCCAGCTCCAGCACACCATCCTCAACTCCCTTCTCGAGCGCTCTGACGACGAGATCTGGGCTCCATCCATCTCCGCCCCCACCCTCCGTTCCATCCTCACGGAAGCCTTTCAGCAGCACGTGACCCCCCTTGCTGCTGACGTCGCAGCAATGGGTGGCACGCTGGCTGCTGAACTTCCTCACATTTCCGCCGCTGCCGCCTCCACCTCCACTGCCATTTCCGCCTCCACTGCCGACATCAAAGCCCAGCTCCTCGACCTCGACCAACGCCTTCAAGCCACCGCCAACGCCCTTGAGAGCTTGCATGACACCGCCGGCCTCACCGCCCAGGCGGTGAAGGACATCGCCGCCCAGCCGGCGTCTGCTGGCCCGGCCGGCGATGCTCCCTCCACCTGGGCGGACTTGCTTAAGCAGCACACCACCTCCACCACCTCCACCATCTCGGCACAACTCAAGCAACAAGCCCTCGACCTTCGCGAGGAAACCGACATCGCCCGGCGCAGCCACAATGTCATCGTCAAGCACTTCGACCAGCCGGCAGGTGAGACCTCCACGACCCTTCTTGAGGCATTTAAGCGCGACATTCTTGCCCCCATGCTACTCACTGGTGAGCTGGACATGTCGGCTGTCCGCCTCCCCCGCGCGCGGGGGAAGGCTGGCCCGGCACCCGTGCTCCTCACCTTTAAGTACATGGCGGACAAGCTGTCGTTCCTTAAATGCCGCAAGAAGCTCTCGAGGACTCGCTTCACGCTGGACGACGACTTGACCCTGGCCCAGCAACAGCGGCGACGCGAGCTATGGCCGGCCTACCTTCAGCTCCGGCACAGCGCAGGGGGGAAGCCGGTATACTGGAGGGGGGCGGTCATCCACGTTGACCACAAGCCCTGGCAGCCCCCTCCTGCCACCCCAGACTAGGGAATTCATACCAGTAGTGTAGATTAGTCAGGCTTAGCCTAGCATGTGGCCCACGCGCATGTGCGCCCATAATGGCCCCCATGGATGTTGTCTACAGGATTTAGCCAAGCCCTGCCTATAACGGGACCCCCATGGATGTTGCATTAAGAATTTCGCCATGCTATGCCATGCAGAGAGATGCTCTCTGTAGAGAAGCCATGTCCTAGCTCTTGTATAGCCATGATGATCTTCCCCACCTATGACAGGCTCCCCTTCGCTGGGTGTTGCCTGAAACTCTGGGTGGTGCAGGTGCCCTAGTGCACCTAGAGCAAGTGTTGTTTACATTCCCACCCTTGCAGGAAGTAGCTTAGAATGTATGATAGGCCATATGCCCCTTCTCTGGGCTATGTGCTACATATACTCCCAACGGAGTTATGTTACAATTCAATTCAATTCAATTCATCTATGACAAACAATACAAGAATGCATTATAACAAGCTATAAAAGATTGCCAAAGGTGCTGGAATACAAACATGTTGTTTACCTGCATTAACGAAATGATATGCTCCAAAGAAATGCCATAAACTGGTCACTTTCAGGGCTAATACCGCTCTTTACAGCAGGCATGGAAGCTTGCTGAAAGGTGCACTAAAATCTCGTCAAATATTATAATGCATGGGAGACGTATTCCGCTGCAAAAGACACGCAAACACATTGCCGTATCTGGCTCGTTCACGTCCTGACCGGATTCCAGTGGCCGGGACCCTTATATCTTGAGCACACATACCATTGCTTTACAGGCATATAGGTCGCCATAGCCGCATCATGCATGCATCCTTTATATGATTACCAGTTGGCAGTTGATGCTGCGTTCAAAGATTACCTATAAACGCGTCCGCATTCCCAGCAAACGCATCAGCGGACATCCCGTAGGTACCTAATCTGGATGCTTAATTGGGCTGGCGCAGACTGCCCGGCCATGAGGATAAAATGGAAATGTGATAGGCGATGACTTGTCTGGCACTGACGACCAAGAAGGCATTAAAGCATGGTATATATGGGGTTGCATACTTTTGACAATAACCCATGTTCTGGACCGTCAAAGGGGGGGGGGTACAGGTTGTTTTGGGTGCAGTTGGTACCGACGTACGACGCAAAATTCACGTGATTTTATTGTGTGACAGGCTGTGCATGGCTGCCGCGCCCACGACCATGGCAGCCGTAGGGCGGTTCATTAGGGGCCTTAGAGTTAGTGTTCCTGCGGTCCCGGTTCGGGGCTGACTGGGCAGCCGATAAATATATATGGTGAAAAATATGCGAATGTGTGCATACCGGAGGGACAGTAACGCGGGTTGTCGCGTCCGTGATCTATCACGTCCGCAATTCAGATTTTAGCGTAATTCTGACGTCCGCAGCCTTGTGCGGGTTGCTATACCGCGGCCCGGTACTGACGCCGCGGATCTCAGTTGTAATCACGCGTCCACTGAATCGTCGGCGGATCTTCTGAATTCGTCCAAGTGCGAGTGCGTTCGCATTTGCGGCAGTGGGCTAAGGGGGGATTTGGGCTACCGGTCGTCACCAGGGCAGTCCAGGCGCTGGCGCGCGCCACTAAGGCAGGCCAGGCATGTTGGGCTGGCTGCCGGGCCAGTGATCACGTGCTCTGCCAGGACTACAACGAGGGACACCAGACTTTGTGGAGAACGACCAGGGCTACACGTGAAACGTCGCGAACGGTCAGCACGCTTTGAGCAGCGGTGCCTGAGATGGCCGGCAATTTAGCCTGGTTAATTTCTGATTGCGGCAGCGCTTTTTAGTGTTGCAAAATATCTACAAGTTGTTTAGCTTGTGCTTGGACAGATTTGTTCATGAGATTTGGTTTGTGTCAGGCAAGCACCTGATCTAACGTTAAAAAGCGCATGCTAGATTTGCGGCACCTTGTTCAGCGTATTTTGGTCGTCACTGGCTGATGTCACGTTGGAAAGGTTAGCTTGCGCAGGTTAAAAGGATGAACAGTCGGCCATTGTGGTCGTTGTTCGTTCAGTTTTCACTTCACAACGACGCAGTTGTCTTCATGTGATTAACTAGTAGAACAATCCGGCCGCAACCTCCGTGATGGTTGCGAGATTGTTTTCATGGGTCGAGGCGAGATAGGCATACAAGTTAAGCCTTTTTGGATTTGTCTCGAGGACAGTCGTCGCAGGGACTACCAGTATGGTAGATTCGCCTGGGCACTGTCGGTAGCTTAGGGTGAGAGCGGTTGGCTGGGTGTTGGCATACATCCGGACAAGGCCAACTTCCGTATAAGGAGAGCGGGTAGCGGATGTTCACGGTATTGGACATGCCGGACTTGTTTGCTCGAAGCTAGGCAGGCCAGGGGCTGGAATAAGCCAGTCTTTCTTGTTGATGAACATTGGTTTTGGCTAAAATGTATTCTCAATTTTATTTGTGAATAACAAATCTTGTTAAGCGTTATGTCATAAAGGTCGGTAGGAACTGCTCTTGCAACGGGTGGCTGCCAGTGGGGCAGAGCCCACACATCATCTGTAACTGAACGAACAACCTTGTTAGGAGTCAGGCCTACCGGCCTAGTGGTGGAAAGAGGTTATTGCTTAGCCTTTGATCAAAAGCATCTGAAGAGGTTAGGCTTTTCCCTGTAAAAAGCCATTGAAGGGGTTATTGCTAAGCCTTTAAAAGCATGCATGTCAGGGGTTATTGCTAAGCCTTTAAAAGCATGCATGTTAAGGTTGTTGCTGATCCTGGAAAAGCATCTTTGAGCAGCTGGATTTTTTTTTCTTTTTTTTGCTGCTGCCTGGAATGACGCCCTCTTTGGGCTTCCTTCTTTTGTGTGAGCTGCCTTTCTTTCACTTTTTGCTCTCACGTTGTTGTGAGCTAAATAGTGGGGGGGGAGGTGGCATATCTCACACATGATTACTGCTGATAGTGGATGCATTCCAAGTAGCGGTAATGACCAGTCCAGGATGATATGGCACGCAAACGCGACAGCTGTCGCGTCCGTGATCTATCACGTCCGCAATTCAGATTTTAGCGTAATTCTGACGTCCGCAGCCTTGTGCGGGTTGCTATACCGCGGCCCGGTACTGACGCCGCGGATCTCAGTTGTAATCACGCGTCCACTGAATCGTCGGCGGATCTTCTGAATTCGTCCAAGTGCGAGTGCGTTCGCATTTGCGGCAGTGGGCTAAGGGGGGATTTGGGCTACCGGTCGTCACCAGGGCAGTCCAGGCGCTGGCGCGCGCCACTAAGGCAGGCCAGGCATGTTGGGCTGGCTGCCGGGCCAGTGATCACGTGCTCTGCCAGGACTACAACGAGGGACACCAGACTTTGTGGAGAACGACCAGGGCTACACGTGAAACGTCGCGAACGGTCAGCACGCTTTGAGCAGCGGTGCCTGAGATGGCCGGCAATTTAGCCTGGTTAATTTCTGATTGCGGCAGCGCTTTTTAGTGTTGCAAAATATCTACAAGTTGTTTAGCTTGTGCTTGGACAGATTTGTTCATGAGATTTGGTTTGTGTCAGGCAAGCACCTGATCTAACGTTAAAAAGCGCATGCTAGATTTGCGGCACCTTGTTCAGCGTATTTTGGTCGTCACTGGCTGATGTCACGTTGGAAAGGTTAGCTTGCGCAGGTTAAAAGGATGAACAGTCGGCCATTGTGGTCGTTGTTCGTTCAGTTTTCACTTCACAACGACGCAGTTGTCTTCATGTGATTAACTAGTAGAACAATCCGGCCGCAACCTCCGTGATGGTTGCGAGATTGTTTTCATGGGTCGAGGCGAGATAGGCATACAAGTTAAGCCTTTTTGGATTTGTCTCGAGGACAGTCGTCGCAGGGACTACCAGTATGGTAGATTCGCCTGGGCACTGTCGGTAGCTTAGGGTGAGAGCGGTTGGCTGGGTGTTGGCATACATCCGGACAAGGCCAACTTCCGTAAGGAGAGCGGGTAGCGGATGTTCATGGTATTGGACATGCCGGACTTGTTTGCTCGAAGCTAGGCAGGCCAGGGGCTGGAATTAGCCAGTCTTTCTTGTTGATGAACATTGGTTTCGGCTAAAATGTATTCTCAATTTTATTTGTGAATAACAAAATCTTGTTAAGCGTTATGTCATAAAGGTCGGTAGGAACTGCTCTTGCAACGGGTGGCTGCCAGTGGGGCAGAGCCCACACATCATCATCTGTAACTGAACGAACAACCTTGTTAGGAGTCAGGCCTACCGGCCTAGTGGTGGAAAGAGGTGGCATATCTCACACATGATTACTGCTGATAGTGGATGCATTCCAAGTAGCGGTAATGACCAGTCCAGGATGATATGGCACGCAAACGCGACAGGGTGACACGAGACAAATCGCAGGCATTTTGCTTGTTCGATGGCGATAAAAGGCCGCTCCCACTCGATCACGATCGAAGGACCAGGTTTTTGAGTATCTGGTGGCTGCTGACGATGTGGGGGATGGTGGTGATGAAATTCCTGGCCCGGCAGAGTCGTGGGAGGCGACCCCTGAGCTAGGCGGAGGAGGTGCCGGAGCAGTCGGACGCTGGGTCTGAGGAGGAATACGAGGAGGAGGAGGAGGATGCCGGCGAGGATGAGGAGGAGGACATCGAGGAGTCTCCCGTGAAGAAGCGCAAGCGCTCACGAGCCAAGAAAGCTGCCAATATTATGCCCGCCCGGCGCCAGAGGATCGCTGTGGGCAAGAAGAAAGGCAAGTGATCCCTGGCCGCGCGGGCATCAGATTCTGACCCAGAAGAGGAGGAACATCTGCAAAAGCAGGGCGATGGCGTGGAGGACATGCCTGAGCAGGATCATTGTGGGCAATCCGGTGCTAAGCGACGGTGAGCCTGCTGATGAGGGAAACGTGCCTGGGTGGTCCCACGCCGAATGGGGTAGTTTTTCGCGCATTTTGCAAGAAAAAAACGCTGTTTTCAACTTTTTGATTCGAAATTTTTTCTGGCGATTTGAGAACGCCCGCAAAATTTTGCACAATTTCGCGTGATTTTCGCACAATTTTCGCACAACTTCACACAATTTCACACGATTTCACAGGATTTCGCATAATTTTACACGAAGGGTCTAGCTGCAGAGAGACCCTTTGAAAATTTTCTCATGAATTCACGCATTTTTTAACCCCTCATTGGTCCCATTTAAAGCCGAAAAATCGGCTGCAAAATGCTAAATTTGCAAACCACCCCACACCCAACCTACCAACATCCAAGGGCTGTCCTTGGGGGTCAAGCATGTCCATGAGTTGCCCTTCGGGGTGAGCTATCACAACCTAACATATCTGCAGGGTAGGCCATAGAAAACTACCGCCAAAGTTAGGGGGGTCGAGACGCGCGTTTTCATTTTTGGTAGATTGTGCATTTTGAATTATGTTATAAGACCTAGGCACCTACCACTTCAGGGATGATAAACAATTAGTTGCTGAACAGTTTGAGCCATTGGGGTTATCATTTGGGTGGGTATACCAGCAGTTACACCCAGTACAGCCCATAGGGGTACCGTTGGTAAAAAGCAACCAAGGGGGTAGGGGTGGGCATACTACCTACTAATACCTACTAATATGGCCCCCAACCATGCCATACAATACATTTCCCTTCCACAATGATGGGGAAACATAACTGCATCATCACACTGCCCTTACATGGCACCTATGTGCAGGTGCCACCTTGTCCATGCACGTAGGTAACGTGGTACGGATACCCTACGCAAGGCATACATTATAGGAGGCAGCCACCAACAAACTAGTGACGTTGAGCCTATTTCAGCCTGCCCTAGCAAGGATAAACTAGGCCTAAGCTGCTATAGCTTGCCAGGTGATGGCCAGCACACCTGGTGGCACATGCTGTCAATGGGAAGCTTTTACTCACCAGTTACGTGCTTGATGATGCCACAGAGACCAGCCAACTGCCTCACAATCATGCAATATGTGTATGGGAAATGTATAACAAACATATATGGAGGTATTCAAACCCATACAGCATCTAAAACTTATCACCATCACACTGTGGCAGGTCAACTGACTGAGGGAAGCATCTAAGAAGGGTGTTTTAGAAAGGGGCCAGGCCAGGGTCAAGAAAGAGCATGAATAATGCAAAAAGAATGTGCTACACAAGCTAGAACGTATATATAAATGTCAAACATCGATAGGAAAACGATGCTGAAGCTTTACCAGGCATGGATGGCGTTACCTTGGCCCAGGCGGTGGCCGCAAAATGGCGCATTTTGGCACACCAAAGTTGTGCAGCATGGTCGCTAGATTCGGCGATTTCTTGCCACCCTTGCACGTTTATGACTACTATGTATCATAATAAGTACAAAGAAACCAATATATCCTTTAACATACGCCGTAAAGGTATTGCTGTCAACGTTTCTATCGTCCGGCCTGATCGCAGTTTTTTCCAGCAAGAACGCTGCCGACACCTATCAAATGGCATTCCCGCGAACCAAAAATTGGCCTGTAGCATCTTTAGGACGTATAAAATCAATTTCCTAAGTTTGGCCAGAAAATTCGAACGCAAACGTTAATGCCATGCGTGGGCGCAAGCCGCCATGGCCAGGTCGTCGTTTTCCGGAATGCACGTTTTACGTGAAAAAGTACCCTGACCCCTTGTACTTTGACCGGCCAGAACACCTCTATAACTTTGTCAGAAGTATGCGAACCCTAGTACCATGCTGTGAGGAAAATTATAAACTTTCGATCTTCTCAGCTAAACTTTTCCTAATTCTCAATAGTTTTCGCGCAATTTGGTCCCCCGCGGAGCAGCCGATGCATCGGCTGCAAGTCGATTTTTGGCGGAAAATCGGCTGCAAGACCAATGAGGGGTTAATGTCGTAATTTTTTTGCAATCGAACTTTTTTGCATGAATTCGCACTTTTTTGGTCGGTTTTTGGTCAATTTCAGCGAAATTTTCAAGATTTCGCATGATTTTACACTTTTTTGGCCTAGTTTTGGTAAATTTCAGCAAATTTTGCGTGATTTCGCACGATTTGCGAAGGGTCTAGCTGCAGAGAGACCCTTTCCGGCCGGCGGAAAATTGGCTCCGCTGCAAATTTTTCGGCAAGAATTTCGGCGCAATGTCCGGTTTTCGGACGATTGAAACTAGCGTTTTTTTCTTGCAAAAATCTACCCCATTCCGCGTGGGACCACCCGCCTCGGATCCTGCACGAGGGTGGGTTTTGGGGGTGGGAGCACCCGACTACCACGTGCAGTCTCTGTCGACCAACATTGCCGTCGACGTTGCCATGCCTGTTCCTGCATGAGCAGGCCACGCTGCCTGGCTGCAACCAGACAAAGTACCAAGAGTAGAGCCCTGTCGACATCTTTGCTCTGCTGTGGACACGAGATGATGTACTGGGCCCTATTGTGGATCGAGGAGACCAACAGGTATGCCAACATTGGAAGCTTGCCAGTGACTCTGTTATTATACCCGGGGCACGTGAGTGGACGCCATATAGACCATCCATGAGCTGGCCATGTGCACAAGTGGTTGGGCATCCTGGTTACCATGGGCCTTAAGTAAGTAATTAAGTAAATACTTGCGTGTCATGCGCAAAGGCATGCCACTGATCGGTACACTATGCTAATCTCATTAGAAAAATAATTACACAAAAGTTTAAACAAATATCGATGCATGAATATTGATGCATGAGCCTTGGGCGCCTGCCTAACGCACAGCGCTATACTTCGTTGACCGCAACTTAGGTGGGCATGGCCACAGCCCCGGGCCTTCAGCACGCCATGCCATTCAAGCGTTTCCAGCAGATCACACGCTTCCTGCACTTCAGGGAATAGTGCCTTCAAGCCAGCCAACACCGACTCCCGCGAGTACCGCCTCTACCATGCATTTCGAGTGGCTCGAGATCCACCTTAACAAGGCGTACAAGAAGTACTGCACGCGCTAGCTCGGGGGGAAGTGCGCCATCGACGAGCGCTGCGTGGGCACTGGCCACAAGAAGTACTGCATGATTCGCTGCTTCAACCCACTGATGCCATGCAGCCCCTTTCCACTGACATCCTGCCCGGGTACTCCGCGTGTGGCCACGTATACCCAGCGGCTACCTGTGGCACTACGGCACACCTACGACAAGCTGCTGGAGGAGCAGCACACGCTCAAGGTTGTGCAGCTCCTTGGGGAGACCCTGCCCCACTCCATGGATGTGGCCAACTGGCCATGGACAGGTGGTACACCAGCAGACCAGCCGTGGAGTGGCTGCATGATCGAGCAGGGCCACAACGTGGTCGGCACGGTAGTGCCCAACGGCAGGGGCATCCCCTGGCAGGAGCTCAATATATGCTCATTCCCAACCAATTAAGGGCAAGGCACTCAAGCAGGGCTTCTACGCGCGTGGGCAGTGCATGAGGAGACGGGGCTGGCGTGCAGGCGCTTGTGTGGATGGACCGCAAGCTCGTGTATACCTGCTGCAGAAGGGGTCATGGCCTGCAGGAGATCATGGTGGACCGCCATGGCGGGCGTGGCAATATGCCAGGGCAGTGAACGTCCCAGCACCGTCAGCCGTCCCCAACTACTGGTCATGCTACAATTAAAGCAGTCGACCTGTTTGACCAGCTGGCTGCAGAATACGACGTGGGCAAGGCCCTGGTGAGCAGGGTGTGGGGGCACAGGGCCTTTGGGGCCCACCTGGCGAATGCCATCACCAATGCATAGGTCTGCTGATGACCTTCGTCAACCGCTCGCAGTCCTGCATTCGAGCCACTACACCTTCCTGTCACTGCATGCTGGCAGATCAGCTGGGCAGCAACAAGTGGCCAGGGGTGCCTGCCCCTGCATGTGAGGCAGCTCACCCTCATCCCACTCAGGGAGGGACAGTTTGATGGCAACCACCATGCAGGCCCAGCGCATTCCATTCGCGGTCGAGGCCGACAGTCTGCGCGGTCTGCGCTGCCACAACCACCACCGGCGATCGCAAGCGCACAAGCTCGTGGTGCCCAGAGTGTGACATTGCCCTGTGCAGCAGCGTGGAGTACCCGTGCTTCCAGATTAAATTCCACTCAGGCCGAGTGCCTGAGGGATGGACGAGATCGAGGGGGAGCCATCACCTGACCCCAGGCACTCCAAGCCACTCATGCACGTACCCAGAAGGGCGTTACTACGAGGGGGAGGGAGTGGTTGGCGGTGAGGCAGCAGAGCCGCGCAGGGGCAACGCCTGGTTCCACCCTGCAAGGGAATGGTAGGAAGGCCGGCCTCAGTGGCTCAGAAGGCCCACTGCCCCATCATGCAATTACAAGAACAAGAACAAGAACAAGAACAAGAACAAGAACAAGAACAAGAACAAGAACAAGAACAAGAACAAGAACAAGAACAAGAACAAGAACAAGAACAAGAACAAGAACAAGAACAAGAACAAGAACAAGAACAAGAACAAGAACAAGAACAAGAACAAGAACAAGAACAAGAACAAGAACAAGAACAAGAACAAGAACAAGAACAAGAACAAGAACAAGAACAAGAAGAAGAAGAAGAAGTAGAAGTCCATGCACCTCCCCAATGATACAGTAGGCCAGCAGGTCATGCTATTTTATTGCACACCATAGGCAGTTTGCACACTAGCTAGTGGCTCCTCTTGACAGGCTTGTGTGTTGCTTTTTTCAGTTTTGCATGTGTGCCCTGTTTGGTAGTGCATGATGATCTGATTGCTGTATGGAATAGCATCAGTGTGGTGCATGTCATGTGCATGGTGGTGTGGCTCACGTACGTGTAGCTTGATAGCTGACAGCCCCACTAGTGCTTGTCAATGGCAGTCAAGCATGCAGTGTTTGCATGACTCTAGCCAGTTTAGTTTACATGGTCACCTTGGTTGCAACTGCTGTCATTTTGAGCTTGGGGGAATAACAAACAGGGTGGGGATATATACCCTTGTGTCCCAGCGTGTGCCAGCACCCACTCCTAATTACGCATGTCTTTGCCAGCATAACAAAGACTTTTATTGCAAACATTCAGTCCAAACTGTCAGGGATATTCATGCATTATGTGTATGCAAGTAATTGAGTCGATCATTGGACTCACAATAATTGTGGCAACCATGAGAAATGATGCATTATGTAAAAATGACAGTTTCGGCCGGTTTACAGTATGGGCTGCTGGGTCACTGTACAGGGTGTAACTACATACTGGCATATATGCTGGTTGTCTCCTTGATATATACCCATCCAACCATTGACCCCAGTGGCTCAAACTATTCACCAACTAACTCTTCACCATCCCTGAAGTGGTAGGTGTCTAGGTCTTATAACATAATTCAAAATGTACATTCTACCAAAATTATGAAAACGCGCGTCTTGACCCCACTGACTTTGACGGCAGTTATATATGGCCTACCCTGCATATTATATGTTGTAAGGTTGTGATATACCAACCCGAAGGGCAACTCATGGACATGCTTGCCCCCCAAGGACAGCCATTGGATATGGGTATAGGTTGGATGGCATCTGGTTTGCAAAATTGTGAAGATCCAGCCGAATAAGCCGATTTATCGGCAGGATCTCGGACCATTTAGGGGTTAAGACGCACTCGCCAGTATAATCGATTGGTTACGACTGAAACGCAGTATCGACTCGATCCCAAAGCAGCACGTGACAGGCAGCTATGACGACTCCAAAAGCAAAACGGGGTCTGGAAAAGGAGCTTTCCGGCTCCCAGCCCACTCCACCCACTCGCCATCGTCCTTGCCCAGACTGGGCCCGCAAACACAGTGACCGCCAGCAAACCCATCGCCAAGCGCCTCGCCAGAGAGCCCAAGAAATTCTGCTACGACACAGGCAAATGGCGACAGTACCTAGACAACGCATGCTTTACGGTCAGCGGCTGCTATAGTGTGGATGCGACTGACCGACGCAGAATGCACCGAGATAGTGCATTATTACGCACGGGAACACAAGCGATCCGTGGCCGGGCCCGATGAACCCATCCCCGCCGACAAGGTGAAGGCGTTCCTCGCCCTGCCAGAATTCAACCATCGCCTCGCCATCCTCTTCAGCTTCTACAAGCTCACTGCACGTGACCTCGACGCTCGGCTCCGCAACCCAGCCCGGCCTGCGCATGCAGCCGGCAGCCACACCGGCTGCCTCCCTCTGCAAGGATGACCTCCGAGCAGTGCTGGAGGAGCACGTGACCTGGCCGCTGGCCGAGAAGATGACATTGATGACTACAGCGCTCAACACGGTGGATCGAGGCCAAGGTCTCCAATACAGAAACCAAGGTCGCATGCATGCACACAAGCTACAACCTTGAGCAGCTCACGGCGTTGCAGACCACGGTGCAGGCATCCGAGGCACATGCTGCACTCCTCTCCCGCCTCAACCAGGTGCATGGAGGGGAAGTGCGGTGTGCTCATGAAGAAGCTTGAAGCCATCACCGCCCATGCACACCGAGGCCCTGGCCACACAGGTCCCAAAGATATAGCGGAGCAGACGGCCACTGCATGGTCATCGCATCCCAGCCACCCCGGCAGGATGCTGGCGACCTCCCACCGCGCAGGAGGAGTGACATACAGCCATGGTATTTGGGGGCCCAGTACCGCCACCGCCAGGTCGAAATGTCCGGCCCCCATATTGAACTCAGGGTCCGATGCCAACCGCCGGAATGAAACGTGCTGGCCCCCAGTATGCTAGTGCCCCCCTGGGGGGCCGCCAGTCCGCCACCGGTGCGCCGAGAGCCGGCCCCCATATGCCCCCCCCCAACGCGCTACTCTACAGTATATGGAAGGCAAACGCAGCAACCACTAAGACAAGGCGAGATACCCGGTTTCGCTTAGCTTGTCGGTTGCCCTGAACGTCGGGGGCGGATTCCTGTTCCTATTCCTGAAGCTACACGTATTCCTATGCCCCCTCAAAAGCCTATGCCGATTATTCCTAGTGCATGCAGCTGGAAACGACCGCCGAAGTCCAAACACTGCAGACGAGCACTTGCCACGTGGCAAATCCCCTGTGGCAGTAGGCTCGCCATATGGGGGCCATGACCACCCGCCGGCAGGCTATTTCAGCCGCAGCCCCTATATTTATAAGCCGGACCAATGCAGCCACCGGCCGGCGGCCTTGGGGCCAGACCCTAGTACCCGTGAAATTTTGGCTGGGTGCATGTCATGCACTCCTCCTCAGTATGTGCGCTCTCCTACGCGGACCTGCTGCGGTCAGCGACCGCCTCAACCACTGACGCCATCGCCACGAAGCTCCAGGAGCTGGACGGGACCACCGCCAGGCCGAACAACGGGAGGCCACCGACCGCGCTCGCGAGTGCCGAGTGGTGCTAGCTGCGTCGTTTCCCCCAGAAGCCAGGTGAGCCGTCAACCACCCTTGCCGACGAGCTCAAGGACCAGCTTATCTCACCCTCATGGGCCTGGTTAGTGAGGTAGAACTGCGCGGGTGCCACCGCCTTAATCCCCACTCACGGGACAAGGCGGCTTCCCCACCAGTCCTGCTCATGCACCTTCCACTCCCCTGAGGACAAGCGGCGGTTCCTTTCTCGTCGCAAGAGGTTGCACGACCTCAACTGGACGCTCATCATGGACGACGACCTGACCCCCGCTCAGCATCAGCAGCGATGCGACCTGTGGCCGGAATACCTCTGCCACAAGCAGGACCCCCATGCAGAAGCTCGGCCCAAGGTGTACTGGAGGGGCGGGGACCTGATGATTGAACCACAAGATGTGGACGCCCCCTGCGGGCTAGAATAGCTTGAACAGCCCTAGCTAATTGTATCCATTGGTAGTCACTGCGTAGAATGTTTGCCCCAGCTGTGCCACCATCATACCTAGTCACGTGCACCGCTAGGCACACGGTGCACAACCAGCCATATAGCCTCAGCTTAGTAGCCCTTGTACAGCCATGCTACGTCCTGGCTATGATCAGTTTACTTGCCCACGCTACTTGTTACTGATGATATGCTCACATGGGTCTTATTGCACCCACAGCACTTGCCGGATCGTCTATGGCGTGTCCGATTGCTGCTGTGGCATGCACTGTGTGCCTCTGGCATGAAGGAGAAAGGGGGTCTCTGCCCTTTCTTCGACTGTTGTGCACATGCAGGGATTAAAAGCACTTCGAACGGTGGTCCGTGACTCCCCAACGGGAGCACGTACCAGTTTAATTAATTAATTGATTAATTAACCAACCAGGTAGACACCACGTGCCGCCCCCGCGGGACTGCGCCCAGCTGAGCCTGGCCGCCACCTTGTTACGCACGTGGGCCGCGGGCCCCGCAATGCTAGCTAGACGCCGCAAGGCCCGCACCTTCAAAGGTACAGCTAGTAGAGGACATCATGGGGGGGCTAGGCCTCGAGATCCGTGATTTGGAACAAGATGATGGACATGAGGCCAAGTGGGCCCAGGTCATAGACGACAACGAAGTTACCCCCTCCCGTGGGGAAGCGCCCGCATGTTTGCGAACGTGGGAAGCACGCCAGACAGGACCCCTAGGGTAGAGAGCTTAGAATAATAGAGTTGGCTTATTAAGTAAGTAAGTACTTGCGTGTCATGCACAAAGGCATGCCACGGAGTACTATTATGCTAATCTCATTAGAAAAAATAATTACACAAAAGTTGGCTTGATGTTGTATAGATAGATTAGACCGGTAGGATTGCGTGTCCCCATCCATCCGGCGATCCATCGGGGTTAATGCTCCGTGACTCCCCAACAGGAGCACGGGTTTAATTAATTAATTAAGATCATGCCATTCTCCCGATTTCTGGCCTGCGCTGGTTGTCTCCTTGATATCATGCGGGCGCGGAGTACAGATAATCCCCAGAAGCCGTGCATCCGAGGTCAAGCAATTGTGTCACATAGGTCCGGACGGGTCATGAAGCGCGCCGCGCGTCGGTGCGGGGCGCGCTCAATGGTTTGCCAGTGGGTTGCGACGGGACAAGGGCGGGACCCTGCCATAGGAGGACTGGTGTCTAGGTCTGGTTGGCCAGTCCTACAACAAGATGGTAGCTAAGCCCGCCCGCAGGGCCCGCATCGGTATTCACCTGGTCTCTGGCTAGAGCTGTGCGGGCAACATGGCCAGCAAAGAGGAGACGGCGGGGTCGGATGGTATGGCTGACACTGAGAGGGAGCTCGCAGTAGAGCCCGGCCTGGGTGCGGCGCTCTTGGTAGCGGACGCCGAGGATGTGACGTATGCAGCATTTGAGTGAATGTGCCATCAAGCTGCTTGCTCAGCGCCTGGTCCAGGGTCCACGCCTCGCAGCTATATAAAGGAGGATGCTGAGGACAAGGGCCTTGAACAGAATGCGTTTGCGTCGTCTGCATAGATGATTTCCGCTAGCCGAATCTCTGTGTCCGCCCTGCCGTGCCAGAACTTGTTGGCGACCTTCACCCCTGTTTCCCTAGCCACAATGCGAGTAAACCGCCTGCGCGCGTGAATCATTACGTATTCGACCACACTAATTTGAACAGGTACTGTACATATGGCGAGAGCACGCAGCCCTGCCACACATCCTTTTGTAGAGGGCATGGTGGCGTGGCCCCGTAGGAAATGCGCACCGAGGTGGTGGACCGACCCTTCATATATACATGCAGGTTGCGGATCGATGACAGCAATAAGTAAGTAAGTAAGTAAGTAAGTAAGTAAGTAAGTAAGTAAGTAAGTAAGTAAGTAAGTAAGTAAGTAAGTAAGTAAGTAAGTAAGTAAGTAAGTAAGTAAGTAAGTAAGTAAGTAAGTAAGTAAGTAAGTAAGTAAGTAAGTAAGTAAGTAAGTAATTACTTGCGTGTCATGCGCAAAGGCATGCCACGGAGTACTATGCTAATCTCATTAGAAAAATAATTACACAAAAGTTTAAACATTTATATCGTCTGCATCATCCCCCAACCGTTAAGCACTAGATGGGGATGTAATCCTCATCCGAGCTGTCCTCTACTGTAATGGCAGACGAGGCGGTAGCGTAGCGGCTATCCTCAGGACCAATAACCTCACAGCAATAAGGGGGAGGGGGATCCGGAGCAAGCTAGGATGTCCCACAGCGCAGACCAGAAAAACCAGTCGAAGGCTTTGATGAAGTCCATCAGCACACGTCTCCATAGTAATGCAATGCAGTCACATGGGTAATATGGCACCCACAGCCCTGGATGCCAGATCGTTTCGACGGGTCCGATTGTGCCCCCTAGCTGTGGCATGGGGGACGGGCGTAGTCATCTGCCCTCTTCCCGCTGTTCACACTCTGGTGCTCCGTACGCGACTCCCCAACGGGATCGAGCACGTGGTTAAGTAATTAAATAATCAATCAATGGAGCAGCCCCGGCCATTCGTTGTGGTCGTTAGAAGGAGTCCACATCTGGTAGTGGGCACGGCAATGTGGCCATCAATCCTTGGCCAGCATCCGGTAATTACCTCAAGGCGCATTGGGGCGGACTGGGTCAGCCGGGGCCATTAATGAGGTTTCAAAATGGTTGGAACCAGGCAAGAAGCGGCTTGCAGGGAGTCTTAAGTCCTGTATATCTCTATAGATTGGGGTCAGGCGATGCATATGGCGAGGGGTCGAGGCATGGTGACGAATTGCATTGATTATACATTCACGAGCGCTCCCGTAACTGGGGAGTCACGGAGTATTAGACCAAAGTCTAGTGGGCTATATCCCATGTGACAGTGTTGCCCAACAAGAAGAGGGCAGGGATACCCAGCTTCCCTAATGCCCGAATTAAGGGATGAAAGGTACATATTCGTGCACAGTTTGTACCCCGTGACTGCTCAATGACTGCCCAATGGAGCCACGTGAATGAATGAATGAATCAGTGAATCAATCAATCAATCAATCAATCAATCAATCAATCAATCAATCAATCAATCAATCAATCAATCAATCAATCAATCAATCAATCAATCAATCAATCAATCAATCAATCAATCAATCAATCAATCAATCAATCAATCAATCAATCAATCAATCAATCAATCAATCAATCAATCAATCAATCAATCAATCAATCAATCAATCAATCAATCAATCAATCAATCAATCAATCAATCAATCAATCAATCAATCAATCAATCAATCAATCAATCAATCAATCAATCAATCAATCAATCAATCAATCAATCAATCAATCAATCAATCAATCAATCAATCAATCAATCAATCAATCAATCAATCAATCAATCAATCAATCAATCAATCAATCAATCAATCAATCAATCAATCAATCAATCAATCAATCAATCAATCAATCAATCAATCAATCAATCAATCAATCAATCAATCAATCAATCAATCAATCAATCAATCAATCAATCAATCAATCAATCAATCAATCAATCAATCAATCAATCAATCAATCAATCAATCAATCAATCAATCAATCAATCAATCAATCAATCAATCAATCAATCAATCAATCAATCAATCAATCAATCAATCAATCAATCAATCAATCAATCAATCAATCAATCAATCAATCAATCAATCAATCAATCAATCAATCAATCAATCAATCAATCAATCAATCAATCAATCAATCAATCAATCAATCAATCAATCAATCAATACATTTCTTGTTTTTGGTCCATTGGAGTTCCTTCCCACCAAGAGAAACATTTATTTTACATTTTTGTGTGCTAGGCTTTATACGGACAGCCTATACCACACCTTCAAACTCAGTGCACATCATTATCAAGTTGGTTATTGTAGCACCATGCTGGGGGCCCAGCATACTCGAACACAAGGTGTTGCCCCTCTTAGCAGCGTGGGTGGGTGGGTGGGAGCTGAAAAGAGGCCTCCCTACGTCCCCTACACCACTCTAAGTACTGACTATCATTCACATTGCGCCACGCAGGCCTGCCGGCTGGCGCAGGTACAAGGTGTACTGACTGCCAATCACAGTTGCGCCACGCCTGGCGGCTGGCGCAGGTAACAAGGTCTAGTGACGTACGTTAGAAGCTACCTAGGCCTGCACTCCGGAACCACACTCAGCCTAGGCACAAAAAGGGCCGGCCGGTGCAGTACCCTCGTGACAAGCGCTAGTCTTACGCTACCTACGGCAGGTCGGTCCCCTTTGAGCCCGTCCACGCGTCATATATAAAATGAGCGAAGCTCAGCAAATACATTTCTTGTTTTTGGTCCATTGGAGTTCCTTCCCACCAAGAGAAACATTTATTTTACATTTTTGTGTGCTAGGCTTTATACGGACAGCCTATACCACACCTTCAAACTCAGTGCACATCATTATCAAGTTGGTTATTGTAGCACCATGCTGGGGGCCCAGCATACTCGAACACAAGGTGTTGCCCCCACACCTCCTTCTTGGCCACCAAGGCTGTCGCCAACCTTGGTGCCGATTTTCTTTCCGCCCATGGCCCCCCTCCTGCACGCTGCCACGGCTGTACTGCCGCCCCCGTGTGGCCGCTACGGTTTCCCGGCGGACGCAGGGCGGCACCCATGTCGTTCCCCCCGTTAGGGGGGCGGTTTCCAGCGGCTGCTCATTAGGCCTTACGCCCCCGGACCGTCTCTCACAAGCCCAGGACCCATCACCAGCCCCACCCCCGAGGCTGGGATTTCCCGGCATTGAAACCTTTGTGGCGATAGGCCCTCTACCCTACCAAGGCCTTGGCTTGGAAACTGCTTAGCCAAGGCCCTGACCAGGGCTTGTGTTGTTGTAGGAAATTTTTTATGGCATAGATATGCCCCCCTGGCTGAACCGAACTCTTTATCGCTTTTCCTATAATGCATCATACAGGATAAAAACAAGGCGATAAAACAGCAAGAATTTCAGCCCCGCCAGGCGAACATTCTTTGCTGAAAAACTGGGCAATGATGAAGAGCGCGCTCCTCCCACCAAGATTCGCTCCAGCCCCGCATCCTCCCCGAAACTCCCGTCTGGCCACAGGCCGAAAGATCGGGTCCGCTGTCAGGCTCCTGGCAGTTATGGGCTACCCTGGCACCCCGCGCTAGCCATCTCCACGTTTAAGGCAGATTCGCCTCCACCTGTGATTCTTTCCACCGTAGCCGCTGGCCCTGGCCTGTATGGCTCCTTCCCTGACGTTGTCCGACTAAAATCGCAGCTTCCCCAGTGTCAGGAAGCCGCTTGCCGCACCCAGGGGTAGAGGGGAATCGTCAGTGGGCCCAGCGCCGGAAATCACACCATTTTACTCAAAACGTAGAGCCCCCCACCCAACAACCATTACCGTGGCCTGTAACGGTGGGTGGCGAACATAAAGAATTTTATTCCAGGCCTCTCCACGCCCGGAGAGGCCGATAGCATCGTCTTACATTCAGCGCAGCCGCCATAGCGGCCAGCCGACCTTGCCAGCAAATGCTGGGATCAAGTTGCGAAGCTGAAAAGAGGCCTCCCTACGTCCCCTACACCACTCTAAGTACTGACTATCATTCACATTGCGCCACGCAGGCCTGCCGGCTGGCGCAGGTACAAGGTGTACTGACTGCCAATCACAGTTGCGCCACGCCTGGCGGCTGGCGCAGGTAACAAGGTCTAGTGACGTACGTTAGAAGCTACCTAGGCCTGCACTCCGGAACCACACTCAGCCTAGGCACAAAAAGGGCCGGCCGGTGCA